>ML677332.1:9413108-9525861 GCA_007922305.1 Dermatemys mawii | reverse complement strand
ACCAATGTAATATACGCCATTATGTGCCAGCAATGTCCCTCTGCTATGTACATCGGCCAAACTGGACAGTCCCTACGAAAAAGGATAAATGGACACAAATCAGATATCAGGAATGGCGATATTCAAAAACCTGTAGGAGAGCACTTCAACCTCACCGGACACACGATAGAAGATTTAAAGGTCAGCATTTTGCAGCAAAAAAACTTCGAGTCCAGACTGCAAAGAGAGACTGCAGAGCTGCAATTCATTTGCAAATTTGACACAATCAATTTGGGACTGAATAGAGATTTTGAATGGCTAGCTAACTACAAAAGCAGCTTCTCTTCTCTCGCTGTTCACACCTCCAGTTCAGCTGCTAGAGGAACACCTCACCCTCCCTGATTCAGCCTGATTGGACTAACCTTGTTATCTCCCACCTGGTTCTTGCCTACCTATTTATACCTGCCCCTGGATACTTCCACTGCATGCATCCGACGAAGTGGGTATTAGCCCACGAAAGCTCATGCTCTGAAAAAAATTTCAGTTAGTCTTTAAGGTGCCACAGGACTCTTTGTCACTTCTGCAATTCCAGACTAACACGGCTACCCCTCTGATATTTGAAGACTTATCAAGTACCCCCTCAATCTTCTTTTTTCTCAAGACTAAACATGTCCAGTTTTTTAAACCTTTTCTCATAGGTCAGGTTTTTTTTAACCTTTTATTATTTTTGTGGCTCTCCTCTGGATTCGCCTCTGTTGGTTTACAACTTGCTTCAGGTGTGGTGACCAGAACACAGTACTTCAGTTGATGCCTCACCAGTGCCAAGTAGAGTAGGAAAATTACCTCCCGTATCTTACATATAATACTGCTGTTAATACACTCCAAAATGATATTAGCATCTTTTGCAACTGCATCACATTGTTGACTCTCATTCAATTTATGATCCATTATAACCCCCGATTCTTTTCAGTGGTATTAGTGCTTAGCCAGTTATCCCCCATTTTGTAATTGTGCGTTTTATTGTTCCTTCTTAAGTAAAAGTAGTATTTTGCACTTGTCTTTACTGAATTTATCACGTAGATTTCAAACCAATTCTCCAACCTGTGAAGGTCCTTTTGAATTCTAATCCTGTCTTCCAGAGCACAAGCAACCCCTCTCTGCAGCTTTGTCTCAACTGCAAAATTTATAAGCATACTCTTGACTTCGTCATTAATGAAAATATAGAATAGTACTGGACTCAGGAATCCAGTGGGACCTCACTAAATACATCCCACCAGTTTGACAGTGAGCCACTGAAAACTACTCTCTCAGTATGGCCTTTCAACACCATATTTTCCAAGTTTGCTTATGAGAATGTCTTCTGGGACGGTATAAAAAGCCTTACTAAAATCTAGATCAGTGTTTCCCAAGCTTTTTTGGCCACGGAACACTTTTTAGCCTCGTATATATTTACGGAACACTCAAAATATCATTTTGTAGTTGTTTGGTTTTCAAATTAAAAATTGCGTTAATTAAGCTCAAATATATTGTATAAAACAAAGCAAAAATACAAATTTAAAATAACTTGAACTAACAATTTCTAACTGGAAAGCACGTATAAAGTAGTACAAAAATCAAGTGCAAGAGTCAAAATTCTCTTTAAGCCATGATATTCAATACGAGATCTATCAATAATCAGAAAAAGTTTTATGTTAAATTATAGTCATTCAAAAAGAGTTGTAAACTATGCTTCAAATATACCAAATTTAAAATATAAAAAAATTTAAAGACCCTTTTTTTTTTAATTACGATTCTTTCATGGAACTCCTATTCACATCGTGTGGAACACCAGTGTTCCATGGAACACAGTTTGAGAAACAATGATCTAGATATATTACATCTATAGCTTCCCCCAGTCCACTAGGCCAGTAACTCTGTCAAAGGAGGAAATTAGGTTGGCTTGAGATGATTTACTCTTGACAAATCCATGCTGGCTATTACTTATAACCCAATTATCCTCTAGGTGCTTACACATTGATTGTTTAATAATTTGTTCTAGTATGTTGCCAGACATCCAAGTTAGGCTGACTGGTCTTCTTTGATCCCCTTTTTAAAAACAGATATTATGTTAGTCCTTCCCCAGTCCTCTAGGACCTCACCTTTCCTCCATGAGTTCTCAAAAGAATTGCTAATGGTTCTGAGATTGTTTCAGCTCATTCCTTAAGTGCTAGTATGAATTTTGTCAAATCCTGCATACATCGAACTCCATACAACTCGGAAATCCCTCTTTTTTGTGCAATTTTTGCTGGTGAATGCCTTCCATTTTCACAATTAGAACTACGTGTGAACCTTGTTTAATGAAAACACTAAGCTAGGTGCAATATGCTTAGTGTCAAACCCCAATCTGTGAACAGATTCAGGGTAATTTTAGAACCCAAGCCCAAGTTTCTCCTTATTAAGCTAAATTCTGCAATGTGGCCTGAGCTTCACATTGGTAAGGAAGGGATTATTTATAAACTGTTTTCACATAAAGCATTAGCTACTCAGATACAATGGTGGTGAGAGCAGTAAATAGACTTACAACTTTTGACTTTAGCTTCACCGGTGACTGATGAGGATGCTCAACTTTTTTCAGCTGTTGTGTTCTAGGCTGAGTATAAGGCTGTGGAAACAGCCTAACCTCCAAAGAGGATTTAACAGGACTAGACGGAGGAGTTCGCTGAGTAGAAAATTTGCTCTCCATAGTTGTGAGAGAAGTTGATAATGAAGGCACTATAGGCTGAGAAAATGAAGGCACTGTTTTTCTTTCTGTGACAGAAACAGGTAATATGTTAAAAGTTGTATGGATGATATATCTACACCATGAGCACATATTTTTACACAAAATAATAAGCAGTATGTACTTATGCACTGGCTTTTGAAAAACCTTAAACTTCCCTCATTATTCTGACTATAGATTATATTTTCTAGATGTAAAAATCTACGATGTTATGACTATGCTGAAAAACATCCAGACACCTAGACACAGATAGAATCAGAGGGGTAGCCGTGTTAGTCTGGAATTGCAGAAGTGACAAAGAGTCCTGTGGCACCTTAAAGTCTAACTGAAGTATTAGAGCATAAGCTTTCGTGGACTAATACCCACTTCGTCGGATGCATGCAGTGGAAGAATCCAGGAGCAGGTATAAATAGGTAGGCAAGAGCCAGGTTAAAGATAACAGGGTAGGTCCAGTTGTTATCTCTAATCAGGGAGGGTGAGGTGTTCCTCTAGCAGCTGAACTGGAGGTGTGAACAGCGAGAGAAGAGAAACTGCTCTTGTAGTTAGCTAGCCATTCAATATCTCTGTTCAGTCCCAAACTGATTGTGTCAAATTTGCAAATGAATTGCAACTCTACAGTTTCTCTTTGCAGTCTGGTTTTAAAGTTTTTTTGCTGCAAAATGCTGACCTTTAAGTCTTTCATGGTGTGTGCAGGGAGATTGAAATGTTCTCCTACAGGTTTTTGTATATTGCCATTCCTGATATCTGATTTGTGTCCATTTATCCTTTTTCGTAGGGACTGTCCAGTTTGACCGATGTAAATAGCGGAGGGGCATTGCTGGCACATGATGGCATATATTACATTGGTAGATGTGCAGGTGAATGAACCAGTGATGGTATGGCTGATCTGGTTAGGTCCTGTGATGGTATTGCTGGTGTAGATATGTGGGGAGAGTTGGCATCGAGGTTTATTGCATGGATTGGTTCCTGAGTTAGAGGAGTTATGGCGCAGTGTGCTGTTGCTGGTGAGAATATGCTTGAGGTTGGCGGGTTGTCTGTGGGCCAGGACTGGTCTGCCTCCCAAGGCCTGTGAAAGAGAGGGACTGTTGTCCAGGATGGGTTGTAGATTACTGATGATGCTTTGGAGAGGTTTTAACTGAGGACTGTAGGTATTGACCAGTGGTGTTCTGTTGTTTTCTTTCTTGGGCTTGTCTTGCAGCAGCAGGCTTCTGGGTACACGTCTGGCTCTGTTGATCTGTGTCCTTATTTCCTTGTGCGGGTATTGTAGTTTTGAGAAAGCTTGGTGAAAATCTTGTAGGTGTTGGTCTCTGTCTGAGGAGTTGGAGCAAATATGAGTGTATCTCAGTGCTTGGCTGTAGACAATGGATCGTGTGGTGTGTCTGGGATGGAAGATGGTGGCATGAAGGCTGACACAATCAGTTTGGGATTGAACAGAGATATTGAATGGCTAGCTAACTACAAGAGCAGTTTCTCTTCTCTCGCTGTTCACACCTCCAATTCAGCTGCTAGAGGAACACCTCACCCTCCCTGACTAGAGATAACAGCTGGACCCACCCTGTTATCTTTAACCTGGCTCTTGCCTACCTATTTATACCTGCCCCTGGATTCTTCCACTGCATGCATCCGACGAAGTGGGTATTAGCCCACGAAAGCTTATGCTCTAATACTTCAGTTAGTCTTTAAGGTGCCACAGGACTCTTGGTCACACCTGGACACAGATAGGTGTCTATAGTTGTATTTTAAAACAAATTAATACCCAGCTCCATGATCTCAAAACAAATTCACACTGTTTATAGGAAAATGGTAAATAATGTTAATAAATATACTCTTATGCATGTGCTACTAATTGAATCTACATAAGGCATCCAGCTGACTTCCATTTCCCCAGCCTACTGGCTCTTTTCTGTGAAGTCCAATAAAGGGGACTCACATGCAGCCCATATACCTTTCTCACTTCAGCTTTTCCTACAACAGAAAGCTGTTTGTTCTGTCCACCAACCTTTCCCCACAATGGAAAAGAGTGTGAAGTGCAGGCAAGGGAGGAGGAAGGACCAAATGGAAAAGGCAGACAGACTCGGGGTGGGAGGAGCTGTCAGGTGGTGGGCAGGATTGCAACTCTGATAGTGAGAGTGAGTGTTATGAGGATTAAAACAATTTTTCAGGTTTGGCTAACTTATCCCCTTGTTTGTTTTCTTATGCCTCGGCGTTTCTAGGTTCCATCAGCAAGTACAAAAATATCTGTGAGAAAGGATGATGTACTGGACTAAGGGGACTCCCAACACAACCAGCAGCTGGAAGTACTGGAAATTCTGTAATAAATGATGACCTCAAGACTTCTAGCCCAATGCCGCAGACCCAAGAGATTCAGATTAATTTAAATACAGTTTAACATCTTTACTCAGTTTCTCTTACCTGGATTTTTTATAGAATCTACTATGACTTTGTAGTTTGCTTTATTTGCACTTAGGCCAGCTGTAACATCTTCAATTCTCCATAAATCTTTTTGCATTTGTGTTTTCTCCTAATGTTTAGCAAGAGGAAAGATTTTAAAAAAACAGTTCAATCCCAAGACTTCATCAGTTTCATTTATTATAGCTAGTATGAACCAAACGTTTTAGTGACACTTGAACACAGACTGCATGGCTTGGAAAGATTATAGGAAAAAATTGGGCATAACACAACTGTTAACATCTTAATTCAGTCAGTTCAGAATATTAAGAGTCTTTTGCATGACTATGTTGGTGGGAACAGAGTACCATCCAGACAAGAAATTAACTAAGTAGTTTTACATATATGTACAAACAGAGATTGGTTCCCTTATGACCCTGGTGCCTATCCCTATGACGTCAAAACATATCCAGTGTTTTAAAAGTTTTCATGCATGCTAGGAGTCTGGAAGTAGGTTAAATAATTCTCTGAAGTAAGAGCAAGGATTAAGACCTCTTGCTGCTGTTGGTTCACAATATGCCCTACCTCTAGGTGGAGCCAAAAGTAATGCACAGTGTTTCCCAAAGTTTGGGGAGGAGTGGGGGAGGTGACAGGAGCACAGACATACCTCTGAATTGTTCTCTAGACTCTCAGCTTTAATTTACAATAAAAGGATAGTCTCTAACTTTTAACCTTCAGAATGCAAAACAAGTAAAAACCAAACCATGTAAATGGGCCTGGGTTTACAGAGAATCTGAAACAACTCTGAGGTGTGAATTGCCCCATTCACAGAATAGAATCATAGAATATCAGGGTTGGAAGGGACCTCAGGTCATCATCTAGTACAACCCCCTGCTCAAAGCAGGATCAATCCCCAACTAAATCATCCCAGCCAGGGCTTTGTCAAGCCTGATCTTAAAAACCTCTAAGGAAAGAGATTCTACCATCTCCCTAGGTAACCCATTCCAATGCTTCACTACCCTCCTAGTGAAAAAGTTTTTCCTAATATCCATCCTAAACATCCCCCACTGCAACTTGAGACCATTACTCCTTGTTCTGTCATCTGGTACCACTGAGAACAGTCTAGATCCATCCTCTTTAGAACCCCTTTTCAGGTAGTTGAAAGCAGCTACCAAATCTCCCCCCAGTCTTCTCTTCTGTAGACTAAACAATCCCAGTTCTCTCATCTTCTCCTCATAAGTCATGTGCTCCAGCCCCCTAATCATTTTTGTTGTCCTCCTCTGGACCCTTTCGAATTTTTCCACATCCTTCTTGTAGTGTGGGCTCCAAAACTGGACACAGTACTCCAAATGAGGCCTCACCAATGTCGAATAGAGGGGAACGATCACATCCGTCGATCTGCTGGCAATGCCCCTACTTATACAGCCCAAAATGCCGTTAGCCTTCTTGGCAACAAGGGCACACTTTTGACTCATATCCAGTTTCTCATCCATTGTAACCCCTAGGTCCTTTTCTGCAGAACTGCTGCCTAGCCATTCGGTTCCTGGTCCCTATTCATTTGAATGGGTTCTATTTATAATACTTTAAATGTCACCACTGTTAAATATGTCACTTGTATTATGAAGATTTATTCAATCTTCTCTAAGTGACCACCGATTTTGTCACAACTGACAGCTGGTCTGAGGATGGAGGAGTTAGAAGCAGTCACTCACAGTTTCCTTTACACATGTGGCTTGAAGCTTCACAGCAAGACAATTGTTACAATCATTCACTTCCTGTCTCCTCCCAACAGACAAGCCTACCAGACCCCAGAAGAGAAGGATAGCCAATACCACTCACAGCAGCACATCTCCCACCCCTTACATGGTGTAGATCATGATGGTTTGTTATCCATTGTTTGTAAAAGCATAGGGGAAGGACATGCAAATTAACTACACATGGCAGCATTAAAAGTGGGTGTTGTTGGTTCCATCTTCCTGAAGAGGGGCTCAGCTTTCTAGAGTTAGGGAAACACTGCTATAATATGTTATAGGCTATGGGGAAAGGCTTGAAACTCATTTAACCAAAGCCACGCTAGCATGGACCTGTTGCATACCGAAATCTTGCTGAACTTTGTTCTGAAAACTTAACTTTTGTAGACAGCAACCACTGCTAGACCATAATAGGACCATACCACTAGACCATAATAGGACCATCCGTTTTCCTCCCATTTCCTGTCTCCTCTTCTGTCTGTTTTTGGTTAGGAAAACCGACATGACAATTCACAGTTTTGTAAGAAAGTTGGAAATGTCCTGGATGTAGTATCTTTAATATCTCCATCGCTGAACAAAAAAAGTTAAGAAGTGGAACTAAATTTGCATTTTTTCCTGTACTTAGTGAAGCAGAAGGGTCAATGAGAAAGTTAAGCCTGAGGCCCATTCAAAAAAACCTGACAACACTGCACTCACCCATCATGAGGCAAAAAATAGCACCTAATTATTCCACATAGCATAGCATTGCCTTGGAAGAAAAGACAACTTCATTACTGGCTCCTAAACCTCCTAGCACTACTGAAAGGAAATAAATTGCTTCCTTGGACCTGGAAAATATATTCAAGTCAGGCTATATATCAGAAAGTAGAGTGCCAAGGGGCCAGACATTTAAACAATGGAGAATGTTATTTGCTAGTAATAGACGCACAGGAAAGACATTAATTTCTTGTTTTTTTGTGGGGTTTTTTTGTTTTTGTTTTTTTTTGAGCTGACAGGACATGAATTTGGGCAACTTTAACTCTAGGTTAATGAAGTTTTCTTGGCATCGTATGTTATACAGTTGACTTCAATTTAATAATATTCTGGCACTCAAAGCTGCCCAGGCATCAAAGTTGAGAGATGACTTCTTTAGAACGAAGGGAATGCAATTTAAAGAAGGATGATACAATATAAAAAGCTTCTAAAGCCCATAATTTGATAGAAAAGGTTTAGATGATAACAATCAAAACAAATGGTCTAACTGATAATAGGTCAGACGTACAGTGTAACCAGATGAGAATTTTAAAATATAATTGCTGTTTTCTTTTGGTAGGAAATATCCAAACAGATAGGCAGGGATTTGAATGAAAACTCACGTTGTTGTTGTTTTTGCTGTTTTTGTTTTTTTGTTTAAAATAATTCTTTGTAAAGATGAATTAAGAATACCCTCAATAACCTACCCTGTTCTAAATAAAAAGCAATAATTACAGACAACAGGCATGTAGAAAAAATCTGGCATGGCACATTCAATCTTGCAAATAAGATGACAGATGAAAACAGCACTTCTCTGCCTGATTCAAAATTAAATAATTGGTTTAAAATCCAGATGTCTTTCACTCATTGATAAGTTCTAAACAATTGTTTCAATTTACAAGGGATTTGCAGAGATAACCATCCACTAATATCCCAACATGACGGAGAACAAATAAGGAAAATAGCACATCTGTGACTGATGCCCTAAAAAGTGGACAGATGAATCAAGACAGACAAATCAAATAAATGGAAAACTAGGAAGTCCTGCACAGACTTATAAATTAAGAAGTTATTAATGTCAAAAATGACAGCATCTAATAATACACTGACAAATTTGCACAGACACAATGTTATGAAAAACATTTACAACACTGGAAATAAAGCTAGATATCTCATTGCTATGTTACCACCATTTTTCCACTTTATGAGCCAAAAGAACGTAGGATACAAGCAGGCATTAGTGGAAACTTCAGGGTTAAGAATGCCAGGTGTCAGTTGCATTTAGGAAATAGTCATTTGCTATATGTTTATCTTCCTAGATGCTTATCCTAAGTTCAGGAATAACCAGGATCTGTTCTTAGCAGTTTCAAATATCTGCAGCTGTAAATACAATATCTGAATCACAGGAGACAGATTAAGATAGCCTTGCAAGAACAATATGATTGGAGTTACTTCCAATATTTTAAATACTACACTATGGTGTTAAGAGAACGAGGAGAACTTGTGGCACCTTAAAAGCTAACAAATTTATTTGAGTATAAGCGTTTGTGGGCTAGAACCCACTTCATCAGTTGCATAGAATGGAACACACAGTAGGAAGAGATATATACACACATACATATAGATATATATACACACAGAGAACATGAAAAGGTGGAGATGTTGACATACCAACTTTAAACTGGAATTAATTTGCAAACTGGACACCAGTGAATTAGGCTTGAATAAAGACTGGGAGTGGATGGGTCATTACACAAACTAAAATTATTTCCCAATGCTAATTTCCCCCCCTATTGTTACTCACACCTTCTTGTCAACTGTTTGACATAGGCCATCCTAATTATCACTACAAAAGTTTTTTCCCTCCTGACAAAAGATTGCCTTAATTGATTAGCCACTTAAAGTTGGTATGGCAACAATCTCCAACTTTTTATGGTGTGTGTGTGTGTATCTATCTATCTGTATATGTGTATATCTCTTCCTACTGTGTATTGCATTCTATGCCTCTGATGAAGTGGATTCTAGCTATAAAAACTTATGCCCAAATAAATTTGTTAGTCTCTAAGGTGCCACAAGTACTCCTAGTTCTTTTTGAGGATACAGACTAACATGGCTACTACTCTGAAACATGTCACTGTGGTGTTAGTAAATGGTGAGTCTTTAATGGTAACCCCTCCACTCCCTTTATGTATATTCTCAAAGAGTTTGCATTAGTACTAATGCCCTGCCAAGGGATTTCCCCATATCCTGTGCTAGGTAATGCTTCAAACTCTTTTTCCCCACTTCTAAATTATAGATGTTGACATTTTAAGAAATAGAATTTTTCTGTTTAGTTCTCTTTACTCTCCAATATTATTGTTAGCAGAATCTCATAGTCTAGGTATCAACCAAAAGGTTAATTCTCCAAGAAGAAACTTCTGCAGAACTTCTAATTATTTTCCTGTTACAAATATCAACCCATGTCTAGTACTTCTCCATTAGATCCTTCTTCTAAGTACATCTCCCTGCTCAGGACTATATTTATATGGCATGTTTAAATGTCCTTGAGGTATAGTTTTCTGACTTTGAATATGTACAGCAGGAGCAGCAGGCAGGGAACCCTCCAGCATTTCCCACACAGAACAAGCATTTGAGAGGCTTCCTTCCAGTAGCTAATCGATTTTGAGTTCAGACAAGATCTCAACAACAGTAATTTAATACCTGAAAACAGCCTCACCTGAGGAAAAAATGATCTGCTCATCTGTTCCTGTAAGGCTAGCTTCAGCTGGTTCACATCCTTTTCCAATTTCAGATATTCATTCCAAGCATTTTCCATTTCCTGTTGGCAAAGAGAAAGGTTTCAGTGGAACCCTACAATAAGCAATAAAAGGTACACAGCACTCTATCTTTCAGCCAGTTAAACAAATAAGTATGTTTTTAACTTTAAGAGTTAGGTTGTCCACTGAAAAAAGAAAAATGATCTGTTCTGAACAGAATGTAATGATAGGAGCTTAAGTGAAGCATGAGCTTAAATGCTTTATTGCGTTGTGATCACCTGGACGCAGGACAGAGTTCAGAATCTTTACTTTGAATTTTTTTGATAATATGCAAACACAGAATACTTAATTAGTTATTGAAAGACAAAGCAGGAGTTCAAAGGAATCTAGGCAATGATATGAATTCCTGAAGGAAGACAAGTTAATTTCAGTATCCTGTTCACTTTACATCTGTAAGGTGTAAAACTGAACACACTATTTTAAGAGAGTTCTTAAATTGTTGGCACAAATTCCCCTCTTTGTTGGGGCCACCAGAGAATCCTTAAGTCATTTACATTATGACTAACATCTTCAGCTGTACATTCTGCTATATGACTCAAAATAGTGGAAGATGATTTGATTTTACACAACTCTCCATAAATTTTTAACACAGGCTGTAAAACAGGGCATTGTCTGCAGACACAAAACACTGCATATGTGCATGTATATGACACAGACATTTTAATTTACCTGACTTATACATACAAGACTTAGGAGTACAATTTTAGAGGCAGTTTTCTAAAAACTGGCCTTGTGCTGTAGGAGTTAGGGATTATATTGCAGAGTACAGAGTGGCTAGGTGGGTTTAAAATTTTCTTTCTTCTGTGGCCTACTAATGAAACATAACATTAATTTGAGGTGGTGCCTTTATTAAAAATTATTCTTATTAGGTTGTGGTAACTGAGAGAGAGAAAATACTGGCTAATACTCCAGGGTAAGACCCAACTCCTTTTTCCTCCTAGAAAAATTCCAGGGAATCTAGTTCAGCATTTTTCAAACTTCAGGCTGCGATCCAGTACGGAGTCACGGCATGTCATGTCAGGCACTGGGTTTCTCTGGTCAGCACTGCTGACTAGGATGTTAAGAGTCCTGTTGGCGGTGCTGCCCAACTAAGACAGGCTAGTACCTACCTGTTTTGATACCGCACTGCACCCCAGTAGCGGCCAGCAGCGCGTCCAACTTCTAGGCAGGCCGCCCATGAGGCTCCACACGCTGCCCCCACCCCTAGCACTGGCTCCACACTCCCATTGTCTGGGAACCAGGCAATGGGAACTGGGGTCGGGGGCAGTGCCTCAGGGTGAGAGTCGAGTGAAGCACTTGCATGCCTCTGCCTAGGAGCCAGACCTGCTGCTGGCTGCTTCCAGGGTGCGGCACGGTCCGCAGTGCCAGGACAGGCAGGAAGCTTACCTGTGCATCCCAGCTGCACCGCTGAGTGGGAGCTGCTGCAGGTAAGTCTGCATTCCAACCCCCTGCACCAGCCCTGAGCCCCCCGAAAACCTGGAATCCCTTCCGCACTCTGAAACTCTCAGCCCCAACCTAGAGCTACACCACAGCCCAGAGCTGTGACCCCCTCCTGCACTCCCTCTGCCCGAGCCCAGAGTCCTTTCCCACACCCTGAATCCTGCCCCAGCCCTGAATCTCTCCCATACCCCAAGCCCCTCATCCCCAGCTCCACTGGGTCAACGGCATCAACAATTTTCTTCAACTTGGTCCCCAGAAAAAAAGTTTGATCTAGTTTATACCAGGATAGTCAGTGGAGACTGGAACAAAGATTTGCAGTTAAGATTTCCACTAAAAAGCCAGCTCTGCATGATTTGTTTTCACATTCTGCACATTATCAAAATTGGTTTGTAGGATTTAACTCTGTGTCTGAAAAGTAATTCATTTTAGTCCAGCGCTTAGTTTAGCATTTCTTCGGAAGGACTGAACACATACAGTGGATGCCTTGGATATTTCAGCCCGAATATGAATGAGGTCCTCTTGCAAAAGTCTCTGCTGGGAAGAAATTTTTTCTGCATGCTGTGGTTGGTCTTTGTACAGTTCCATCTGTCTATGCAAAACCTCCAAAACAGATTCTAGCTGGTCCTAAAGAAAAAAAGGAAAATAGCAATAGACTTACATTTATATGGGTCTGTACTGATTTACTACTGAGAATACAAAAAATCTTCTCTACCTCTCAAGTCTTTCCTTTAAATCACTAGGATCACAGATTTTCCTTTTACTGAGAGGACAAAGAAGAAAACTGGTTATTGGAAGCTTTGGGCCATCACTGTAGCAATAGTCAATAGCAACCACTAAGTTGCAACACAATTGCCATTATAAATCCCAGTTTTAGGGTTTGTACCTTTCAAAAACATTAACCAATAGGAGTGAAATTTTTCATGTTTAATTTCTGTGCAAATGATAGAAAGGAATTTTTTCTGCATTTATTCATACCTTTTGGCAGAAATACCAATCTGTAGTATAGATTAATTTACCTAATATATTCAGTCATTCATTTTAATGAGCCCATTTAATTTCAGCAGCCCCAGAGTATGTAGGTAGGGCTCAAAGCTAGAAAAATGTTAGTTTTATACACAAACAATGAAAGGAAGAGAAGGGAAGAAAAGGCCCTTTTGTTAATGTTTACTGTGTGAATTCTAAATGGGATATAAACAGAAGGAAGAAAGAAGGTTGGGGGAAGGAACAAGGTCTTAGCAGCAAACAGGTCAAAGAAGTTACTGCAAGTTTGATTGAGACCTTTGGATCTAGAACCTCAACTATTGTAAATTGGGTTAGCGACATTGAAATAACTCAGGATCTGCTCCCTGCTTTGTTAGAACCTTTTGCATAATGCTAGTGCAATCATACTACCTATAATATTCTTGTACATATGGTTCTTGTTTGCACAAGTTTTAGAACATTGCTAACTTTGATAACAGTTGGCTCTCTGGTGAGACTTTTTAAAAATCTTGTAACGGTGTAAAAAATAAAATGACAGAGTGAGCCCTTTCCTTGACCCAGCCCAATGCCATCATCAACTTAAGAAAAACAAAACTGTCCTGAAAATGTGCATTCAGCAAAATTTGTAATGGAGTTCACATAAAAAAAAATGTGAGTAGTTTTAAAATATGCATTACTGAAACTTTAAAAAAAGTATTTTCCAAATACATTACTCATCTGTAATACTAAAAACATACCATTTTCATTCTTTAATAAAAGAGTTGCATATATTGTCCAAAGTGATTTGTTACAATATTAGTACATTATAATAATCTAATGCTTGGTTTCGAGTCCCAAAAGCTTGAATAAGAAACTAAGTTTATCCAATAGAATTTACTAATCATTACTATTGTTAACATACAAAATTTCAATTGTATTTACTTTATTTTCCTTAAGGGATCTTATTTTGTCTTCCAAGTCCTGTAGAATCCCGTCCTGTTCACAGAAAACGCTTAGCTTGACCTACCAATAAAACCATATATATTTAAGTTAGATTTAAAAAAAGAAAGACGCCCTTTTTCCGTAGCATAATTTTCATTTTCATTTGGATCAGAATGAGAACAATTATAGTGCAACAGAAACAGCTAAATACTAAAGCAACTATATTTAACAGGGGTTTGAATTGATGTTTGATACTTACATCAATATCACTTTCTGCAATTTTGACAGGTTTTGTGCTTCGTTCTTTTAGTATATCACGCCCTGTCACCTAAAAAGAATAAGTTTTAAAGATATATTAGACTAGTGGCAAAGTGCAGTATAATTATTCTTCAGTGATAAAGAAAAAGTATCGTTATATGCTCTAGCCAACACACTATATGATTTACTGACACTAAAAATGTATGTTAAAGGGCTTATCCTTTGAATTACAAGAAATGTTAGATAAATTGTAGAACTTGCATAAAAGGTAACATATCAATACTATCTTCTTCATGAAAAGAAAAATGTATGACTCTAGAATGATTACAAAAAGCTTGCAATATCAAATCTTTGAAATATGACAATGGTACATCAATATCTAATTCCAAAGGATTACCAACTACAGGAACTCCTCACTTAACGTTTGAGTTATGTTCCTGAAAAATGTGACTCTAAGTGAAATGATGTTAAGCAAATCCAATTTCCCCATAAGAATGAATGTAAACGGGGGGGAGGTGTTAGGTTCCAGGGAAATTTGTTTTTGCCATACAGTACAGTACTATGGTTGGAAGGTTCTTCCACCTTACCCCACATAGGCACAGCCCACTGGCACTACAGACAATGAGGCAGGCAAGGAGGCTGAAGGTGCTATAGGCTAGGAGAAGCACATTGCACAGCAGCAGCTTCCCCTACTCTGGAAGCACCAGGGGCAGGGGGCTCGACCCTCAGCCTGCCTACTCCACCTCTTCCCCCAAGCTCCCACCCTTGACCCACCTCTTCTCCCCCGCATCTCCCTTTACTTCGCAGGCTGCTTCCTCACTTCTCCCTCCCCTCCCTACTGAACACCGCAAACCAGCTGATTGCCATGGGCAGGAGGCAGGAGAGGGAGGGGGAACCTGCTCACTCCTGCCCCCTCCCTCCTGCCTTCTAAATGCCACAAGCAGGAGGCATGGGGGAGGAGGGGAAAGGCGCTGATCCGCAGCATCTGCCGGGGGGTGGGGGAGAACGATGTTGTAAGGAGAGGGGGAGTGTAGGGAGGCTGCCTGCTGTGGAGAAAGCAGGCAGCCAAACAACATAAGAGCAGAGCATTGCTCAACTTTAAATGAGCATGTTCTCTAATTGATCAGCAACGTAACAATGAAACAACATTAACCAGGACAACTTTAAGTGAGGCTTGACCTACCAATAAAATGTTAATTAATTGACCTACCAATAAAATGTTAGTTAATGTTGTGATGGAGTGCAGACAGTGAGTAGGTGAGCCTGCACTCTGATCACTTAGAGGCTAATTAGTGCCCCAGGAGAAGCTGACTGTTGTTAATGAACTCAACTGGCCAACCAGCCCAGGCTTAAAGGCGGCACAGGAAGGAAGTATAAGAAGAGAGGGGAGAAGAAAGGAACAGGACTAGCTGGGGTTAAATACACAGACTAGGAGATCTCTGTTCCCCTCAAGTCCTGCTGAGAGTACCTAAAGTTTGGCAAGCACTGTAAATAGGTGGCAGAATGGGGGACTGTGGTGATATCGGTGAAAGGGCCTTGAAATAAAGCTTCATGGAGAGCACACCTGGAAGACTCTGGGCAGTTTCTGCAGGTCAGAAAAAGGGAGAGGAGCAGGACACATGACAAATGACTGCTGCAATTGTGTCAGATTTATAATCAAAGGAAATATTGATTCCATTTGTCCTTAGTTACAAATCCTACAAAACTTTGATGTCTGAGTAGTGTTCATTTACGTCAATAGGATTATTCACATGTTCTTACAGTTAAACCTGTGCATAAGCGTTTGCAGGATAGAAGCGCAATGGACTAAAAACATGTCTTAGAAGTTCCTGAATTCTACAAAGACCTCACTCTTCCTCAGTCCACGATGGGACTATGGGATTATGGAAATACAAAGAGGGATATTACTCTGGGGCAGGAGTGAAAGTGATATTTAAATACACTTCATCTTGGATGTACGTTCTAGTTTTACCCTCTCTCATTCCAGTAATCTCTGGATCTTAATCTTTGGAGCACTGGCTCCAAATCCAACGTCTAGAAGGAAAGATGATAATCCTTAGGGATACCCACAATTTAAAGTGGTACAACTATCCCCTCAACATTTTATTTTAGATGAAGTTAGCAAATCATCAAGTAAGATTTTCAATAATTATTTTAGTCTTAAGACATGAGTACATTTACTATTTTTATCTTATTCATGCCAATACATCTAACCTTTCCATTTTCAAAAAATGCATATATTTATCGTGAATTTCATAAAATAAAAGCCAGATGCTTGTTATTTCATCATCAAACACAAGAGAGTTTACTCTCCCTTAGAAGAAACCAATTTTAATTAATTTTTAACATTTTCAACATAAGTTGCCAAATAGTACAATATTTTGATAGGAATGATTTTCCTTTTAAAATTATTAATGCAAGTAATTTAGCATTATTGATAGTAAATATTCAGTCACATTTTAAAGTGTAGGAAAATATTTAGTATACTTAAGCATAAACAGAAGTACATCCAAGTACTAAATATGCTGATTTAATAATCTTCAAGCTAGTGGGCAGGTGAACTTTTCTAACAGTCTGCAATGAAAACACGATGAATAATTTACTATATTTTGAAATGGATTATATAACCACAAATGCAAAAGTTACCTTAATTTTAAATAGGTGAAAATGAAAACAAAAAATAAGGTTTAGCATGCTTTCACACTTTAAGAATTACATAAAGAGGTCACTACTTAACACAACCATTCATTTTCAACATACGGTAAGACGAAACCAAGCACAGTGAGGTCAGCCATAATTTTGCGTACAGCCTAAAAATAATCTTGCAGGAAGCTCTTCTATTTATCATGATAGACCTGGGAAAGCTAGGATATGTACATTGATTGCCGTTTGAAGAAAAGCGATGGGATGGTCACATTTCAGATACAAGCAGTCTTACATTTACACCGGACAGTAACCCTTGTGCTGAGTTCTTTAACACTTTGTAAACCATGTTGATCAGAGGTCCATTATTTTTTATCTGTTTCAAACAAAAGTTTAGCAATAGTTTGTTACTAGGAAAAAAATATTACAACTCTGAATCCCATGAAAAACAGAAATAGAAATATCATAAGTTAGATAAAATATCTGTAAAATTGATCTCTTCTCTCTTTGTGCAACTATTCTCCAGTATAGTATTCTCTGTAGCTGCCTCATTCGTGATGGTTACCGCTTGATTTAGAGATGAAGAATGTTCACGTGTAGAGCACTCTCTTTCCACACTGACCACTAAAATTAAAAAACCAACCTGGAAATTATAACTGGATGCTTCTCCTCTAGTATAACATTAGTTATGATTTGGAAAGACTGGTAGTTCAACCATGATTTTTTTTTTTTTTTTTTAACTTTTGCAACACATGCAAACCCAGTTTATAAGTCAGGGCCTTACAGTGTTGCCAAACCAGTGGCTTCCAAGGGCCTCACCAAGTATGTAGTGTGATATTTTTGGGTTATGATCCATTGTCAGGAAATTAGCAGTTCAAGACAATCTGATTGGGCAGAGTGCTTAGAGTGATAACGCAAGCACCCTCACGATCAGGCTATCTATTTTTGATCAATGTTTTCGCTTTGGCACATCACAGATCCTGCGCTCCTCCGTCAACAAAAAAGCCTGCTACCCACTATTCCTTAATTCTCTCTATGAACACCCGCACTTCATCTAATTTCTCTCTCCTCTTCACCTCAGTGGAACTGAACTCCAGCTGTTATGACGTAAGTTTGGAGCCGATGCTACAGAGAAGGTTACAAAGTTATATCTTGATTTTAGTAAGGCTTTTGACATGTCCCCCACATTTTCATAAGCAAACTAGAGAAATGTGGTCTAGATGGGTGCACAAGTGGTTGAAAGACCAGTAGTTATCAGTGGTCCCTGTCAAACAGGGAAGGCGTCTCTAGGAGGTCTCTCAGGAGCCATTCTAGGGCCTGGGACTATTCAATATTTTCATAATGACTTGGATAATGGAATGGAGAGTATGCTTCTAAAATCTGGAAATAACATCAAGTTCAAAGGGGTTGCAAGCACTTTGGTGGACAGGATTAGAATTCAAAACAATCATGACACATAGGAGAATTAGCCTGAATTCAACGAGATGAAATTCAATAAAGACAATTGCTAAGTATTATTCTTAGGAAGGAAAAATCCGATGCACAACTACAAAATTGGGAATAACTGACTAGGTAGCAGTACTGCTGCAAAGGATCTGGGAGTTATAGTGGATCACAAATTGACTGAGTCAACAGTGTGATGAAGTTGCAAAAAATGCTACCACTATTCTAGGGTACATTAACAGGAATATCATATCTAAGACACAGGAGGTAACTGTCCAGCTCTGCTGGAATACTGTGTCCAAAGGTGGGCACTGCACTTTAGAAAATATGTGGACAAATTGGAGAGTCCAAATGCAACAAAAATGATAAAAGGTTTAAAAAACTGATCTATGAGGAAAGGTTAAAACAACTGGGCATGTTTAGTCTTGGGAAAAGAAGTTTTTTGGGGGGAACCTGATAACAATCTTTAACTATATTAAGGCTGCTATAAAAAGGACAGTGATCAACTATTCTCCATGTCTACTGAAGGTAGGACAAAATGTAATGGGTTTAATCAGCAGCAAGGAAGATTTAGGTTAAATATTAGGACAAACTTTTCACATATAATGGTAATTAAGCTCTGGAATAAGCTTCCAAGGTACATTGTGGAATCCCCATCATTGGAGATTGTTAAAAACAAATTGGACAAACCTGTCAGGGAAGGTCTGGGTTTACTTGATTCTGCCACAGTGCATGGGGCTGGACTTGATGACTTGTCAAGGTCCCTTCCAGCCCTAAATTTCTACGATGAACCACTGAATGGCTTCACAGAGGACCCCAGATTTTCTTGAATTGCTCTAGTGCAAATGCTTTAAAGGCACACACCCATTTATACTTCATTAGCCCTTCCTCATTCACATTCTGTATTTCCTAATCTAGAATGTATGTTTGAATTAAAAAAAAAAAATCAACTAGTTACTATGGTATGATAAGATCAGATTTACCATCCACTCTACTGATAGACGGTTTACACCTGATCTCTTAATTATTAAGCAGAAAACAAATTCCTTCCTTTTAGCATTTCTCAATTCTCCACTGCCTGTAGCATACCTTATTATAAGCTTACACATGAAATGTCTTTCCTTACTGTGTAAGGATTTGACTAGTTTTCAGTAAACACGGGCTTGTCTATTCTCTAAATGCTACAGCAGCATAGCTGTGCCACTGGGCAGCGCTTCTGTAGTATTTCAATGTAGACACTACCTACGTCAACAGGCGGGATTTCTCTTGTCAGCACAGATAATCCACCTCTCTGAGAGGTGGTAACTAGATCAACTGAAGACTTCCGTCATTGACCCAATGCTATCTGTGTAGTGACTTGCTTTATTTTAACTACACAGCTCAGGGATGTGGATTTTTCACACACCCGACTAATGCAGTTAAATCAAGCTAATCTTCTAGTGTACACCAGGCCTAAGGCATGGGGCCACACACTAAACAATGATGATAAAACAAAATATCAAATAATTGCTCATTCAGTGAACACTTTTTTCTTCTGTGCACTGAATGACACAGGGATCCTATGGAAAAAATCTGTATGTGATCATGTAATTTAAAACAATTATAATTACGGCTACAATTTTGTCTCATACATTTTTACTACATTTCATGGCACAGGTGCAAGAAAATAATAGTATGTCTGGAAAGCAGGACAGTGGGGAGCCCATGGGTGGTTCTGGGAGAACAAGTTCACCTTTTACGCTCATGGCTCCTGTCCCATGGCGCTAAGCCTAGATCCCCCGCTCTTGGCATGTGGTCGCAACGCCTCCATAGATGGAGATAGATGGCCACAGTGGATTGGCATTCTGACCTAGCGCATGGGGTCACAACACCACTCAGGTTTGGAGGGGTGGACATGCCAAACCTGAGCTGTGTCATGATCCCATGCGCTAGGTCAGCAGTCTTCAAACTTTTTCCTCCACAGCCCCTTTTCGCAGAGGAAAAACTTGCCCGTGGCGACATTTCAGCGGGACAAAAATAGACTTGCCCGTGGCGACATTTCAGCGGGACAAAAATAGACCGCTCAAGAGTTCGGCGGTCTCCCATGTGGGATCGGCGGCGGGGTGCCCCTGGGAGTGTCTTGCGCACCCAACTTTGAAGATTACTGCACTAGGTCACAACGCGTATTAGTTTTGGGGCATTTCACAGACTTTATTCAAATTCACTTTTCTATGACCACTGTGACAAAATTGTAGCTTCAATCATAATACACACACACAAGGAAGGCAAATAAAGATGGAACAGGCAACATTAATCTGGTATTTCTTAATTTTTGAGTGCTTGACTTTGCAATCTTTAATAGGTTGTTTTTTTAGAGTAATTTTTCTAATTAAAAAACAAACAGATTTACGAATGCACATTTGCAAATGTCTATTAACAGAGGTGCTTTAAGCAAGACACGAGAAGTAATTCTGCTCTACTCCATGCTGATTAGGCCACAACTGGAGTACCTTGTCCAGTAAAGGGCACACATTTCAGGAAAGATGTGGACAAATTGGAGAAAGTCCAGAGAAGAGCAACAAAAAAGATTAAAGGTCTAGAAAACATGATTTATGAGGGAAGGTGGAAAAAATTGGATTTGTTTAGTCTGGAGAAGAGAAGACTAGGGGTGCATCTTCACTACCCGCCGGATTGGTGGATAGCAATCGATCTTTTGGCTATCGATTTCTCGTGTCTCATTAAGATGCAATAAATCGATCGCCAGCGGTGCCCCTGTCGACTCTGGAACTCCAGTTCGCCGCAAGGTGCAAGATGGAGTCGACAGGGGAGTGCGCTGTTGATGACAGGTAAGTCAGCTGAAGATATGCCGACTTCAGCTACATTATTCACATAGCTAAAGTTGCGTATCTTTGGTCGATCCCCCCACCCCCTAGTGTAGAACAGCTCTGAGAGGGGACGTGATAACAGATTTCAAGTACATAAAAGATTGTTACAAGAAGAAGGGAGAAAAATTGTTGTTCTTAACTTTTGAGGATAGGACAAGAATCAATGGGCTTAAATTGCAGCAAGGGTGGTTTAGGTTGGACATTAGGAAAAACTTCCCGTTAGGGTGGTTAAGCACTGGAATAAATTGCCTAGGGAGATTGTGAAGTCTCCATCATTGGAGATTTTTAAGAGCAGGTTAGACAAAAACCTGTCAGGAATGGTCTAGATAATACTTAGTCCTGCCATGAGTGCAAGGGACTGGACTAGGTGACCTCTTGAGGTCCCCTTCCTGTCCTACGATTCTATGACTACTTCTCCTCTTCCACACTAGTTGGACACCAACTGTGGGCGCTGAGGGCACAGGAGAGTTTTTCTGCTCTCACTTCCTGTGCCCAGCACGAAGATGGTTCCCAGTTGGGAGATGCAATTGCAGGGAAAATCTTGCTCAGTCCCTACAACAATGATTTATGCAAGAGGAGAAGAGTTTCACACTATGAGAGCTCGCAGGCTGTTGTGCTCAGCAAAATTATTAGTCTTCTTTTCATGGATTTTTCAAAACTTAACATTTATTAATCTAGTTTTGTTTTCAATCTGCTTACCATGGAGGATAGCTGTTTTAACTGAGATGCAGAATTTGAGCTTCAGGATAACAACACTGTTTAAAATCTTGAATTCATGCAACATGATATTGGCGACCTGACATAAATAAGAATTTAAGATCTCTCTTTGGGAAGAAATGTCAATTAATTGAACTCACCACTGGATGCCACTATTGCTTTATATAGATGTTAATACAGAATGTCACTGGCCATGAAAAACTAGAACCTTAAACAATGTCACATGTATTTGATCCTATTGCTAAAGAATGATCACACAGTAATATTTTCAAAGACTGAACTTGGGAAATTTGTTTAAATAAAAAGGTATATCAAAAATATATACTCTAAAACTGAAACAAAATGCACCAACTTTAGAAGGATTTAACAGCACTGAAAAACTCAGTTACACTGTCAAGGTTGTGAATGCAAGCTGTAGGAACATGAGAGCAATATGGGCTTACTTTTCAAATCTACCCTATTGTCCAGTGGACTAATTCTAGGAAATTTTTGGCTATTTAATAGCTCAATAATAGCATAAAGTGGTTAGGAAAATATTGCATTACTCTTAAGTGAACCATGGAGAATAATTCAGGGAAAAGGTTGATTCATTCTGAAAGGAGTTCCATCTAATTTTTGATTGTGAGCTAGGGGCCTACGATATTAAATTTTATAGGATGAGTGGTTTGAAGAAGGGAATTATTTGCGATCTTCAGAAATGCAAGAATGGCAAGAAAAAAACCCATATAATAATATGGAGGTGAGAAGAAAATTGCAATATATTCAACTCATTTATCACACTACTACATTATAAATATGTTTAGAAATAATAATATTCTTACTGTTATCATAAAAGGAGACGGCTTCTAATAGAAATAAAGGAAAAATAGTAATGAATAAACACTAAAATTCTATATTCTGTTAACTTGGAATACTCAGTCTTAAACATAACAGCATTACCATAATGCTGTAACAGACATTAATATTCTGAATCCGATTTTATTTTGGTTTCTTTAAACGTACAACAGAAAATAAATTATTCTTGCACTGTTTGCAAATTAAACTAAAACAAAATAAACTTGCAACAAATTTTCTGAGTTTACATTTTCAACTTATAGTCAGTGAAGTAAGATTCTCTCAATTTTAGAGATTTTCTAGTTACATCAAAAGAAAATTGTGAGTAATGCAGGTAGGGAGAAGATATACAAAAGATTGATGGGATGATCAATACTGCAAATATGATTCCGATAAATATGTCCTACCTTTAGATCCAGATATTCCAAGTCTTTCTTCAGCTGGATATAGGTGTCATCAGCCTTCAGTTAAATATATAAAAATAAAGAACAACAATGCAATGTATTCCACTACTTTAAAATACTGGAAAACTTGTATTAAGCTGTATGTAAATAACGGATAAAACGTACAGTGACAAAGTGGGTACACAAGTGGCACAAAACAAGCACACTGGCCTCAGTCACATTGCTGTTTATTGTTGAATATGAAATAGGTACAGTATCATGGAGACCAGATTTCCACCTCCCACCCCTCCACCCACGCCTTCCATAACGTACAAGGGGACAAAAACATACTTCTGGCTTAAATAACTTTTGAAGACATGAACAACATTTTTATGGTTAGTATACTCAGAACAGGATACTTTATTGAAAAAGGTGTTAAGCCATGGCTTAGCATCTTGTATTATGTGTTTTTATGACAGAACAATTTGCCTTATTTAGGATTGGTCTTAGATATGAATGGTAAAATATTTAATTAAACAACAAATCATCAAAACACTTCTGGTCAAACTGCATACATGTTTTAAAATACGCATCCCTCAGTTTGGGAGAGATGGAACAGTCACATCATGTATAATATTAAATAAAAATTATCATATAGTTAGAGAACCATTCTGGCTTTTCATCTGATCATGTTTAAATGGATACTTATTTTTCTTTTTTGAAACACTGTCTAGTTAACAGCTGTTATCTGTATGGTCTTATAATTATACGAAGATAGTATTATCTTTTCTTAAGTTACCCCCAAAAATGTGCACACCAGTCACAACAGAAAATGATTTGTCTTCTTTCAACGGACATGTTTTCAACAAACAACAAAGCAAGACATAACTGCTGCAAACAATCTTTGTTAACTGGGCAAAATATCCAGAATATTGTTTGGAATTATTTTCATCATTTTGAATTCTGGACTTATTGGCATAAAACAGGAAAAAGCAACTATTCTGGTTTCAAGTTTTGAGACTTCAGTGTTTTGATACAATGAAAACAGTTATCTGAAAAAACTCTGTAATAGTGAATCCATGTACTACATTTACATATCTTTGCAAGGATTAATTTAATATTGCTCTGGTATCTTCAATATACTTTGTAATAGAGAAAGTTATGTTTCACCAATTAGCTTACTTGATTTGCCTGAATACTCTATAGTATATAAACTATTTCACTGAAGCTGTTTAACAGGTAAGTGAAATGAGAAATAAGAGTTTTAAAGAAAAAAATTGCAAAAAATCCCTTAAATAAAAATTGCTGAAAGCTTTAAGAGAGACCTCCCACATTTTGCTTCACGGTCATGAATG
Organism: Dermatemys mawii; assembly: GCA_007922305.1. Lineage (NCBI taxonomy): Eukaryota > Metazoa > Chordata > Testudines > Dermatemydidae > Dermatemys > Dermatemys mawii. The sequence continues at coordinate 9,501,598 of ML677332.1, read as the reverse complement.
TTTCCAGGTTACTAGACGACTCCCCTTTGGAAAATGTTACAAACCTAGTATGTTGATAAAGAGATTTGTAACAACTGCATTTCTGCTCCATCTCCAATTTTAAAACTTCTTACATCAATGCAATCAACTGTGTAGTTAAGGACCTATGATGGCTAGTGTTATTGATCAGTTAAGCAAAAGGACAATTCAACTTCTATGAGCTAATCTTCACCTGAAGAAATTTTGCAGTTACAAGCTACTAGAGCAGGGGTGGGCAAACTATGGCCAGGGGCACCGTCCTGTCTGGCCTGCCTGAGCTCCTGATGGGGAGGCTCCCATGCCTTCCCCCCTCTCCCAGAGCCTCAGCGTGCTGTGATTCCGGTGCCACCGCTCTGGCCCACTGCTCCTGCTCAGTGCTGTGGATGGCTCCATCAGGGCCTGAGCTCCTGCCGCTTTGAGCGGCATGGTACAGGGGAGGGCTGCGCGGCCTCCAGGCACGCTGCTCTGAGCAGCATGGTAAGAGGGCCAGGCTGGTGGCAGGGGCTGGATTAGGGGCAGGGAGCAGTCGGATGGGGTGGAGGTTTGGGGGAGGCGGGGGGGCAGTCAGGGGATGGGGAGGATGGTCAGATAGGGGGCGGAGCCAGGCTGTTTGGGGAAGCACAGCCTTCCCTACCTGCCCCCCCCCCTACACTTTTGCAACCCCCATGTGTCCCTCAGGCCAAAAAGTTTGCCCACTCCTGTACTACAGTGTTCAAGCAGGATGATATATCTCACTTTGGAGTTAATGTAGCACATAGTGACGTGAGCCACTCCCATTATGCAAGCAATGCAAAGAATTTGTTTTGCTTCAATCAGAATGAGTAAAGTATACTTAATTCTCTTTTTAGAAAAGATTTTAAGAGGCAGCATTCTCAGAAGTAATATCAAAGCGAAATGATATCTAAAGCTTTGAAACCATAAGCAGGAGCTTAAAATACTTATAATTTACAGCATGTACAACGAAGAAAAAACACAAATGATTCAGGGATTGAGAATACCAAAGAATGGGCAAGAAAGCACAGACTTAAGCACGTCACTAATGGAGCATTTGCAGAGTCACAAAGTATCATACAGCACAAATGAGCCAATCAGCATCTGACCTGATAGATGGAATTAGTTGGCAAATGCTGTAGTAATTGGGCGATTGTGTAATTTCGTATACTAGCCAACTTAGCCTGATGTCTCCTTAATCGAATGAGAAGCAATGTTAGCTCTTCAGGCTGCAGGTATTTAGACACATCGTAAAGAGGAAATTAGCAGTCTTTAGGGAGTGTTGCTGTAATCACATTCTTCACCTCAGCGCCCAGACAGCATTTACTTGACCCGATTAAGCAATTATTTAATTTATTCTGCATTTGGTCAAATAAACGCAATAAAAGAAAAGGGTTTACTAGAAAACTGTAGTATAGTAACAAAACTAAAGAAGTTCTACACATGGCCATTGGAGTCAACAGCAAAATTCCCACTGACTTTAATGAGAGTGGGACATGGTCCGCACTTAAGCTTACATAGTTCAAGTTTAAGAAGAGTTAGCTGATTTTCAAGACACCATGAAAAAACAATATGACTGAGAAAATAGCAGGACTTGAAAACCTTACTACAATAATTTGGTGGCAGGGAAGGGAAAAGAATTCTAACATTTCAACTTACCGACTTCCCATGTAAACTGGGTGCACTTACAGTATGCGTCATATAGCCCATAGTAGGCATGGAGCGTCTATCAATGTGTGCTGAATTCTGTAACAAAAGCCATAGTCAAAATTATGACAACTACCTCAAGTGGGAAGTATTGTCTTATGGTTTAGATACTTGACTGGGTTTCAGGAGATCTGGCTTATACTCAGGAATCTGACTTGAAATGAAATGTTGAAATGAAATCTGACCTGAAAGAAATGTTGCGGTCAACAATTATGGAATAAGATGCTCATACAGGAAGTTTCTTCCTAATACCTGTTAGTGGTTGGTTTATGCTCTGAAGCAGCACAGTTTTCCCTTACATTACTAAGGGATGTCCTTTTTTAGCCATATAAATGTCTAATCCTTTTCTGAATTGCATTAAGCTGCTGGCCTCAGAGACATCTTGGAGCAGCGAGTGCCACACATCAATGTGGTATTTGGTAAGACAAATAAAGCACCTTTTATCAATTCTGATTTTATCAATTCAGTTTTGCTGAATGTTCCTTTGCTCTTGTAATACAAAAAGGGTAAAGAGCAGTTCCTGACTTATTCTCTCTATACTACTCATTATTTTGTGTACATCTTTCATGTCCCTCTCTTAATCCCAGTCTTTTCAGTCTCTCTTCATTCAAAGACTTTCCATGCCTCAAATGATTCTCATTGTCTTCCCTGAACATCCTTGAATATTGCTATCTTAATTTTTAAGATTTAGGGTAACTAAAATTAAAACACAGTATTGTAGGTGAGGGAGTACCATGAATATAAATAGGGGTGTTATAAATCAAAAAATATTAAATAAGCACTATTTTCTTCTAAAAACTTTATAGAAAGTGAAAACAATTTTGTTGTTCACAGCTTGGTAGAAATTAATATGGCATGAAAAGAATTAGGTTTTTTGTCACACAAATATAAATATCTAAAGAAAACAAATATGAGAAGTACGGCGCTGCAGTGTCAGGGAGTAACTCTAGCATTTTGATGGAGTAAGGGAAGAACAATATTGCACACTCTTTATACCTTCAACTGCAGTACAGTCAATGTAATTAGAAAAACAATGGTAGATGAGCTATAACCGGAAGTTTAAGAACATGTCATTTTCCAGTGCTATATTTCACTAGGATTGTTTTATCAGCGGGTAATTTTGTCCCCCATTTATATATGTGAAATATGGCATTATAAAACTAGAGTCCAAACAATATATACAATAACAGTGATGAAAGACCTGTGATAATCTGAACTCGTGGAAAAGATGTGAAGCCTTGAGTGGAACTGTGCAGAGTACACATCTCCAAATGACATGAAGTAATCTTCTTTGCTCAAAATCAGTGTGTTACTGAATCTGAAATGGGTGTGGGTTTGCAAGTCATCTTCCCTACAAACATTTCCGTTCCACTCTTAACATTTGATATCTTAAGGATATGAAATGCGCTCCCACTTTGTTCCAATGTTAGCGCTAAAAGATCTTTTATGCTCTCCTTTACCTTCCCCTCTGCTCGCAGTACACTGGAAGAGAAAATCTATTATGCTACAGTCCTGCATTGATACTGAGCTGAGGTTGAGAGACTAACTATAATCTGCTACATGTGATCGTAGAACAGCTGTTAGAAAATCTATGTTCATTTTTCTTTCCAAGTTTCCAGTCTCTTACTCTCAGCTCTGTGTTCTGCGTCAGCTGACAGAAGGGGGGAGGGGCAAGCTAATTAACACAGGACAAGGTGAACTGCATTCTGTCTCACCAGAAAATTCTTTTGGACTATCGAAGATAGTGATCGGTGTTAGGAAAATATCTCCTCTCATTCAAAGATCAGGAGGGTGACATCTCCAAGATAGGAGCCAAAAGAGAAACAGGTCACTAGGCTTCTAGGGAGCAGTAGGAATAATTATGGCTCTGAACTCAATTACGCTCATATGGAGGGGAGCTTCTTGAGGGGCTATGCCCTCCTACTTTTAACCTGCCTTAAGGATGAGTAACAGAGGGGAAGAGGTGGAGAGGAGCAAGCGGGGACAGGGCCTCAGGGGAAGAGGCAGCATGGGACAGGGTCTTGGGGAAGGGGCAGGGCAGCGAGAAGGGCCATGGTTTGAGTGCTGATGGCTCACTCGCTTCTAGGGCTCTTCTGGCACTCCTGCAGCCTCGCAGCTTCTACAGGGGTTTGGGGCACCCATTTTTTCAGAGGGCCGTAAATTGGCCAGGCCCCCCCAAATTGGCCACAGTCCCTGGGCATGGGCCCCATGGCCCTGTGTGTTAATCCATTACTGCCTGGAATCTGACACCATCCTCTATAAAGTTTATGTTTTGAGTTGGAGTAAGCATGAAAATCTCTTTGTTATATTTGAGACCCAGAGAGACAAGGATCTTTAAGATTATTTGAATTGAGCTGAATCACTGGTTGGGGTAATGATTTTCAGATCAGACAGTTGTCAATGCAGGGCAGACCTGGATTCATTGTCTGCTAAGATGAGTTTACATGATTGCCAAGCATTTGTTGAAAATCCTCGGACCACTTTTGTGGATTGTGGATTGGATGCAGATACAAATTTTGGATCTGCTCATGGCTCTACTGATAGTGAGATGCTTCTGATTCTGAGGTATGTCCTGTGGTCTGGTCGAATGAATATGTAGAAATGGGCATCTGATGGGTTGAGAGCCATGAATCAGTCTTGACCAACGTCCACAATTCCTTCATTAAAACCTCACCATCCTGTACTTGAAACAGTGGATGAATTTGTTGAGACACAAAAGTCCAGAACGGGATGTCATTTTTTGGGAGGCGAAAATAATGCCCCTAAACTAAGAACCCACATGTGAGGCCACTTGGTCTCCTCCAGCAATAGCCCACAGCCCCAGACCTGGTCCACTGTGTCTCTGAACTTTATAGTGGATTTGCCTTGTTCCCACTTTGGCACAGTAGTGCTAGTTGTCATCAGTCTTTTGACCAAAAGAACCACATTGGATGCTAAAATGAGGAGAACCACCAACTCAGCCCGGAACCCTCACTGGGACTGAGGCATTTCCCAGTCAAGGTACACGTCTGGGCAGGACAAATCGAAATGCCCAGATTGTCCACAGTACAGACACACACCCGTCCCCCTCTCAGCAGAGACTTTTCCCCTTCAGAGAGGTGGGTCTAGTCCATGTCGACCTACATAGGTTCAGACTGAGGTATGGAGGCAGGATATTGACTGATTCATGCCATCAAAACCAGCATGGCTCAGTGTGTCACCCTCCTTTCTTGGCAGCACTCAGATACAGTTGTTCATTTTAATATATAGATTGATAAAAGTGTTCAGGCCAGCTGGAGGTTCTATCCAAGCGAACTTAGCCTTAATGTCCTCACTAAGACTACACCAAAAATGATGGCACTGAGCACCCTTTTCCCATTCTGTATCTGCACCAGAACTCAGCAACATAATTATCTGCCCACCAAATCCTTGCCTTAGTGTCTGGAATGCAACCACTGCAGTGTTTGTGTGGTTCAGGTTGCCAAAAATCACCAGCATCCAGGCCAGCACCTCCTCCATCAGCAAGCTGATAAGCCCCACTTTGGTCTTGTCAGTTGGAAATGTCTGCAGGTGCAGTAGAAGGTGAAGATGGCACTGATTTAGAAACCCACAGAGCTTCCCACAGTCACCACTGAACTTACTGGGCAATGTTATTTTTAACTCTCAGTAGGTCTAGGTTGCAGGTGGCGCAGCTTGTGCTTGCAGGGTGACGTTCACTGCAAGGCACTGATCTGGGTCTGTAGATTCTGCAAAGCGTTCACTAGTTCTACCAAACAGATGTTGGCTTTAGAGGGATCCAGCCTACTAGCTAAGCAAGGGACTTTCTTGCTTCAGGCTACTCAAACTATTGTGACCAGGGTGCAGACAGTCAGGCTTAGTGACTAGAGCAGAAGTCAGCAGCCTGGAATCAGAGTAAAAGATGACAGCTGGAGTCAGGAATCAGAAATCAGAAATCAAGCCAAGAGTCACAGCTGGAGAACGGAGTAAACAAGGAAACAGGGCTGGAATAGATTTGAGCAAAGCAGGGAACAAGACTGGCAGAGGACGTTAGTGTTGAGCAGCCAGCAACTTGTTGCTGCTACTGCTGAGAATATAAACAGGCCTTGCTGGCTCTGTTCAGCCAATCATGCAGGTTGACCAGTCAGGTAAGCAGGCCAAACGGTTATACTACCACAACCCAACTGAGCTCATTAATCTGCCCAGAGCAGTGGTTCTCAACTCTGGTCTACCACTTGTTCAGGGAAAGCCCCCGGAGCACCGGGACAGTTTGTTTACCAGCCGCCTCCGCAGGTTTGGCTGATCGTGGCTCCCACTGACCACAGTTCTCTGCTCCAGGTCAATGGGGGCTGCACGAAGCGGTGGACAGCACATCCCTTGGCCCACGCCGCTTCCCACAGCCCCCATTGGCCTGGAGCAGCAAACCATGGCCAATGGGAGCTGCAATCGGCCAAACCTGCAGAGGTGTCAGGTAAACAAACTGGCCCAGCGTGCCAGGGGCTTTCCCTGAACAAGCGGTGGACCAGAGTTGAGAACCACTGGCCTAGAGGCTGGGCTGGCTAGTGCTTAGGCTCAGCTGAAGGAGCTCACTTCCGACAGCAGTCCTTTCCCCTTACAGAACTGTTTCTCTAAAGTCTGTTCCTGGTTCCCATTGTGCTACCCAAGGATGGGAAGGAGAGTGAGTGGAAAAGGATTCTCTGCTCTGTCTAAACAGGGATGGGGAAAAGGAATACACAGCTTCCAAGGGAGGCACAGTTCTATCCAGAGCACCCTGTTTTTGCGGGAAAGAGGTTGGTTCTGGAGATACCTCTTTAACTAGGACCAGTGTCTTAGATATTGCCACCGTCAGCCTCCCTAGGAGACATGAGTCAAGTATTAGGCCCACAGTTATACCACACAGTACCATATATGCTCTGGGTACCCAGATAGTAAGTTCTGAAGAGCTAGTACTAAGGAACACATTTCTGAGTTGACAGGTATGGAGATGGCAGGTGCCAAGTTGGTGCTGAAGGGCTGGCATTGAGAGAAATGCAGCCTGCACATTTAGTGGGTACACATGGTGCTCTTTTTGTAGTTGGTGCTGGCACAGAGCTTTTGGCCCTTATGGGGCTGAGGCTGAGGCAACTCAGAAGTCTGATATCCATGTCTCTACTTGCTAGGCACTAGAAAAGATGACCTGTGCTTTCTGCCCTGTAAAAGGAAGTCAACACAAGAATGGTGGCACATGGGAAGGCAGAAACTCAGCTTCCATAGCACTAATGGAAAGGGACGACCAGAGTAACATCGGTTTAGCTCTGCCTTTCCTGCTGGTGTTCGAGCTCACAAAGGAAACAATTTCAGGCAGGATTCTTTAGCTTTCTGAATTTGCTTCAAGACGATGACACATATGGAGCACAGCTTGGAGCTGTGTCCATGTCCTAAGCAGAATAGGAACCATGAGTGCCAGTCATTAAGCACCACTGAAGTGTCACATGAGGGCAGGTTTTGAACCCAGGAGATCTAGCTCATGCAATGCTGCTAGCACTCCCGTATGAGGGGAACAAAAGGAGGGGTTCTAGCCTAAACTGAAATGTATCTAGGTTCGTTCTCTCTCTCTCTAGATATAGATATATTAGCCTGCAGGTAAAAACTATCTATATGTATTAACTACTAAGTATGAAGACTATTAAATATGCTTGCATAGTATGCAGAGAAGAAGGCAGACACCACACAATAGTTCTGTCCTGTTGCCATGGTCATTAGGAAGAAACCGAGGACCAGTTCAGCCTGCTCTATTCTTTATGCTCTTGAGCCGGGATGCCTGAGGACATCTAAGGCACAGGCTCCAGTGGAGATAGTTGGCTAACAGAATCCAATGTTGCACACATGGGGCAATGCACACCAAGACTGGAATTTATGTGGACAATCACTTGACAAATAACTATTGACTAGTTTAGATAATGTGGCTTATCTGAAAGAGTTTTTCTGCAAAACACATTAACCCTGAAGAAGAGAAATTATCCACAACTTGCTTCATCGGAAAAAAAAAGTGTTATCTGTTTAACAACAGTGAGAAAACCCCCTGAAATGTGTTTGCAGAAGGTATAAAAGAATTGTTCTTTAACTTAATATTAAACTTCTCCATTAATATTGTGCATGAACGTCCTATACTTATATTTATATGACAGATACATATATCCTACTCATGCATAGCTAAATATTTTATATACATTAATATATATTTACAAAATTTTAAAATATGAATACGGCACTCCATTGAAACTGTAAAATAAGAACATTTCAAATTAATGGGATCTTTCTTTCTTAGCCACCTATTTACTCTTTCCACAACAACAAAAATAAACCTGTGACAACTGAGAAGACGTAGGTTTGGAAAAAAAATATTGCGCGTTACATATTTACTTTTAGAACTCATGTGTCACTTTGATACCACAGTAAGGATTGCAGCGCAAATGCCTGCATTAATTAGACAGATTAATGTGAAAACCTGTCTATGATTACTATTACACTCTATACACACCTTTACAGCATAATTTCGAATCCTCCTTGGAGATCCAGCAAAAGGTATGTCTATACTCTGTCTCCCATCAGATGGCTTAACAGTAACCCTTTCTGCAGGAGTGTGAGGTCTCCTTGGTGGAAAGATTTTTGGAGGTCCTGGTGGAGGAATATCGGAAGGAGATGGAGGAACAGAAATTGATCGTGGAACATCTAGTGAACTTTTTGCTTTACCACGGTCAGTAAAGTCTGGAGAACCTGCATAAAGTGGAGCAGTTGGACTGCCATGTTTAAACTGCTGTCTCTGTTGCCACTCGTATAGTTGCCATACAGTACCATCCTTATTAGCTTTCCTCTCCTCATGAGACATTTTCAAGTGGCTAACACGGTCCTGGGCATATTTGTAGTCACTTGGCAAATTGCGATTTGGTGGAGGAGAGCTCCCTGAAGGCTGCCTGGTATTCTTTGGCAAGGTATGATAATTTTCAGGAAAAGACGAAGACTGACTGGGACCCTGACGAGTTAGAATCTGATCAGAAGCAAGACTGTGAGGAGAAGAAGAGATATAGATTTAAATGTACATTCATCAATAGGACTGGCTAAAGTAAAAACATAAATTATCTCTTCTAATTCATGTTACCTCAGGAATTATACAAAATTCTGATTAGAGTCCTTTATTAAAATTCACTTACATGCATATAAAATGAAGGTATCCTTATATAAAAAATCCCTCACTATTCACATATTAAGATTGCAGTAATCTGGTAAGTAATTTTACTTCTGAGAAATACCTGAAAACCACAATTCTTTTATCAATGATCAGCCTGGATCTACCACAGCAGAGCTAGCTTTAAGGGAAAAAGTTACATTATCTCTATGTTTAGAAACACTAGAAGTATGTAAAGATCGGAGTCATAGTTATGTTTATAATACTATAAGGAAACACTATTAGTAAGCAATTTTTACTTTTGGTTAAAAGGAATCTTGTTCAACACTAGAGGGTGTAGTTTGCTGTACAAATGTGATATACTAATTCATTTTAAAAATTACATTAACTTAAAAATCAGAGACAAAGAAGAAACCTCACCAGATGTAATAAGCAAGTATTATGTAGATTTTGCTTCATTTTACATAAAAGAGAGAAACCATTTCTTAAATTCTTTGATAGATGAACATTTGTTTGGAATGTTCTAATCAGCATAAGTTACTGTTACATGATACAGTGCTACTGGTCCTTGCTATCCTAAGCAGCACACAGGAATTTACAGGGAAATTCATTTATGGTCCTGCTACAAAAAAAAGTCTCTTCCTAGGTTCAGTACAACATGCAGAAATTAAATTGCAGAAATTAGCTCCACATTTGGCCAGCAGCTTTCACATGAAACCTATTGCCTTCCAACTTTGACATCGTTGACTTCATGAAGTCTTTTCACAGCCTGAAATACCAGAATGATCCCACTTGCCTATTATCCAATTCTGCATTTAGCCATCATTATTTTGTCCTTTTAGTCTCTGAGGGTCATTTGCTTCAACATCTCCAGTCAGAAACATTGCTCACTCTGCCAGACTTTATGGAAGACCATGTAAAGGAAAGTGTGGGATGGAGAGAAAGATTATATTTTCTCAGCATACAAGATAGATATGAGAAGGAACAAAAAGAGAGCAAGTGGTTACTTACCGGTAACTTGTTCTTCAAGAGTTGCCTCTGTGTATTCCCACTCATGGGATTTGGTGCCCAGAAGCTGTGGAACTGTGACTGAAAAACTGTGACAAACTGGGAGGCTCTTGAGAAATCTCATGTGAGAATAATGTCATCACCCTACTCTATATAAGGAAGTGCACGTCCCACCCCAACTCAATTTTTACTCCCAAACTCTACAGTCCTGATGTTATTTAGAACTCCGAGGTTGAGGAGAAGGTGGGTAGTGTTGAATGCACAGAGATGACTCTCAAAGACCAAGTAATTGCTTTTTCTTTTTTGAGGGCCTCTGCACTTCCAATTACGGAATTCTAGTGGGCAGTGCTCTATCAAGTGGAACACAGGTAAAGAGCGCTTTGCTCTTCTAGACCGAATACTGGACCATGATTCTAAGTGCAAAATGAGGTGCTCAGTGAAAGTGTACACTGAACTGCAAGTTGCTGCTTTGCGTATCTTCATGAAGGAAACACATCTAAGCCATGCAGCTGCAGAGAGAGGCTCTAAGGAGTGGGGTTTTAAACTAGGGTGTTACTGGTTTCCTAGTCAAGATGTAACAATATTCTATATACCTCCTAATCCAGTGAGTGTGTGTAATGGATTCTCACTGGCATCTCACCCATATGCTTGAAATAACCAATCAGATTTTAAAAAGGACTTGGTATTTTCCATATAAAAACAGAGCACCCTCTTCAGGTCTATGAGAGGAGTTTCCCATGTATGGGAGTGAAGTCTAGGGAAGAATACTTGGAGGGAAATGAAGTAAGAGAAGTGGAACTCTGAGACCACCTTAGGTATGAAGCTGGAATGAGGCCTCTTGGTGACTTTCTCCTTTGTAGACCACCGTATTAGATGAAGTGTCTGGCTATTAAAGCACTAAGATCACTCACTCTCCTGGCAGACATTACTGTTATCAGGAAGGCTATTTGATCAATCGATGCTTGAGACACATTTGTACAAGAAGTTCAAAGAAGACCAACCAGCTTAATTACAACAAGATTTAGGTCACCTTAAGTGGGAGCTCTTTAATGAGGAGAAACACTTTTACCATGGCTTTAAAGAACCCAGAGATTGTTGAGTAAGAGAAGAAAGGTTTGTTCTGAACATAACTGTGATGAGCAGATATTGCTGCCATATCGACTTTCAGCTAAGCCCTTAGACTTAAGGTGTAGAAGCTACACTAGGACTGCAGAGACCTCAGCTCAAGACGGAGCAAGTACTCTACTGGTGTCACAGATAGTAAGAACCTCAAGTGCCATTCAAAATCTGAGAGGGATGAGGTGTGGAGCATGCTTTTAGAAGTCTTAAAAGAGCAACACTCTGATGTGGAAACTACAGAACGCAAACCATCCAAAAAGAAAATTAACCTTTTGCTGGTGGCATCTGACTCTCATGATAAAAATGAATATGCATCAGTTCACACTGCTTTGGATAGTTATCAAGTGGAACCCATTATCAGCATGGAAGCATGTCCTTCTGGAACGGTGGTTGAAGCATGAAGGGACACAGAAATCTTTAGCGCATCTGGCACATAAATATCTTGCAACACCAGCTACAACAGTGCCATGCAAATGCTTGTTCTCACTTTCAGGTGACATTGTAAACAAGACCTGGGCAGCATTGTCTCCTTCAAATAGAAACCAACTTGTTCATCTAAGTGATCGGCTGACCAAGAAATAGGTCTGAGTGGACTTGTAGGCTCTAAAATTTTACATGGTTTTATTTCTGAATGCAGTTTTTTTATATATAACTCTACATTTGTAAACTCAACTTTCATGATAAAGAGATTGCACTACTGTATTTGTGTGAGGTGAATTGAAATTTTTTTTTGTTTTTACAGTGCAAATATTTGTAATCAAAAACAAATATAAAGTGAGCACTGTACACTTTGTATTCTGTGTTGCAATTGAAATTAATATATTTGAAAATGTGGTAAACCAAAAATTTTTAAAATAAATTGTATTTTATTGTTAACAGCATGATTAATCATGATTAATCACAATTTTTTTAATCGCTTGACAGCCCTAGTTAATATAATAGTCTTGACAATGGACCCCACACACAGTCAGATGCAGAGAAATGAAAAGTAGTATTAGAATCTGAAACAGTAAGAAGTCCAAGTTATTTGATGCCAAGATGACTGGTTCTGGAGGAACACTGAGAAGAAGTGATGACGTCTTCAAAGACTGTTTGAGTCTTCAAAGCAGATCTCAGGTCTCTGATTGCAGAAAAGGATTGAGATGATGCTTCCTCTTTTTCTTCAGCTTATGACTCTTGTGGGGAGATGTACTTCCTATTCTCCTTCCTGAACGCACACTTGACTGTGGTTGAGGTATCACGGCAGAAGTGTTGGTGCCAGAGGTCAGGTCTGGAATCTATATTAAGCAATGGTGCCAGGTGAGGAGTAGGCACTTCCTGTGTCAGCATCAGGGCTAATGTGGCCTAAAATGGATTTGCTGGTTGTGCTGGATTAAGGATTCCATGATAGTACAGGACCAAGAAAATCCCTGTCTTGAGACAGTAGTAGAAGGCAGCTCTGAGGATGGAGAACTCAGTTTGTGTCTTGGGTCCTGTGTAAGAGGACACCGGCACAGAGACTGGCCTCAATGTCCTTAACAGACCTGCTGAGGTGTCAGGCTGTAAAAACCGAGAACCCAGATGAGCCCAAGTGTAGGTGTAGCAAATCATACATTGGGTTACTGAGTGGGTCTCACCAAGACATAGAAGGCACAGAACATCTCTGGTATGACTGCCAAGCAAAATGCACACCTCATAAAGCCTTTACATGGCCCAAGGCCAGATTTATTCTCGCTAAAGTGTTCAAGGTTCCCAATACAGGTGAAGGGCTATTCACTCTTAGCTATCTTATACTATTCTAAACTGTTTGTTTAGAATAAAGTTTTAAACTAGATTAAGGGAAGGTTTACATCCTAAAGACACAAAGCAAATTCTGTTCACTTTCTAAAGCAGCAGCAAAAAAAAAAAAACAACCAGAGGCAGGCAGGGGTGTGAACACCCTTCTATAAAGTAGGGTGATGACCCTCACCGTGTGTGAGAATTCTTATGAAACCCTCTCAACAGATACAGTTGTTCAAGGCAATTCTACAGCTTGACACCAGTGGAGCAAAATCTCACAATTGGGAATGGATAGAGGCTCTTGAAGAAGAAAAGTATGGATCCTACCCAAAAGAGCCAGAATGGGAAAAGCTCTCTACTACAGCCAGAAGAGGAATCATTTCATGCTATATTTGAATGGGAGGATATTGCTGAGCACAAATGTGTTTAACAGGAAAGCACTAAACAGATTTAGCTTGGATTTGACTCATAAAAGAACAAAAAAAAAATCTCAAAGACCAGATTCTTTTAAAGTTCTGTATTCACCATGTCTGCCTGTGCACTGAAGTCTTCAGATTGATGGATGGAGCATCACTTCTGAATGACTGTAAGATGCGGGTCGGAGGGAGCCCTCACTTGGAATTATTTAAAAGAAAAATCACTAACCTCCTGGGAACATCTTTTAAAGCTTTATACCTCAGCCATTTTTGACTTGCATAATCTTTTTGGGTATCTTACTTTACAAGGATGTGTTACTGAGAGCCAAAGCTCATCAACGCCATAGAACCAGCAGTGGGCATTATATGAAATGGGAGGAAGAGTATCTTTTAACAAAGGTCTTATGCCACCTTCTAGATATTAAAGTGTTGATCCTGAGCCTACAATAATTATGCAGATGGAACCCTGGAGCCCACACAGAGTCTTGGTGATATAAACAGATCTCTGTGTAGACACACTAGGTCCACTAACATGTGTCACGTTGCAGGATCAGGGTCTTGGTTTGTTCAACTGAGCCAGGAAGCAACTTCGCATTCATTTCACGCATCAGCAATTCTGAGGCTTTTAAAATTTAAAATAAAAAACTAACCATTGTTTATAAATATTACTTTTTAAAATGATAGGTACACAAATTTAAGGAATAGGCATCAGATTTATTGCCCCACAATAGGGAATTCTGCAGCTCATATACTGCAGACTTATTATTATAAGTTACTGAATGACAGCAGAATCCATGGACTGTGAAGCACCATAAAATTAAGTGGATTCATGGTCAAATCCAAGAAATTAAAATAAAAAATGAATTACACTGGCCATCTCTCAAAGTTAATATTACTACCTTAAATTTCTATAGCACTCCATCACATCCCAAAATCCTTTACAGACTGCATGTCTGTAATTTGTTGTACTTTATTCATCCATCATTAAAATGCATCAGCCTCTGAGATGCAAACACATTCTGCATAAGCAGCACATCACAACAGTATTTCTCAGGTAAGGGTGCAAAAAATAACATCTAGCTAAATTACTATATGAAGAGAGCACTTACATAGGCAGAATTTAAAAAATCAACTTGGATTTTGGCCAGGAGACTGTTGCTAACTAACACTGGCAAAAGTTTCATAGAAAGCTTTATGATAACAATAAGCCTGGTTGTTTATGTCTCATTCAAAAGATGGAATCTGCAATTGCAATGTCCCTAGCACCACGTTGGGAAATTTGCATAATATTGACTCAGAGGGAAAAGTGAAATCTGTTAATTTTTCCAAATGCCTCCTAGTAAGGTACTAATCAAGTCTGATCATTGCCCATAATTTGGGGGAGAGGGAGGAATGCTGCCAGTGGCTTTCCTACAACACTGATAGATTTTAAAATGTTCTGTTAATTTTTAATTATTTTTTAATTTTTTGTATGGTTAGTATAGAACACCAAAAGAAGATAGTACATTGTATTTATATAGCATATATTAGCAACAGTGCATGTTAGGAAAAAATACTGAAGACATAATTTCCCCTACCTTTAACAGTATCCACCCAAACAAATAAAAATGCAAATAAAACAGAATGATAAAATAATTCAATATTATTGAAAATATTAGAATAAGGCAGCATACAGGCCTCTGAGGATAGGGTTGTTTAGTTTTTTGGTTTCTTTTGAGGGGAGGTGAGTGAACAAAGAGGAAATGGGAGAAGCAGAGAACTGGAATTTCACATATTTTGCATTATTAATTAATTGAAGTCTCTTATCTGAAGTCTCCAGCAGAGAAATATGAACAATTTAAATAAGTAATATAAAAAAATATTCACAATCTGACTCCTCCCCCACAAGTCACACATTCTATTGTCTCCTGTTCATTCAATATTACCATTTCATCTCAATTTCTTAAGTTTTCTCTAATATCTAAGGCTCTGATCCTAAAAAGTTACTCCCTGTGAGATATAACCCCCAACCAACTTTACTGGGACTCCATATGGAGTAACTTGCAGGATCAGTAAAAGCACAGACCTATTGCTTTTCAGACCATTACTTTCCAGAGAGAGAGAGAGACCAGAGAAACACATATGTGCATACACACATTGAAGAAAAATAAAACACATGAAAACATTGGGAAGTTACAGATAATACGAACATTAAGCATTCCATCTGCCTATATACCCTGGCTTTCATGTAATTTTCACAGAACAAAATGGAACAAAGTGCATCTTGTATGCCACAGGGACATTTTAGTGCTGCTTCGTTAGACATATTATACATCCAAAATGCTGACAAATCCAGTTACATTGCATTTCATGTATGTGTTGCATACCAACATGACACATATACAAGTACTGAGCGGGACAGGGGAGGTTAAAATTTCTCTCTCTTGTTTTTAAGTGGAAAACAGAGGTTAAACCTTATAATCTATTATGTTCGTGAATAAAAGAGGACTTTAAGATTTAGTCTTTTCATTTTACCTCTTAAATTTTGAATAAATTCAGGTCAATTTTTTAAAGAAAACATCTAATATGTTCAAAGAGAATATAATCATATTCCAATGTCTCATCTTTTCAGTTCACAATAAAAATGTGAACCCATTTAAGGAAATGTTTTGACTGGTATCATACTGACTGTTCCAGAATTCGAAGTACATATTTGAAAAGGGTTATTTCTGCACTGGATGGATGAGAAAATTAATAATAGTGACTGCACACTATCTTAATAGGGTAGCATTCTGCTTAAAACAAGTTATCTGATATTTGTTTTCCTTCATTTTGAAAACACCACAATTAACTATTTGAAGATTGGCTCGTTACTAACCTTTTTGTGTCTCCTTTTTGGACTTTTACCCAATGCTCCACTTGAGTCATGTTGTTTTTCCTTTGTGTCTGTTTATCTGGATTTGCTCTGGGAACAAACCCTCTTTTATACAAACTGGTACCATTCTGCTCCACTGGGCCAACACTCATGTTTAATGAACTAGGAAACGTCCCATTCTTCTCAACTGGCTGAGGCTGAGCTACTTGGGCCCGAGACGCACTTGTTAAATCTGGAAACTGATCAACTTCTCCTGATGTTAATGTATGCTTAGATTTTCCCCTCTTAGATTCCAGAATTTCTTTTCTGAAGACATAACGTTCCTCATCTTCTCTTTCTTTTCGTATCTCTTCATGCCTATCATATCCAAAGGTTTCAGGTGCATGTTGATAACTCTCTTTTATATCAGCAGTATCCACCTTTGCACACTCTTTGCGGGAATCCATATGGTTAGCTTGAGGAACAGCTTGCTGATCCACTTTTTCTGTTTCTCTGCAATAAAAATATGTGCTTATTTGAACCCCACTTTAGTGTGAAAACTTAAAAGAAAAGTCAGTGTAGATTTGCTAAGATTTTAAGAAAGGGAAGCCACAAAATAGACTCTACAGCTAGTGATAACCTGATGCACCAGGGCTGAGTGACTGCAGATAGGAGTGAGCGAGAATCCTTTGTTCCCCTATTTATATAAACCATTACTAGGGAAGCACCAAATAAACTTATATTCAGCTGCACTTTACTAGAAAATTTATACTTAATGATTGAAAAATAAACTGAAAATACTGAAAGATAGCACAGCTTAATGTTCAATTTCTATAAATGTAAAATTGTGTGTTACAGAGGCTGGGAGGGAAAAAGTTGTAGACTTAAAACAAATTCCTTGGAGAGGAAAACACCTGCCATGTGGTACAAGCTTCTCCATTTCAAAGGGGGAAAATTATCTTAGAAATATTTTTATAAGGTCCAAGAATAAGCCATTTCTGATAAGGATGATATAGTAATATCCAGAGAGAGGTGAAGTCCCATCCGAGACAAGAGAAATAATTCCAACTCTTCTTCAGTTTGGAGGCTAATTTTAAACAAGGTTATCACAAATAAAATTCTTAAATACGTTACTTCAAAATACTTTATTATAGATATTTTCCTTTTTTAATCTTGACAAAAACCCAAAGCAGAATATCTTTTGAGATTATTTGATAACTGGAAAGCACTATAAAAGTGTTAAGTACTATTGTTGGTTTATGTTATTTTTGATAGCTAGCCCACTTCATCTGTAACGTTCCTCATTTAATCCTCTTAGAGATCAGTGATATCTTACTAAACCGCCTAAATAGCACTTCATCTTCTCTGAAACCATATGACCTGATAGTCAGTTTTCGTCATTAGCATCTGTAAAACCTCAAAGTACACAGCCTAGCTGTGAAGCCTTTTCTTGCAGTCCATATTCATTAAATCTGTCTGAAACTTTGGCTGATATATTTTAAAACTATACAGGCAGTGCACAGATATTAAACTGTTTTTTTAAATGCTGTATCAATTAAATGATTTTGGGTCCTAAACCAGACTATTCAGTGTCACTGTGACAGTCCCATCTCCAAGAAACTAAAGCTATATTTTCATTTTCCTTTTAAGGGTCAGACACTTCTGAAGTGCCATTGTCTGAAACAAATTCCATTCAAGAACTGGGCCATTCTGTAGCTCTGCACAAGCCCTTGGCAGCCAAGATCTAAACACTTATAGCTGGTCAAAAACTAAGGACATATTTTTTGCATAAGTTTTGTCCCTTTTTTGGTTGAAAATTTTTGAATCTCAATTTTTTTCATCCACCTCTATTTTTTAAAAGAGACAATTCTCAAAAATAAATAAATACATACATAAATTGAGGGGCCTCACCATGGCAGCCACTTTGCAGGACCTACTTCAAGTGTATTTGGAGGTCCAGGAAGATCAATTCAATTGAGCCACCCTCCCATGTAATTATACAATCCAAATTGCGAGGGCAGGTATACAGGAAATAACAGAGAAGGATGAAAGGTCCAGAGGTTAAAGATAGGAAATGACAGCATGCAGGCACCATTATCACTTCAGAGTCCTGAAATAGCTTAAAGTGCAATCATCCAGGCACAGCTACTGAAGCAGGGGAGAAAACAAGATGGTAAAATAGACAAAGCTAGGCTTTGTCTTCTCCAGGAAAAAAAAAAGGGGTGGTGTTGTTTTAACTCAAGGTCAATCCTAGTGAAGACAAAGCAGTGAGTAGTATTCACACAAGTTGGCAGGTTCAAGAGACTTTGGGAGAGCCTACACCCAGTCAACTTGGGTGAAAACTACAAACTGCATTGTCTTCACTAGAATTTTTGAGTTAGCTAGCTCGTGTTAAGAGCACACATTTTTTCTTAGTGAAGACAACCTAAAGAGGAGGGGACTCTGAATCAGCCCTCCCCCACAAGTACCCCCTCTTTTCCTGTATCCATGTCAAAGCAAGGAAGGCAGGCAAGCAAGCAGCTCCAAATGTCTGGACAGAGCCTGGGTGCTGGTGTGTCTGCTATTCACAAACGGAAGCTCTCCCCGTCCTTATAGGATGAGGAGGAAGAGAGCCTCATTTTCATTAGCATATTTTTACTCCTCACACATAAATCAATTTTGCACCTATAAATAAATCTATCCCACTTATGAATAAATTAATTCTATCCAACAAACAATGCCTATCCCATCAAAGAAATCTCAATACTTGCCTTCCCCAAGCTCCCATCTCTCCTCTTCTTCCCACTTGAAGACCCTAATTTTCTCCTCACATTGCTATCTTCACCCCCAAAGACCAGTCAAGAATAAAAACTGACAGTTTAAATAATACAGGACAGTTTGAATAAACACACAGCTCTCCAACAGTAATCTAAGCAAGCTGAAGACAGGAATAAATTATGAAATATTTTTCCTCATCCAATACAAACAATATTAAATAATTATTGCTAACTGAAAGAGCACCATCTAAAGAAATGGAACTAGGGATATGAGTACCTTTCTGAAAAAATGTCTACATTTTCATCTTCAGCAGTTACTACTAACTTTCAGTCGCATTTTCAGACTTGTGCATGGCTATCTTTTACATGCTACTAACTTCCTTGGGATCTTTCCCACCAATTTTTGTTTATAGTGTATGGTTACACAGGTCTAAAAGACCAGCAGCACAGCCGCAGCTGGCCTGGGTCACCTGATTTGGGTTTGTGGGGCTCGGGCTGTGGGCTAAAATTCGCCAGCTGGGCTGCTTAACAGTTCAGTTCTCCTTCCAGGGATTTATCTCTGTCCAATTGTAGGGCACTTCCCCAGTGACCTATGGAGTGGGGAGAAGACTCAGGTCCACCCAGTACTCCAGGTCCCGGCCCAGGGAACCTCATGCCACTATGTCCCTTTAACAAAACTACATTCAGTTCCTTGGGCCACTTCCCCGTGGTCCCAGCCTTCACAGTACTTCACCCTTAGCTCAGGGCTCTTATGTGTTCAGGCCCAGCAGCAAGCCTGGCGCTCTTTCTCACTCCCCTGGACCCTGCCAGTACTGAGCTTTCTGTGGTGCTGCAGTTCTCTTTGGCTTGCCAGAGAACCAATCGCCTTCCTCTGGCTCGAGCCAGGAACTACCTGCACGGCAGCTCCTTTTTACATGGCCATTCCTGGCATGGATCAGCTGCTCCCTGCAGCCTCTCTGATTGGCTGCTTCCTGAGCAGTCTCTCTAGGCTGCTCGGAGGACTTAGCTCCACTGCTCCTTTCCTGGATGGGTGTCGCTGGACAGTGAGGCCTCCAGCAAGGTGCCTTTGGGCCTGGTCAACCCCATCACAGGTTCAAATAAAGATGGCCTTTTTCTTATTTTTCCAAATCGCTTTTCAGACAGATAATTACATAAGTAAACATCTTCTGAATATTAACTCCTCCAAACAAATGTTATTCTACCTTCACTCTCTGTTTTATTCCTTTACAATCCAATGTCAAATATGGGTGAAAAAATGGAATCAGTACATAAAATTTGCAGGGTCTCCTTGATATTTTTCCTTTCAATTGTCCCTAGTCATAACTGATAAAGAACACACATAATGGGCATCAGCATGCAGCCAAAACCAAAATCACAGTTTGGAGCTAGACTCCAGAGCACAAAGACTAATTAGTGGTAGGTCTGTTATTTATACCTAAATAAAAGAAAAAGAGAAGTAATCTCATTACAGGATGTAAGTATGGTCACTATTAAAACTGCTTCTGACAATAATTAACTGGAAAACACAAGGGTTCTGGAATTTGAAGGTTATCCTTTGTTTGTTGTTTGAGAGTTTTGCCAAAAGCAAGCACTAGGCACAGTACTTCTGGGAAACTGCACTGTGAAATTTTAATCTTCAAAGCCTAAGGGTTAAAAACAGGATAAGCCCTCTGCATAAAGAGTTCTCTTTTCAGAATAGGTGAAAGAAAAGGAATATGTTGCCAAAGTCAAAGTGTAGAAAAGTAGTACTAAGTCAATTGTAAGAACAGAGAAAAACTGGAAGCAGCTAAAGGCAAACAGTTATTTGATGTAGCCCTCCCCTCACCCACTAACCCCAGGGTAGATAGGGAAGTCTTCAGCAGGCTAGAGGATATCTCTTGTCTCTTGCATGTTCCTGTGTTCTACACTTTATAATTCAAAAGACTGGCACAAATGTTTCTGCAATTGTGTAGAATTTTTACTGTGAAGTAGGCCAAAATCATCCAGGAAAAAAAGTTATGACCTGCATTTTTATGCATTTACATCTGTATCTGAATTTATAACTTATCATTAACTCTTCATTAATTTTCATTGCCACTTTAAGTAGAGTTTTGAGATCCTTCTTTGAAAAATTCAAAAGTGAATTTGAATGTGAATTTCTGTCAAGTAGCTAAACCTAGGACTATTTGTTTCCACACAAAAGATGCAGTGGTTCTACAAAATCAGTTTTTAAATCCATTTAGCTAAAGTAGTACAAACCTTTATGTGAATATGCAAATCTGTTTACAATGATTTACATAAATATAATCCAATTAAAGAATGGTCAATAGAGAGCTGCACCAATTTAGCTAAATCAATTTAAAAACCGATTTTAGTTAAGACACTGCAACTTCTGTGTGCATCCTAGACCCTAGTTCTACAATCCCAGAATTTTTCCTAGACCTCTAGGGGCAGGAGGTGGTTCAAGAAAATGAGGGAGATGTGCCAAAGAAAAGGCAAAATTTGTGTTTCCTGGGAGACACACAGGTCAGGATTTGCTGGAAAAGGAAATCCAGGCATCACACTCCTTTATATAAGTCCCTCTCTCCAGTCTGAGAATTGTCCACACCTTCCCTCATGCTGAGAAACAATGAGACACATATATCATAGTATGTTTAAAAAAGGCCACAACTTTAACGAAAACCTTAACTAACCAAACTACTGGGAAGGGCTGTTCCAGTATGGATCTGAAATGGACACAATGGCCCTGGATATCACTGGCTCAAGGGTGGGTAAGAGGCCAATGCCCCCTGTTCACTCTCATGCCTGCCTTGAGATCCTAGCTGGATCCCTTGAGAGCCCTTCCTCTATGTAAGAAGTAGGAGAAATAAAATGAAGGGGGTCGCACACTGAACAGACATGGCAACACACCCCCTCACTGAACAATATTGTGCAGTGGGCCCACGCACAAACATCCCACTGTGTTACAGAAAGCACACATCGAACCCTTTTTAACTGACCAACTGCACTGGAACCTGCTAAAGTTGCAACAAATGAAATTGAAAGCCCCAAATTCGATCTCAGAGATGCAAGAGGGAAGGTGGAAAACCCACTTAGCAGTTTGCCGATTTTATCATATGGGAAAAATCCCTTCATAGAATCATAGAATATCAGGGTTGGAAGGGACCTCAGGAGATCATCTAGTCCAAGCCCTTGCTCAAAGCAAGACCAATCCCCAATTTAATCATCCAATAGATTTTTGCCCCATATCTCTAAATGGGCCCCTCAAGGATTGAACTCACAACCCTGGTCAATGCACTGAACTATCCTTCCCCCATTCCAAACCCCTAACAAAGTATGACCATCGACCTAGTCCTCTATCAAAAGAGATCAAGCTCATTAGATATGGGTGGGTAAAGGCAGCTCTCGAACACAGTCAAACCGATGAGTCACCAACAGAAAGCGAAAGAACTCAAACTGGCTAGTACCAGCAATAAAGGGAAAGAGAAACTACCCAATTCTACTTATTCCAGCAGATAAGAGCCAATCAGCCAGCCCCTCAATGCTCCACTGTCCAATGGCAGAAGGTGTAGGGGAAAGAATGTGAAGGCAGGAGGTGTCCCTCTTGCCTCCAGACCCATCAAAGCGCTGGTAGCGAGGAGAGCACTGTCACAATGGGAAGAACGAGATATATCAAGGCTGAGTGTTCTCAGGTTCCACTAATTTTACGTAACGAGTTTACATGAAGCAGGAGGGTGTGAAAATTGATTAAAGTCAATTAACATTTGAATAAGCTGCAACAATGACCTACGCGTCATATACTGAGCTAACATTAACAATATCTTGTTGCTGACTGCATTTTGCTATTAGACTATCAACTTTTTATTTCTATGATGGTTTTTCAAAGTTTGCCTCTCAAGGACAAACTTCTCTTGCCTCTCGGTTGTCCCCCATTTGGCAACCAGCTATAAGAACAATTCATCTTTAACTATGGCTCTCCCTTTGTGTCATATCAGCAACTCAACAGTTAATACATTTTTTTCTTTATTATCTTTTACCTGAACTAAACATATATAACTAAACAACCTCTTCATGTTGCATATCCACATGTCAGAGCCCTCCAAAGAGGTATTTAATTTAAAAATTAGAGGAAAAAAAAGAATAAAAGGATAGTAAATATTATATATCCTTGATGTGAACATTGAGGGAAATTCCTTTAAGATGGCATTATACAAACATCACAAAAAATAAAATAAATGTTACGTATGGTGTGAGATAATCTTAACAAATTTATTACTATGGTAGAGTTCATGTTCTCTTCTGATCCATCAACCAAGCATCATAAGGGATAGTCTTAAAAATGGAGTCTCTCTTATTTTTTGTCTATTTATGTCCTGTCTGAGACAAAACAGAATTTTTCTGGTCTGTGGGAGCATTTTCAACTGCTAGCTCCTCCTCCTTTGAAGTTTACTGCTCAATGATTGCTTTTTCCTGGACTTCAGAATTTCAGCACTTCAGAAATTAGCTTTAGAAAAAGTAGCACCTAAGAGCTCAAATTACAGGATTCTACTGTGCTAGTTATGTAACAGAGAGCATATCCCTCCCCCAAAATGCTACAAAATGCAGTGTTAGAAAATACAGTAAGTGAAGATGTGAACTAATACTAGTTTCCAAGAGATATCTACACACTTATATTCCATAACTAAAAAGCATGGGAAAATTGAAGTACATTTGTCCTTTTCTTATAGTTTGGCTTTTACTCTCTACTCTTTAGAGTATACTTCTAAGAAATCTGAAAACGATATACCTATTCCACTTCTCTCCGAAAGTTTTTTTTGCTCTATTTCTTTCTTTTTAAATTTGCTTCATTTCCTTGTCCACACAGAGGCTTAGTGCACAGCAAGCCAGGGTGTTAATGAATCTATAGCACACTAGCCTGTTGTGCACTAAGTCACTGTGTGGACCCTGCTACAGCGTACTAAAAGTTCCAGAGTGTGCTGTGACATGTTGCACTGTATGGATCTTTTAGAGTCCAGTAGCAGGGTCCACACAGTGACTTGGTGCCCAGAAGGCTAGTGAGCTGTAATTTCATTCACACCGTGGCTTTCTGCATACTAAGTCTTCACGTGGTCAAGTCCTAGTACAGTAGACTCTTGATTATCCGGGATGATAGGGAAAAATTTAATCCTGGTTAATAAAATCCCGGTTAATCACCATACACAGGAAAATTGGAGAGGGTTGGTCCACCAGCCGCCTTGCGCCCTTGGTTTTTGTTTTTTTTTTCGGTTCGCCAGCCGCCCTGCGCCGGATGCTGTCAAAACAATTTTGAACATAGGGGTTTCTTTACTTTGTGTTCCCTAGCTTGCTGATTCATTAGTATCTAAGATACCAATGCAGGACCTCTATTAAAAAAAGGCAAATTTCTTTAAAATCAGAATGAACTATATACATCTTATTCAGAGATTTACAAAGTTAAAATGAAAACACAGTATTCTCTTGCTCCTAAAAATATACTTTAACTCACTACTCTGATTTTTGAAATAAGCTTTTAGCTGCAAGATAGTAACATATTGAACTTGCCTCTTCAGTGAAGAACATGTTTGCATCAGAGTAGCTTGATTCATGGCATGGATCCAGCCATTCATATCCTCTGGGGTATCTGCACTGAAGTAGTATGTGCGCATTCCTGAATGCTCTGCCTGAGACCCAATAACAGAACTCTTATTATAAATGTATGACCTCATCCCTGTGTGGACAGCCTGTAAAAGCAAAAAGCAAAGACAAATTAGACAAAACTATTATTCTCAGCCTAAAAATGCATTATAACTTGAGTGGTTACTTTAAAAAAAAGGGTATGAGTTCTCACAGTATCCTCCTGTATATAAAATAGAAGATATCACCCTATTATAACCACTGCAGTGTGACAAAATGTTGAGTTTTAATGTCACTTTGCAATTTTATTTTAGATCAGTTGATGTGTGTAGATCCTCTCTCTATTTTTCATATCATTAAAATAACATTGCAGCATTTTGTTCTGTTTTTCATACCAATAATTGGAGCTTTTCATTTTACTTCTGTCTTACTTGATGCATTTTATTTGCTGTGAATACAATACAAAACAAAACTAATGGACCTTTTAGCAAGAATTGCTTAAGTGAGCCAATTTTCCTAGATCATGTCATGAGGCAATCTGTTTAGAAGAAACACAATACAAATCTTACCATTCATGTTTTTTAAATTGGCATTTTAGGAATAATTGTACTACATGTTAAGACCTTTAGGTTACACAGTATACTTAAAAAACACTAAATTAACTACAAAAACACTAGACTTGATGATAAAGTTAGCAACATTTATTGAATTATTAAAGTACATGGTACTATATTTCAAATGTTATTTTATACAAAACACTTTCATGTGCTATCTCAAAACAAAAACTATTTGAGATATTTAGATATAGATATATGCCAGCAGCTAAGTATTAAACTTTAACATTTCTAAAACTCTGACATTTCTAATGTTCTTATGTACATAATATTATATCATATGCGTGTTTTCATTATTCTAGCCTAATGACGTTTAGTCAGATCTTACCCATTGTTCCATAAAGACATGGTACCTACATTACTAAGTAGGTCTCATTAGATGCTCCTTCCTGAAACAAGCTACAATATTTCCTCTGTGTTAATTTATAAACACACTTTAAAAGTGGACAATCAGAACTCATCTGCTACTGTTAACAGAATTAACAGCAACTGACAGCCATTCACAAAATCATAAGTGAGGTCAGCAATTTTCAAGTTTTCTCTATACAAGTTAGTACTTCAAAAATTCTCTATTTTGGCTTGAGAAGCTTTGGTCATTTTGGTTATATTTATTTAGTGACAATCTATGGATCTCCCTCTTTTATGTTGCATTTCCAAGCACTGGAACTCTCACTGTAAAACTCCATTATCTTGTAGGCTCATGCAATCAATATTTAGAGCACATTAGTAATTTAACTGTTTAGTTTTTGAACAAACTATAGCTAGTATCAACACACACAAATATTAACTACACAAAAGCATTTTTTAACCAAGTTAATTTTTAATTCACATAAACATATGTATAAAACAAACATGCCTTTTATTTTAAAAGATACATTCCACTTATAATTCTTATAGTTGGACTTGTGTTTTGATGGAGCCTTTTCCCCCTTGTTATTCTATTCTGAAAAATAACCTACCATCATACTTGGCTTTAGAAATACAAACAGTTTTAACAGAACACAATACGTTTGGTCTTGCGTGAAGCTTCCTACATGATCTGTTATAAACTCAGAAATTTCTGAATTAGTGTTATCAGACTCTCACTTCAACCATGTGCAAACTTATTCTAGAAGAACGGAGTTTCCCCGCTATTTCAGCACTTCATGTTTTGTAAACAACTTGCTCCCTTCCTTTTTTCCCAGAAGGGCTGCAAACATTTGAACATGGTCTTTCACTTGCCTACATGACCGCTATAAGGGAGCCCTCTGATTTCCTTTAAGACAGCTCTATCATATATTTTGTTCTAATGCCCATCTTTGGCTTCCACTTCCCATCTCACTAGGCGGGAAGGTTGATCGGACCAGCAGTGTTTTAACAGGACAGCTTAGAAAGAAGGGGGACAGCACGTCCCTTGCCTGGGATTCCAAGGCCTTCCACATCCTATTGGCCAACTGGGGAGGAGGGGAGAGAGGGTGGTGCAAAGAGGGAATTTGACTGGCTTCTCATATCCCCCTAACTTCACCATTAATTTAAACCTCGATGGGGGCTTTTGTGGGCACCTCAAGTGCCTACCTTCCCTCCCTGTAATTGTAGGATAGTAGCTGTGGTTTTGGATGCACAGAGTCTGACCACTCACCTGTTTTTGGATCAAGAACAAATTTTTCCCATTGTGCCAATCTGGCAGAGGCCTGCTGGTTTTTTCACCTTCCTCACAGTAAAATGGAAGCATAGTTTTGTTAAAAAGAAGTAGGACTTAGAAATTAATATTAGTAATATGTAGGAATGTTCATTGAAAGTTGCTGCCACTGTCCAGTGTGGATAAAGGCCAAAAGGGCCAACTCCCAGAAGTAAAAGATCAGGAATTTCGCTGTTGGACCTTGTGACTATGAGAGAAGGGGAGAGCTGAAGACTTTGCAGATTAAGGTCCTTCTTTGCTAACCTCCTGCCCTCCTTGGAGTGGGGAGCATGGGAGGATTCAGAAGTGAGCTGAGTCCTAAGGACAGGCTAAAGAGGGTCTACCTCAATTATGAGATTGTACAGTCGGAGCCATTCAGCCTTGCCCTGGACACGCTTAAATGCCTGGTACATGCGAGTCACAGGAGATGAGACATGCCTCTCCAGAGGGTTAAGTCAATAAAGCGGAAGCCTGCTGCTTAAACTGAACTCTGTCTTCATTCACCTGTATATCCTAATTAACGTGGTATGTCCTTTTCTCCCATAGAATTCTATTACACTCTCTCTCAGGGTAGCCATGTTCACCATGGAACTGGAAGAGTATGCAGGACACTGTTTGCCTAACAAACTATAATATGGATATGGCACCTTTCTCCCTTCAAAGACTGAAGAAATTACATGTATAGCCTCAGAGAATGAGGAATATTATCAACCAACCCTGACTCAAAAAAGTTGAGAGAATATAAAATTGGTCAAAATAACATTCAAATATATTCCAGATATCTATTAGTAGCATGTCAAACGTGCAAGAAAAAAAAAACACAATCTTATGCTGGTGTCTGATGGCTGTCATTGCTAGCAGACACAGAAGAGTTTTGAGAGTCTTATTTTTTATTTTAAATCATTGTTATTAAGGATGTCTACAGCATACTAAAAAAGCCTGAAATATAACACATGCACATACACAACAGGGGGAAAAAATAATATTGGTACCTATTCATGAATTCAGATGCCTTTTTCTGGACAGACAGAAGAAAAGGCAGGCTCTCTCCCATAAGGCACAGAAGGAGAAATGGAGAGCAAACCCCAAGAGCATACCAGTAAGGACAAGACAAGGACAAAAAGAGTTGAAGTTAAAATAGTAAAAGAATTCAGGTTCTCAAGGACTATATTTCAACACAAAACTACACTGATTAAAGTAATAACTAATGTTAAATGTCTAAAACCATTATGTTCATAGACAGAAATACCAAACTAAGAGAAAGTCACAATTATCCAGAGAAAGTTAGCAACTTTTTACACATGCCTCTGAAAGCCAGGCATCACAATGACTTATGAAAATACAGCACATTAATTCCTCTCTTTGGTTGAAAATTGTCAAATTTATGGAACGCTTATGAGACAAAAGTAAAGGAATATGTCAACCCTCAGCTAGACTGCAAATCAGTTTCCTGTAAAAATTATCAACATTATGTGGAGAAAGAAGAGGAATTAGATATAACAATTCTTCAGGAAATCTAGAAGTTGAGACCACTTTTTTCCCCCTCATCTTCCTCCATTCTAAAGTCTGAAACAGTCCCTTTCAGGTATACAGAGAGTAGCATTTCCTCAGCTTACATAATGGTAATAAATCCATTAGCCAGATTTAAGGTACATAAGCTACCAGAGAGCCTAAAGAGAAAGGCCCCTGGTAGCATATGTGCCTTAAATTTGGCTAATGGATTTATATATAAAGAATGAAGTACATCAATGCCAACTTCAGGAAGAAGCGAGATATGATGAGCAACTGCTGAACATGGCAGCCCAGATCCCAACAAGTCTCAGCAATGAAGAACAGCTCCATATAGTAAATCCTGATTTCTGCTAATAAAGGACATTAAAATACCCAGAAACAGTGTTGCTTCTATTTAAAGGCAAAAATTAGGATCGCTCTCGTTTCTTGGTTTCAGGTGCCAAGACAGGATACCTTCCTATCATAGAAATTAAACATGGTGTTGTCAGTGTAAAAGTAGAGTGTCTTGGTAGGGCTGATGTCATTTGTGATTTCTTATTGAAGTTTTATTACTGCTCCATCTTACTCATCTTCACCATATTGTACTTAAAGCAACAAATCACGGATGTGATTCTGCAGGATCAGAACCTACGCTTACAACGAATTGTTCCTTTGCCAAAGAAATGATGGAGGGCTTCCCACTTTCTCAGTCTAGTATAATGGAGGAATATTCCTAAACTATTTTTTTAGTATATTTGGATAAACTTAAAAGTAACATTCCTTATGAAAATACTTTTCACACACAGAAACAATCAAAAGTAATCTTTTCTCAGGAAGAACTCTCCAGCTTTAATAAATTTTAATGACAATAACTGGCATAATTTGACAATACTCTGTATTTTAAACTGTTTAAAACTAAGATCAGCTCAACAAACTAGATACATCTACCAGAAAATAAATGTTTAAAATGGAAACTGGCCAATAATTAAACTCATACTGTACTTGGCATTTTGCACTAATCTAAATAGAAGACAGACCATGTTTAAAATACATCAGGATACATTTTCCACTTGTTCAGGACTTCAGTGTGAAAAAAGTCCTATCTTTATTTTGGGATTAATCTTGTGTTTTCTATTTCTAGCAGCATTTAGTTATGACATATAAAGTTCACCCATGCTCTGAATATTTAAGGGTACTGAACAGATTAGATAAATGTAATGGCTAGTGAGTGATGGAATTCGGGTACGGCAGTGCTCTTGAAATTCTACAAGCTGACACGTGATGCTGTAGGTGTGGAATTTGAGACAGTCTCATGTTATCACTACTATAGAAATCCTAGGAAATCTATTCTTGCCCCTGCTATAAACTTTTTTCTGAGGCAAGAAAGCCACAAGTCCTGGCTTTAAACCTGCATTCAAACATCAGAAAAAATCTTGAGTAGAGTCAATTCCAGCCCAACAAATAATCTTTTACAAATAACATACAGCTGTATGCATGATTTATTTTATGAGTTCTCTAATAATAGCATAACACTAGCTTTGCAATAAAATCGTACATGGTATCACAAGATTATTTTCCCCCTTTGTTTGGTGAAGAGATCATTACTGAAAGTCTTAGTATAATGGCTTATAGTGATTTTAACCAAATATCCTCACCACAACTGAATGTGGTGGGTCTTTGTCCATCCAGCAAGAAAAAGGGGAAAGAACTCCTTTTAGGGTTCCCACTGGAATTGGGTTAGAAGGGAGAAGGAAAGGGGATTGTCATACTTTAGCAAAGCCAAAAGGTGACAGGAATTGGATGGACAATGTGGCAGCATTGACCTACCATGTGCGCCAAAGGAGAGGGATGTATTTATACTCCATACATTTGGGAAGGAACTCTCATCAGTCACCAATTGGTAGCACCAAACTTCCCAACCATGAGATCAGAACAGGTAATTAGGGGCAGGAGGCTCTTTGGAGGGGGCAATCAGGGAACAAGGAGCAGGGGGGCTTAGACAGGGGCAGAGTCTTGGTGGGGGTGGTTAGGGGTGGAGGTCTTTGGAGGGAGTAGTCAGATGATAAGGAGCATGGGGGTTGGATGGGTCGGGAGTTTTGAGGAGGGGCAGTCAGGGGGCGGGAATTGGGAGGGGGTTGGATAGGGGCAGGGCCAGGCTGTTTGGGGAGGCACAGCCTTCCTTACCTGGCCCTCCATACAATTTTAAATGTTGTGGCCCTCGGGCCAAAAGCTTTGCCCACCCCTGCTCTAAATCATTTGAGAAGGAATTTTGACAGAACTTATTTGCTTCTGAAATTGTTATTTAACTGTAACCATAAAAATGGAAAACTGCAGAACCAGTGAGGAGTGATAAATATTTGTTGATCCACCCTAGGTGAAAGCCCAAGGTTGATAGATGTAGGTGTCAACAGCAAAACTTTCATATTGGAGATGATGTCTGGCTCCTGAAACCCATCTAAAATATTTTTCTTTTGTAATAGTTTTACATTGGTTTACAATCTTATAACTTTATCATAAAAATGAGAAAGTTTCTAAGCAGCAATTTTTCATTAAAAAGGTATGTTTTAGCTAGCACAACTATCCTAACGAATATATTCCCTTTGCATTTGTTTCTTATTTTTCTTTGATAATACTTCAGATGTAGAAGCTTGGACCTCCATTTTATCCTCTTTTTCCAGTATTTGCTTCTTCCTAGGGAAAAGAATCTAAAGGAAAAAGGCTTACTGAGTCATACCTGTTAAATATTGGAGTGAAGATTCTTTTACAAAGATTCCTTTATAAATTTTTCCTGTTACATGTTGTCTGAAACTACATCTGCCCTACAGCACATGCAGCTATGCCTCTGTAGTTGCTTGTGGTAGAAAAGCTCTATGTAAGGGGTGGGCCCATGGATTTGCCCCCCACCGTGGTGCTGCAGGCCCCGCCCTGCTCTGAGAAGCAGCCGGTACCACATCCCTGCCGCCCCTTGGGGGAGGAGGAGCAGAGGGCTCCGTGCACTGTTCTTGCCTGTGGATATGTATTTATTTTTACAAATTTGCAAAAATATACTGAATGTTTCTAGAAAGTGCACTGGATTTGGTCACCATGCCCCCTTCTTTTATGGAGCCAGAATACTTGGGATAAAATCCCTTTCCTCTATGGTGAATTGGAACTGGTCTTATGGCTCCTACATATAGAAGGGACATCCTGTCTCAGCAAATGTTTGTGACACGAATTCCTGAGGAGGGACAAGAAAAGTGGGGTGGAATGGCAGGATGGAGGAGAAATGGATGGAGTTACCCAATGTTATAATTGGAAAGATGTCTCTATGGTGGTAAGTAGGAGATCCTTGTACAGCGATATGGGAATGTAAACAAGAGTCCACAGTATAGCATAAAGGAGGAGCAGACCATTGGCTGCCTGATGGAATGGTACCAGAAAAAGGTAAGGCCTCAGAGACCCTGCAAATCTCAATACTGACTTCTGTTAGAACCCATTCATAGTGAAGAATCTGGCTTATCAACCAGTAACAAGTCCTGGCAGAATCTGAACTTCTTGTGCATGAATCTGCATCCGGATTAGACGGGGTTCCACAGTAACCAGTGTCAATATTGAAGTTGTTGGTGGGAGTATCTGTCTAACTGTACCTATCTCGAGGTATCAATATTGCAGTCTGGGTCACCTTTTAGGTACTAGAGGTGGTAAAGAAAAGTCTGACAATGTTACAGACTTTCTAGATGCAGGGGTATTTAGAATCTCTGCTGGAGAGGTCATGCTTTTATTCTACTGCCAACAATAGTGATACGGAGGTATGCATGGTACTGTGGGTCTCTGAGGAGCTTGAAATCTTTGATGAGCTCCTGGTACCAGAGATGCCTGGGGCCTCAGCAGCACCTTGTTGGGAAATGTCCAATCTTGATAGCGACCGAAGCTTTTCTGAAATAGGCTCTTTACAAGGAAATCCAGAACTATTCCTCCTACGAGCTCTAATGGCATTCACTGTACTCTTATCCTGCAAAGACCTAGGTACTAAGGTCAACGGAGCATGGTGTTCACTCTGATGCGTATGTCATGGGGAGGGAGTCTAGGCCTGTCTCTGAGGCAGATCAGAGGAGAGAGTGCTCCAACACGAGAAGTTGAAGTTTATAATCTTCCACTTTTTACAAGATCTGCCTTTAAAAGCTGAACTGAATTTAGCTGGGATGCAGGTGTTTCCCAAACAACGGATACACAGAACAGCTTCCCAGCAGGTAAGGCAGTGTTTGAATCCCTAGGACATCAACATGCCAAGCTGATGATGCCCCCAAAAGCAAAAAACTCTCAGAGCAGTGAGGAATTAAACAGGAACCTCCAAATTATAATTAAAGTAAAACAATTATCAAAAGAATTAAATAAGCTGAACTAAGAAGTTGAGGCGAAACTGAAATTGGCATTTTATATGCTCTGACTCAAGTTGTGGGGTGGTTGAGAAGGAACTGAGGGCAGTTTGCCTTTGCAGCTGTATATATCCTTAATAGAGGGGATATGAGCTTCTAACAGGCACTGCTACTGAAAATTGCCAATCAAAGGCACATGTGCACCTAAAGTGGAACACCCATAGGGACACTGCTTGAAGAAGAAATATTCATTTATTTAAACAAATCAATTTCAATCCATTTTCCACAGAAAATAAACCTGAGATCAGCAACAGGCAGTCTGAATTGCTAAAACCCACAAATCAAGATGAAAGAAAAAGCTCTGGGTGGGCAGATTGAAAAAGCTAAGTCTTTCTGTAATTCTCATAAGGCAAAACAGGTGAAAAGAAGTTTCCTTCTAGAACATCATTTACATACCACTTGATGAAACTGTGCATGATTAATGCTTGTAATTTACTTTGGTGGATTCAATGTGTCATGTTCTGTTCCAAATATCTGTATATTTTAAAAATATAACCTGCATTGAAGCCTCTATAATTTGCCTTAATGCATGTGCTCAGACAGGTAGTGAGCTGGAAGCAGACTTTTCCATTACCAAGAATAGGTTTATTTTCTTTTGTTGCATGTTCAAAGAGCAGTAAATAGCTAGAGCAAACCATAAATCATTCAACAAAGAATTTTAACAAAGAATGCTCCTTATCAAAACAATAGATGTACTTAAACTACATGGAAGGCAAAATTAAAATGTTGTTCTAAGTAGAACCTTAAACAACTATAGCTTCAAAACTCTATGTAGTAGATAAAGGTGACTGTTCTTCTTCCAACATGAAATTACAACACGAATTAAAAGTTAAAAGGAGGAAATTAATTCTTCTGAACTATTATAGAGGCCATACTAATTAGCCATTTTTTTTCACAGAAAATAAATGAGAAGTTTAGTTGCCACAATGCATTATATAACAAAGCAACTAAAGTCATGGCACTGTCATTTCCTCTCCTTGTCAAAATTTAATGGTGGTTTTAATGCAAAGAGAAAAAAAAAAAAAGTCATCCCCACCCACAGTCAAGCAAAGCATTCTGTGAGGGAAAATGTCAATATTTCTCTCCATTTATAAGACTATTGATACAGTTTGTCAGTTTAAATTTTTTTATATATATATTTTTTTTTACAGACAAGATCATTAACCACAGGCTCATACTAAAGCAACTGGGAAAATTATAGCATAGCAGAAAAATGAACTATGATAAAACTATTAGATCCAAGAAAGAACTATATAACACTGTAAATATGTATGAAGTAGATATGATGCAAAACAAAACATTCATTTTTACATTATTTAAAATGGAGCCATTATTACTGTTTCTTCTAAACAATTCTTCTCTTATGCAAATAAACATTTTTAAATAACTAGTGTATTTACTCCTGAAATCATAAGCTTTGTAATTTATTTAATTGTACCTTAAAGGAATACTTGCGGTTTATGCGATCTTCATGTCCAACGGGAGATATTACATAACTAGGCAATGGTATGCTACCCAAAACAGTTTCTTCTCTGCTGTCTATTGAATGAAAGAAAAATCAAAATGATTCAGGACACTTCTTCCACAGGTGTAAACACACATATTCCCTAACACAGTGATTCTCAACCAGATATACATATACCCCTGGCAATACGCAGAGATCCTCCACTGTGTACATCAACTCATCCAAATCAGTGTTTCTCAACCTGGGGCACACAATCCCCCAGGAGGGTCACAAGTGCAGGGCCAGCATTAGCAGGTGGCAAGCAAGGAAATTGCCCAGAGCTCCACGAAGCTAAATTATATGCTTCAGCCACAGGTAGCGGGCTCAGGCTTGAGCACTGGGTGATGGGGCTTGGGCTTCAGACTCCTGAAAGGAGTTGGGAAAGGTTGAGAACCGCTGCCCTAACATATACCAATACAGCACCAACAAGTGGAGAAAACTAGTGCTTACTATATGAAGTAATGCTACCAGAATTCTTCCAGTCAACCAAACTTTTCCCTTTATCTTTATTTAGTCAGAAGAATAAAATTCCAGAATAAAGCTCCCACTGATGTCCCTTTAGTGACCAAAGGACGGAAACATGGGAAAGTGGAAAAGGAGGTCACCAAGGTGACAATGAATTAAAGAGGAACAAAGTAGAGAGAGTCCTTGCTCAGCTTTCGTTTAAGATCTACTGAGGCAACAAGGTCCTACAGATAGGCAGCAGTGTCTCCACTTAGACTCCCGCCTGGATCCATTCCTAGTAAGGCCCTAGGCATGAGGACTGGCAACCCACGCTGTCCTGTTTCTCCTTCCTTCCTGCCTTTTTACTCATTAATGTGTGCAATGTTCTCGGATCAATATATAGTGAACACTCTTATATTTTTTTTAAAGGTCAGAATAGACCATCATAATCATCTAAAACCATTTCACTCAGTGATTCCTATGTCTAACCAAATAATTACTATACTTAATGAACATTCATTATTACTGGCACTACATAGAGGAACAATAGCCATAAGTATGAATAAATAATATTTTGCACTTCTATAAAGCCTTCCAAATATTTCAAAGCACTTTACAAACAATGTACTTAATCTCAACATCCATGTGAGTTAGGGAAGTATTATCCTCATTTGATTCAGGAACAAACAAAGGCATAGAGAAGTGATGTGACTTACTAAAGATTATACAAAAAACCTAGAGGTTAAAAACTGGAGCAAGAGTCAGGAATCATGGGTTCTAATACAGACTTTGCCACTGATTGTGTGGCTTTTGGCAAGTCACAATCTCATTGTTTTCACAGCTGTGCAAATACTTACCTTCCTATATCACTGAGGTGTTATGTTTATTACTGTTGGTAATGTGCTTTGAATATGTAAAGTGTTACAAAAATACAAAGCAGCAGCATCTATTGTCTATACCACTGCTTGAAACACACCTCTCTGTACTACCCATGTCTTAATCATAACTTTATTCCAGTAAGGGTGACAAACCAATACAAGCAAGCAATCAAATAGTCATGTTGCTTTCCCATGAGGGTTTGAGTCACAATTTAATGTTAAACAATTGTTTGACGGGTAAACAGGGGCGAAAAAGTCTAACAGTTTTTTGAGTTCTAAAGAGAAGTTCTGAAGAACAAAGTAGAATATTTTTCACAATGGCCTCGGTTCCATGAAAACTCTCAAAACCACTATATTGTCTACTCACCTTTGTAGTAAAACAAACAGTAATCAGACAGCACAAACCATCGTCTTTTCCATAATCTCATTCCAGAGCTATCCTGCAAAAGCAAGGAATTTAATATAATTTCTTTCTGTTAAAATAAAAGCGCATATAGTGTCTGTTTTATCATCTAATTCCTACCGTGCTCTACTAATTAACAGATTACCACAGATGTCCCAAAATACGATATTAATAATTACAAAAACAAATATTTTATAATTGCTTGGAGAACCATTATGCAATGATAAAATCGCCAAGAATAATATCTAGCTAGACAGGACAAATCTTCCCTATGCTATCCAGGATAATTTTCAAAAACATTATTTGTATTCTCTAACTAATCTCAAATCTGAAGTGTACATGTGGGTATCTACCATATATTTTCCTCACAGAGCTATCATGCAATTAGGATAATTAATTGTGTATCAGGAAGTGATACTCATTCCAAGGATTTCTTCTTGACAGAGATGAGTATCAGCATATAAGCAGAGTGAACAGGGAAAACTTAGTGGAACAGCACAGAAAAACATAAAAAACTGTAAATAAATCAAGAGACAAATTTAATAGAAAACACAAAAAGGCTAAGACACACTTCCTAGATTTTGTCAATAGCCTTCAAGGTAACTTAAAAAATCTATTTAGAATACATTATAGCCTATAAGGCCTTAAGCAGTTGACAAAATTTTAAACAGAATATATATTATCAACTATAGCACAGAGATTCGAAAAGCAATTACAATTTAATTTTTTTGTATGAAATAATTAATATTTTAGGAAAGGAAGGAGTTTTCAACATTATCAATACATTTAAGGATGAATTGACACTTCTTAACCAGGTGTGGATTGTTGATTTAAGATAAGATTTTATAAATTAAAAAGAACAAAACAATCAGTTCTATACTGGAACAAAAGGAAAAGGCCTTTATGATCTGGGCTATTGGGCCTGTCCTGCCCACTGCAACTGCCACTAGGCATGGGGGTGCTACCGGGGTCAGGAGACTAGCTCCCCTTTGCTGGTAGTGGAATGTGAGGAACGTGGGTTGATAGAGTTTATTGCTAGAGAGGTTAGCCATCATGGGCTCCCATCCTCACTACCTTTTAATCTAACTCATAGATCTCCAGTGATGGTGGGGGCCAGGCTGATCAGCAGTGTAGGGTCTGGAAGGGAATTTTTTCATATGGCAAAACTGTCAAACTGCTGTGTGGATTTTTTTCACTTACTATGATATCCAGGAGGTCTGGTTCTGGGAAATTTAGGTTACAACTGCTGCAATAGCAGATTCCAGTGTGAGTAGTGGGTTAAAATGGATCTGACTAAAGTCCTGTAACCTAGAGTGGGCTGCTCAGGCAATAGTCCTGGTAGGGTAATACACGATGAGAGGGGCTGGCCTCTATCTCGCTCAGCTTGTGGCTCCCCTTATCTTATCCCTCCTACCTCTACAATACTACAGCGTTTCTCTCAATTTTTCCATGTCCAGATCAAACCTCTACGAACAACCTAAGGGCCTGACTTTTAGAGGTGCTGAGCACAAGGAACTCTCTACTGAAGTCAATGGGAGCTTCAGGTTTTCCACAAAATTGAAATTCAGGCCCTTCAATTCTTTTACTGTTATCTAAAAAGCTTTCATAGCTATCTGACATATTCTGTTGCACATTCTGCAATACAAAGAGAGAAACAAATAATCTCTCACACACCTGTTTGTGTAGCCAGCCTCTCACCACAACAGGAACATTAGGGTTCCTCTTGATAGACTGGTCCCTCTTTCCAAAGCTGTGAACTTTATTGACAGATTTTAAAACCTGAAAGGAAGCACATTACAATAGTACTAAAAATACTGTATTAGAGTCACATCAGTCAGACTACAAATAACTGAGGCATCGTTTCATATTTTGTTACACAGTAATTAAATAGTTCTAGCACTCTGCACAGGCACACATGTATTGGCACTGGTATTTAATTAATTAAGTAGTTGAGGAAAGTCAGCTTCCCATTATCATCAACATATCAGTACCAAATGCTCTTCCAGTTCCATCTGAATCATAACAGTATTGATGTCCACCTTTTCCAACTTAAAAACTGGATGACTGGGCAACAAAATGGCAGGTGAAATTCAGTGTTTATCAACACAAAGTAATACACATTGGAAAACATAATCCCAATGCTACATGCAAAACAGTGGAGTCTAAATAGCTGTTACCACTGAAGGAAGATCTTGGAGTTATTGTGAACAGTCTTCTGAAAACATCCATTCAATGTCTAGCGGCAGTCAATAATGCTAACAATGTTAGGAACAATTAGAAAAGGGACAGATAAGACAGAAAATATCATAATGTCATAAATCCATGGTACGCTTTGTACCTTGAACATTGTGCAATTTTGATCACCCCACCTGAAGAAAAAGATACATTGGAATTGGAAAAAGTACAGAGAAGGGCAACAAAACTGTTAGGGGTATGGAACAGCTTCCATGTGAGGCAAGATTAAAGACTGGGACTGTTCAGCATAGAAACGAGACAACTAAGGAGGAATATGATAGAGATCTATAACACCATGAATGGTGTGGAGAAAGTGATTAAGGAACTGTTATTTACCCCTTCAAAACACATGAACCAGAGGGTCACCAAATGAAGTTAGTAGGCAGCAAGTTATGCTTTACTTTCCTTGAAAAAATAAGGAAATACTTCTTCACACAGTCAACCTGAAGAATTAATTGCCAGGGGACGTGAAGGCCAAAAATATAACTGGGTTCAAACAATAATTAGATAAGTTCACAGAGGATAGGTCCATCAATGTCTATTAGCCAAGATGGTTATGGATGCAATGCCATGCTCCGGGTGTCCCTAAACCTCTGATTGCCAGAAGCTGGGGCTGGATGACAGAGGATGGATCACTCAGTAATTGTCTTGTTCTGTTCATTTCCCCTGAAACATCTGATACCGGT
The DNA here is from genome assembly GCA_007922305.1 of Dermatemys mawii. Taxonomy (NCBI): domain Eukaryota; kingdom Metazoa; phylum Chordata; order Testudines; family Dermatemydidae; genus Dermatemys; species Dermatemys mawii. The sequence goes on along the minus strand of ML677332.1, from coordinate 9,462,914 downwards.
CACCACTGGAAGACAGATACTGGGCTAGATGGACCATTGCCCTGATCCAGTATAGCCATTCTTATGTTCTTCTGATGGTATAATATGATACTTAGGGCTTGGCTACACTTTGGTGGAGGGGTGTCGACCTAAGATACGCAACTTCAGCTACGCTATTCACGTAGCTGAAGTCGCAGTATCTTAGGTCAACTTACCTGGCCATCTCCATCGCGGCAAGTTGACCGCAGCTGCTCCCCCACCGACTCCGCTTACTCCTCTTGCCAAGGTGGAGTACAGGAGCTGATTCAGGGATTGATTTATCGCATCTAGATGAGACACGATAAATCGATCCCCGATACATCGAGCACTACCCGCCAATCCAGCAGGTAGTGTAGCCATACCCTTAGTGTCTTATCTTTACATGAATTTGAAATGTCCTAATGTCTGTCCAGAGATGCACACTACCGCTTAATACTACCCAAGTGATTCTTGGCAAGGAGAAAGAATCTTTGTTTGTTTGGGAGATAGCCAAAAATGTTCACTTCTGAGTCTGCAGAGGAGGAGGAGCGATCAAACTGCTGGGGATGCACTGAATAATTAAATCTAGCTCCGAGTAAGGGTGGATCTGAGCTTCCATTAAGACCTTGGATGTCATGTCCTTCCCCCTCCTCCTGAAGACACATAGATTATGGGAAGCAAAAGGTTCCACAAGGGAGAATATCCCGATGATAAGTAAGAATCTCTGTGGAGCAAAGCAAAGGTGTGGTAAAAAAAGACTTAGAGCAAAGAGGACCTCAGTAAATCTCATTGGAGGAGTACAAGAAGCAGAAGAGATTCCACCCAACCAGTTCACTCAGCTCTGTACCAAAGCCCATGCTGCTGCATCAGGGGAAATGCTGCACATGGTAGGCTGCCAAGAGCCCACAGGCTCTCTCTTTTACTAGGATGGAGACATAATTGTAGTAGAGTTCCTCGTGAAGCAAAGAGAAGGACTGAAGAATGTTGTACGGTGATGCTGGTTATCAGCTACTGGCAAATTAGAGAAGTGGACGAGAAAAGTCTCCTTCCCACCTTACAACAGAGTTCTATATACCAAAGTTACTTACATTAAATAAACTGTTAAGTCTGTCAGCTTTGGCAGTGTCACTAATTGTCTTTACCATAAGCAAAATTTAAAAAATTAAATGGCATTTTAAAAAATCGTAATAAGGAAGTGAATAAAATAAATACAAACATGTAAGTATTCACAAGTGTGACTGAAAGAATTTACCATGTACTTCAAGTGGACATTTAAGCTTATCATTTTAAGGTGACAAATTCATCTATTAGTATACTTTTATTGTTGACGTATTTGGCTTTAAATGTAATACTCGTGACTGACACATGACATGTGCACTGGTCTAGTAACCTGTTATTGCATTATTACACTCTGGATCTAAAAAGTGTTTTTGAGTTTTTCATTAAATGACATCTCCCCAGAATTACCTCTCACCAGCAATCAGCCAAGAAAAATAATACAACAGAACTCAAGTTTTCAGCTGATGCCACATCAACCAAGAGGTTAACTTATTAAGCATTCTTTACAATCTATTTGACAAAAACCCTTTCTTCTTTGACTTAGGCTTGGTCTACACTGGGGGAGGGAGTCGACCTAAGATACACAACTTCAGCTATGTGAATAACATAGCTGAAGTCGGAGCATCTTAGGCTGACTTACCTGCCGCCCTCACAGCAGCAGCAGTCGGCAGTGGGCTCTGTCGACTCCACCTTGCACCTTTTGGTGAGCTGGAGTTCCAGAGTCGACAGGAGTCCCTTTGGGGATCGATTTATCATGTCTTGATGAGACGCTATAAATCAATCCCCAACAGATCAATCACTATCTTCCAATCCAGGTAGTGAAGACGTACCCTTAGATCAGTGATACTCAGACTGAGCCTTGCGAGCCATGAGTGATTCTTATGTGTCTCCTGCAGCTCTTTTCAGCATACAGTAGACTCTCGATTATCCAGGATTGGGTTAACCAGGCTGTGGATTAACCAGGATGTCAAAAAAAAAAAAAAAATACGTGTAACTCGCAGGGACGGCTCTGGCTTTGTTGCCACCCCAAGAACACACACAAAAAAACCCCCCCACCAGGGTGCAGGGCAGCCAGTGAACCAACACCAGTCCCCCCGGCGCAGGGTGGCCTGTGAACCAATCCCCCTCCCCCATATTTCCTATGGATAGTGATTATCCAGGATTTTATTAATCAGGATTAATTTTTTCCCTATCATTCTGGATAATCGAGTCTACTGTATATTAAAACACTGTGATTTAATTATTAACCAGTCAGGATGCTTTTACTATGTTATTAACCAACTGTAATAAATACACACAATAATACTACTTGGTCAATGATTTTGGGCGAGGGGGGGTGAGAGAGAGAGAGAGAGAAAGAGAGGGACAAACAGACAGACAATGAATTCACAATATCGTGGCTTTTTTGGGTAATGTTGATCGCTAATTTTGCTCCTGAGCCACTGAGGTATGAGTATCACTGACTTAGATACTTAACAGGTTTTGCACTTTTCCAGTGAAAAACGTTTGAGAAGTGAAAAGGCCACAGACAAATTTAAGGCTTCATTTATATTTCTTAGCTAGTTCTTCTATTATTTTTGTTTCCTTATGGTCACTTCCCCCTCCCCCTCATCTTCTATTTTTTAATTTACTGTAGTCTTGGAGATGCAACTAAAGTAAGTTTGGGATTACTAAAATAAAGCATGGGTATATTTTTTGCCCTCAGAAAGATGATCATTTTGCCATATTCTGTACAGCTTTTGCTTGCTATTTTTTTTCTACTATTTTTGTTATCTAAATGTTCCAAATGTAATAGTGGTGCAAGCACTTATGATACATGAAGCTAAAGTGGAGAAGTGCCTAAGATAAAGGAAGAGGAAGTGATAAGAACTAAAGGGAAATTAAATGGAAGTCCAAGTTAAAATTTCCACTATTTTGCAGGTGATTTTGATGTGCTCTGGACAAACATCTGATCTGTGGGAATACCAGCACTACTTCCACATACTTCCACTCCTTAGGAACCTCTTAAACTCTGCATTTCATCTCATCAATAATTTTCAAAATTCTCACCTAAAACTGTCATCTACTTGGGGGCTTCTGAGCTGTCCAAAGCTTATTTAGTTATTCTTGGGTTTTTTCCCCCCAATTTTGCATGGGTGGAAGATACTTTATCATCATCATTCCCTGGAAACACATTATTAGACTTCCAGGGTGAAATTCTGGATTCACTGAATTCAATAACAAAATTCCCCTTGACTTCAAGGGATCCAGGGTTTTACCACCAGACCAAATGATACAACTTTTGTCTTACCTTGGAGCCAGGTTTTGTATCTATTGTGGATGTAGTTACCAAAGTGGATGTTTCGCTGACCATGCTTGAGGGTCTTTGGTTTACTGGCTGCTTGGACATGTGTGAATTCTGCCTAGACAAGAAAGAAAAGGTATTTTTAAAATGCATTATTTAAAACAATCAGTTTTTGCTTTTTTTATACACACACACACACACACTTAAAGGATAACTTGGAACACCCGCTATTTTGGTACCAGCTCTTTTCTAAGAAGATATTGCCAATGGTATTTAGGGGTTCATAATTCTTTACTGGTAACAAAAAAGTAACAGTAGTATGATACACTATTCCACACATTGTGACATTTTTCTAATGTCTGTAAAAAGAAGCTGAAATATACATTGATAATCATGAGCTAACCATTAACCATATATATATATATATATATTACATATACACTTCCAGGCAAAAGTAGTATGTAAGTAATCTATTCCTTCCAAGATAAAAAGACAAACATGGTAAAGACACAATCAAGGTCAAGTCTAGAAAACATGGAATCATCATTGTTTAAAAGGAAATTCTATTTTAATTTTCTAAAGACAATTACTGGTGCAAATCGTCAATCATCTCTGCTGTGCTAGACTAGAAAATGGGAGAAAAAGATCATCTAGTCCTTCTATATCTAATGATACTAAAAGCAGCATAAAATGATACTATACATAGTGAATGACATGGTGTTTTCTAACAAATTAGAAAGGTTGCTTTGCTGGTGAAAAGTGTTATGTCAAAGCTAAGGATTATTTTTCTTACATTGTTCTCAAATGTTTTAACATGAAAAATATTTTGCTTTTACAATGCTGTCAAGCTCAGTGAATGCCTGTGCTACATATAATTACATTATCTGTTGGTCCTATAAATTAGACTACCTGAAGATTAGTCTAAAAGGTATACTTGACTTGAGGATGAGGATGAGGATTTCACTGTAAGGGTATTATATAAACACACAGACAAACTAAAAAGAAAAAACAGTTTCCTGTTCACTAAAATGTATCTGTGATCAGCAGCAAGAAATCCATGGCACCCGCCTCAACAGGTATAATTCTTTTCAACTTATGGCATATGTCATATGCTCAAGCTGGAGCAGCTAAAGCAGGAGGAGAATAGCTAATTTTATTCAACTGGACAGAAACAGAACTCAAAGAAAGTATGCAGATAGTAACAGACAAGTTGAAGGAAAAAATATCAACAAAATATTTGATAAACTTATTATCTTAGTCTAGAAAATTAAAATTTATCCTCAAAGAATGCATATTAAAATTGTGTAGAATTTTCCTCAGCAAAACATTGTTTCAGACTTGATTGTCATACAGCCTGTATTTCATTAAGAAGCCGAAAGTCTAAGTGCTATGCTTTTATAGGCCCCCATGCTGCAAGTTGTTTAACAATGGCAAAGTCGTGTGCCCACAGAGAATCATCCAATCTGATTAATAAAATTAAGAGTCAGATCTTCTGCATTGCCTAGAGACAGAAGATGGCTAATATTTATAACATATCAGTGAACTAAATGGACATGTCCCTTAAGGACAAAACAATAAGTCAACACCCTAGAAGAGGAACTCCTTACAGATAGTTATCAACAAACCTATTGTCCATTGTTCCTCATAAGAAATGCACACTTCTTACTACGCACAGCAGCCATTTACCAAGCAAGATGAGCACACTCAGCTACTTCTACTGAATTTCCTCCAATGATGCAGGCCTGCACAACTCGGAAAGCAGCGAGGGCCATATTACTGCAAAAAAAACAGCTGTGGGCCGAAAAGCCCCACTCTCGCCCCGCCCCCATCCACTTCCCCCTACCCCACCACTTGGCTTGCCCCACCCCTACTGACCCCGTGCGGGCCGCACAGTGAGCCCGTGCGGGCCGCATGTGGCCCCCGGGCCGCATGTTGTGCAGGCCTGGTTTAGTGAACTCTGTGTGTAGAAGCTGAATGACCTATTTTCAGAGCTTTACCTTCAGTAAAAAAAAGAAGATATTTCAAATGCACAAACATGTGCAATGTCTCTTTTCTGCCTTTGCTTGTAGCATGAAAAAATCTTCACACACCCTTTTATTCCAACAGCATTGACAATACACCTTTGTCTGAGTGGATTTCTTTTTCAGGAAAATGCCCAGCTTGTTGTGTCATCCATTTAACTAAGCTGCGGTTCTACTCTATTGCCACTAATCGGCCAAATGCATCATCTTTCCTGTTTAAATTAATCTTTACTTGGTACCTGTGATCTAGCCAAAATACCAACTTTGACAGCAATCACTTAGCCTGATTGACAGCATGTGCATGAGGCTGAGCAGCCAGAGATAACACAGAACATCTCTTCTAGCTGGTGCAAATAATAAAATATTCATATTAATGTATGTGCTAAGGTTACACCCTAAAGATCTATGTCACAGCTACTCCAGCCATTGGATGGAGTAAGCCTGTAAAATAAACAGTGCCCGGTATCACATAATGTAATAATTTTGCAAAGAAGAAAAAAAATATATTTTTTTTGTATTATGGTAGCAGCTAGAGACCGCAAGAAAGATCAGAGCCCTATTGCACAGGGCACAAACACAAGACAGCCCCTGCTCTGAAGAGTTTACAATCTAAACAGGTAAAGGAACAGAGATAGGAAAGTGATGCACAGAGGTAAAGCTTAACCCTATTTTCAAAAGTGACATAGGCACTTGAGAACATTTTAACCTTAGTCAATGGTTTCTCTTAAATGAAGTGAAGTATTACAAATTTCTACATTCCTTTGTCTCTCTCAGTAGCCCTTAATCTTTCTGAAGAACAAAAGAGGAGAAAGCTATGCCATATTGTAATTTTCTCTTGTAAAGTGACCTGAAAAAACACAGGGGGGACAATCTTAATATTTCTGCTGAATGGAGTCCTTAGTTTTCTATGCTGGAAAATTTCAGAATACTGCTTAACTGGTATTCTGAACAGATTTAAACAAGTCTTCAAAACAAAGTGTTTTCATTTTTAAATTGTCATATAGAATATTTTAAAAAAATAAGTTTTGCTAACTTGTTATACATTTCAAATAAAAACATGGTAATTTTATTAACAACTCATGATCTCACAGACGTATTTTGAACTCATTCTTTTCTACATCACTTTTCTCTTCAGTTGAGTTTCTGGGTCTGTATAAATTTTATTTAAATGGTTTTGTGCTTTTTACATATTTACATTGTATTTTTATATTAAGTGCCTCACAAATAGAGTACCTGTTGTATCAGTAAGAATTTGTCTAAAACATTCCAGTAATGATTAGCTACTGTAATGTACTGTAAGCTTTCAAAATCCACTTTATGTCACTTTAGGATATCAGCTATACAGATGTAGGTGAGTGGGAAAAGAAGAAATTGATGTCAGTGTCATTTCAACTTTTTTGGTAGGTCTGGTAAGCTATTGAAAGCCCAAAACTTTTTTGCTAGGTCTGTTGTTTACGCCACAGGGGAGCTGATTGTTCAGTTGGAAAGAGGGAGAAAGAGGTGACATCAAACAGGAAACAACAAAGAATTATTGTTTGGTTTTAAGGAAGATGGGATTAATAAGACTAGAGACGAGAGGAATGTCAACAGTAAAAAAATAATTGCATTGATGCAGGAAGTCAATTATCTTATTCAGGATCAAGACAGAACTAGTTTGTTAACATAGTAAAGTTAAATGAAACAAATTTAAAAAAAAAAACAAGATTTTTTTAAATGTCGTAACAGACCACATGCAGTAAATTCCCAAGCAGCAGTCCTCAGCTATTCACAAAACTACAGTTTTCTGTATTTATTATTAATATATAGACGAAATATATTTGAAACAAAGAGATAACTTTTTGTTGGTCTATTCCAGGGATAGGCAAACCTATGACGTGTGCTAAAGGCGGCACGCAAGCTGATTTTCAGTGGCATTCACGTTGCCCAGGTCCTGGCCACCGGCCTGGAGGGATCTACATTTTAATTTAATTTTAAATGAAGCTTCTTAAACATTTAAAAAACCTTATTTACTTTACATACAACAATAGTTTAGTTATATATTATAGACTTATAAAAAGAGGCCTTTTAAAAAACGTTAACATGTATTACTGGCACGTGAAACCTTAAATTAGAATGAATAAATGAAGACTTGGCACACCACTTCTGAAAGATTGCCAACCCCTGATCTATACTTAGCCCACTGGTATTGGTAAAGACATACCAGGCAAGGAAGATACTAGGTGATAGTAGTGATCAGGGCCAGCTCCAGGCACCAGCGCTCCAAGCATGTGCCTGGGATGGCAGGCTGCAGGGGTGGCCTGACTTTCGCCGTCAGGGCGGCAATCAGGCTGTCTTTGGCAGTGGGACCCGTAGACCTCCCGCAGAAACACTGCCGAATCCGCGGCAGCCTCAGACCTCCCACAGGCATGCCACGGAACTTCCGCGTTTGGGGCGGCAAATACCTTAGAGCCGCCCCGGTAGTGATAGCAGCCATGACAACAATATTCATAATATATTTTACACTTAAATAGCCCCTTTGATCCAAAATGATCTCAATACACTATAGAAGCATTAATTAATTTTGCCTCACAGCACCAATGCTGCCACTGACGAAATAGGAATTCTCTCTATTTCAAGATGAGAAACCTGAGGCACAGAGCACTCTGCCTCTCTCGCAGCCAGGCTGGAAGACTACTGATCGTTTCACAAGTTAAACTGACAAGAGCCTTTCCTTAGGGGAGCTAGGAAGCTGAAAAAAATCTGTTTCCTTCTCTCCTCTCCTCCCTCCAACCTCTTTAAAGCCCTTTCTATGAAAAAATTCACATTTTTGACATTTGTCCCTCTACAGGGCAACACTTTTTCCAAAAACATGAATATGTTCACAGAGGGATTCTCTTTTTTCAGCCAGCTCCAATTCCCAGCTCTAGCTCTCAGAACTGTGCTTTAAACACAAGGCCATTCTTGTTCCAAGAACTGAAAGAGGCCAAATGGTATTGTCTGAAACATCAAAATACAATGCTGTTTGCTCAACTATAACAAAGGTAACTTGTTAGACACATGGCAATTAAGGGTATGTCTACACAGCAACGACAACTAGATGTCCATATTGGGCAACCTGAGCTTGGGCTGTGGGGCTGTTTCATTGTTGTGTAGACTTCTGGGCTTGGGCTGGAGCCTGAGCTCTGGGACCCTCCCACCTAGCAGGGTCCCAAAGGAAGGCTCTAGATCAAGCCCAGAAATCTGCATATAAATGAAGCATCCCCACAGCCCAAGCCCAAGTCAGCTGGCACAGGCCAGCCACGGGTATCTAGTTGTTTGGCAAACACAGCCCCAGTTACAAGAAAAATGATCATCAGTGCAAAGAGGTTAATGACAATCTGTGAATTTCTCCCACTCTAATCTTAAAATGCACGCATTAAAATTTACATAAAAACTTTGGCAAATTGGTGGCTAATTTGCATTGAGATATTCAGTCAAATACTAAGTACAACAGGGAACAAAAGCATTTTGAGCATTATCACTCACACAAAACAGCAAACAATCAGAGTAAAACATTTTGCAATCAGAGCAGTCCAGCACAAGGTGTTCATTCAAAACAAGAGGTCAGCCACCATCAGCTCTTCCTAAATTACACCAGTACTCCATCCTGAATGATTACCTGTTTCTCAGTTGATTTGAAGTCCCAAAAGAGAGAGTCCATTTCTGAACATGTAATTTAGATTAAGCTTGGAGGAAATAACAGTGCAACATTGATTCCCTCTGTTTCAAATGCCTGACATCAAGCCCTTCCTTCTAGCCTTTATAACGAGAATCAGGTTTGGGAAGAATAGGATTTTAGAGCCCTTTAAGCTTCATGCAGCCTTTACAACCTCTGCCTGTCCTGTATGCCTGACAGGTTCATCTCCCAGTCTGTTCTGCATGCCTTGCAGATACCCTTTTTTCAGTATTTTGTCAGCTTTAGCGTCCAGTTTAGCAGGGAGTTTTGAGATGTTCTATATACACAATTTTGCCTTACCCTCTTATGAGCCATTAACCTTTACTTTCTGCTTCTCATTAGATTCCCTATTCTCGTCTCTATAAGGTACTTTTTACGGACATGGAGATTGCATGCCTCAGTTGACCTTTTCCTACCTCTGAATTTTTTTTTAAGGCTTAATTTCCACATGTCCTTCTCCACACTCCTCACTGCCATTTTTCTAGACCTTGTACCTAGGAGGAGATTCCGGCCTATTTCCAGTAAAGATGGTAAGATATCCCGTATTTCATCAAATGTTCATCCAAAATAATTTAAAGCACTAGATTTAAGACCACCAAGATGGCCACTAAAAATAAATTACAAGATTTACAAGATTTTACAAGAAAGTGAGCATCTCTGAGGAAATTGGCTGGGTCTTGAAGAAATTAATCTCTTTTCTTTTTTATGACAGTGTGGGGCTTTAAAAAAATCCCACATTTAACCCAAATCACAAATTAGGAAGTTTTAAAGACTGGGAAAGCAGTGGAATAACATATGATTGGCATGGGCGGCACGTGGACCGCTGGCTGGGAGAGGCTAGTCCCCAGCCCCAGAGTGCCAGGCAGGCGGCACAGCCCCAGTCTCCCCAGCCTCGGAGCTCCAGGTGTCGCAGCCACAGCCCACCCAGCGCTGGGCAGGCATGCTGTGCAGCCCCAGCCCTGTGGGGAGTGCCAGGAGGGCAGGCAGCACGGCCCCAGCCACACATATGCCCCCAGCCCTAGAGCACCGGGAGACTAACCCCCAGCCCCGCCCATTTCGGTTCAGACCGAAAGACCCCCAGCCCCTCCCCCAGCCCAGAGCACTGGGCAGGCGACTTACAGTCCCCAGCACCAGCCCCAACCCAAGCCACTGCACAGGAGATCTGGGAAGAGTGGGTGAGAGCAGGAAGGAGCCTGGAAACGGAGTGTGGGTGGGGCCACGAGTGGCTCTTTTGGAAGGCAGAGCCTTCCTGAGCCTATGATACCTGCCACCCATGAAGGTTGGCCATGGAGGGCCAATGAACTCAGCGAGGGCTCCCCCTCTATAGGCCAGCAAGGGTCCCCACTCTTGGCTCCAGCACCGCAGCCATCAACTGTCTTGGGCAGAAACACGCATCTTTCTCCTTTCTGATGGGGTTGCTTTTAGGCTGCAGTTCAACTGTACTGTGAAATCCCAAGAAAAAGTCTAAACTGGTTTCTTTTGCCTTCTATTCCCTTATAACCTTTTAGCTCAGTTTAGAGCACAAACTATCAATGTGGGAGATGCAGGTTCAATTCCCCCTCTCTGCCTAATGTGCAGAAATTATTTGAACGTAGGTCTCCCATTTATCAGAAGAGTGCTTTAACCAGTAGGCTAACAATGGTGGAAAAACTCCAAGAGAGACTGGCTACCCACAGCCAATATATATTCCATGGCTCAATAGTTAGGCCACTTTCCTGAGAACTGGGAGACTCTTTTCCACATCAGAAAAATTGTGGAATTGAACTGGGGTCGCCCCACATCCACGGTGAGTGTTTTAACCAGTGAACTGAAAGGTTAAGGCAGGCACCCCTACCATCACCTCCTTCTTGTGAGTTTAGATGTGCTTTGGAGAATGCTGACCAGATCAGGCCCTGAAATGCCTCATTTGAGGAACCTCCTGGGGTTTAGGTGGGAGATAGGCTTCCATGTGCCTAGGATGAGACAGCAGTGAAACAAACTTATATGTCATGGGGACATTAAAAGCAGAAATACAGATGCCTACAAAGTTAGGCAGAAGCTGAGTGGGGGGATCAGAGGATCCCCAGTAGTACCAAAACATTGGATTTAGGCACTTGAGTCCTTTTGAAGATTTAGCTCAAAATACATTTGTCTGACCAAAAATACCACTGCACACCTGTCAAACTTTCTTTTAATACTGATATTTGATAGACATGCTTTATTTGATAAATCTGAGTAGATTCAGTAGTTTCACTCAATTTAATCAGATTAACAGAAACTACACTTCCTGCATTGTATAAAGAGGCTCACTGTGCAATACAGTAACACCTTGCTAAATTGAGACATTTAATGTTTGTATTGCCACATAATCTCTCTCTAAACAAAATGAAAAGCTCAGTATTGGAATGATTAACATTTTATTTCCAGTGTTTACATGGCAATGATTCATAAACCTGTTAAGACATCCTACATAGTTATTTAAAAATAGCAGGATGTGATATCAATCCAGCACAACATGAGAGAATAAAAGAGAAAGGGTATACTTAATCCGTACCTGTGTCAGTTAAGTAATTTCTTTAAAATAATTAAGACCTATTTGTCTATGTCCCTGTTGGAAACTTTTCTGAAAAATAGCCACTTGATTAATTTTAAATAAATGTATAACTCTCCAGCTAAAATAATGGCTTGTGAGCCACCTATGTGGCTCCAGACTATCAGCAACTACATAAGGGCCAATGAGAAAAACCAAAAAGAAAAGATAAATCATATCAGTTTCTAGCTGGCATTTCAAGGATGAATCTGCATGTTCATCAAAACTAAATCAATCCACAACATAACCCAATTCAACACACAACACTCAAATGCAAATATCTTGTCAATTAACAAAGAGACATCCTTAGCCAGTTACTATTTCAAATAAAAAGGAAATATATGTAGAGACAATCCCATTTTACTGTCTGGAACACTCAAGCATATTAACATTGATAGAGTTTAAAAAAAAGTTACTTTTACAAATAAGAAAGCCATAAGCCATATTCAACATCATCAGTTCAAACACAAGTATACTGGAGTTTAATTATATTTATTATTTAACAACAGCTGCACTGCCTTAACAGTGCCATATTATTCAACTTACTTTTTAATTCTCTTTCTCTTCCACAACACAAGTGCACACACAGGCACACACTCAGGGGAAGGTTAGCTAATCCAAATGACTGCACCTTGTAAGAGTAAGATTTTATATTTGTATTAGAGGCTGTAATAATTGAAAGGCAGGAACAGACTAGAACAGTCCTTATGGCTGATTATGGTTACCCCCTGTTTTAGGATAAGATATGATGTCTAATATGGTTTCCCACATGAATTACAATTAGGCCTCATTAGAGCCTTTTAGTTTTTGTTACAAGGTTTAGTTAGTAAGAGACAGGATTTTGTATTATGTCTATGATAAGTAGATTAGAGAAACGTTGGAGGCCTGAAGCCCCAATGTAAATTGTTTAAGTTATAAGATTTAGCAAGGCTTGATTTACATCTTTTACTCATATAAAATACTGCTATCTGTATACCTTTGAAGATCTCTATAAAGACTGTTTATGTGAATGAGGAATGCATTCATCAGGAAAAGATTAGGTCTGAAGATTAGGTGGTGAAGAAAGGAGGGTGAAGTCTTACCTAACAAGACTTATTATCGATGCCAGAAAATCATCAATGCACATCTATGCACATCCACGATTAAGGGCAGATTGACAACCCTGAGGTGGAGGCTGACACCCCTAAAGACAACTGATTAAATCAATCCAGGACAGGATGACCCTCTCGGAGGTTTTTGGAACGCTAACATCAAAAGATAACATCAATTAAGGAGTAACCAGTCATAAATTGACACAGCAAAATCCATAGACTTCAAGGGAGAAATAAAGACTATAAAAAGAGGGTGCTTTCCCATGGGACTTTGGGTTCGTCTTCCCACAACACCAGGGACATCGGATCGCAAGCAACAAAGCCCAGCTCCTCACTTGTTCTCAGTCTAACTGGCCATTAGATTGACTCAAGCTACAACAAACTGGTAACTATAAAGACCATCTGCAGGACTTGTGTGTGTATTGTGTAACTGAATGCATATGCTAACTGCTGTATTTTCAATAAATGCAGCATATTGCCTTTTTTTCACTGAAAAGATCTCGTGTGCTTTTTATAAGCATAACAACCTTACTTGGCACACATTTTTGGAAAACTGCCATTTGCTGCAGTTGGCATTCTGGATCTGTGTGAATCAATATAAAGGCAGTGAAAGCAGGCAGTCGGGTACAGTACCTCCTGACTCACTATGCCATTCCCCATCATACCTCAACTCGATTCCTATCTCTATGGAAAGCACAACATTTAATTGGTTACAAAGAATTTCTTGGCAAACCTCACTTGTTTTTACAAAACAACAAAATCCAATACTACAAAATTTTCAGACAGGCAGAATGTTTAAATGTCCATGAGATGGACAATTTAGTTTACCTAAAAGAGATACAAATATCACTGGTCTACAATTTTTTAGAAGTCGTCCGCTTCAGAGATAAAATGTGATATTTATTATGTATTTTGATGTGTTGAATTCAAATATGACAATTAAAACAACTGATTGGCTACTGTTTCTAAGATATTTAAGTTTTTACATTTTATGTCTATGTGTATTGTGTAGATAGTAGAGTTTTAATCATAACTTGTAAACCTAGGTCTTTTCATGTGTTTATGGTTGCTTTACATGATAATATTTCACCTGTCCTGTTTATGTAACACTTTAAAAATCAGCAAAAGGGTTGTATAAATAAAATGTATTATGAAACAAAAGGCAAAAAACTATTATGTACATAGTTTAGTCCTATTCAGTGTCTACTCAGCGCTTCTTGGCTTGTCTCTTGTATTCATTAAATGGAGCATCTCTTGTCACTGTCCAGCAATAGTCTACAAGCATTGATGGGCTCCATTTGCCCTGATAGCGTTTCTCCATTGTTGCAATGTCCTGGTGAAATCGCTCGCCGTGCTCGTCGCTCACTGCTCCGCAGTTCGGTGGAAAAAAATCTAGATGAGAGTGCAAAAAATGTATCTTTAGTGACATGTTGCAACCAAGGCTTTTGTATGCCTTGAGGAGGTTTTCCACCAACAACCTGTAGTTGTCTGCCTTGTTGTTTCCGAGAAAATGTATTGCCACTGACTGGAAGGCTTTCCATGCCATCTTTTCCTTGCCATGCAGTGCATGGTCAAATGCATCATCATGCATCATCTCGAAGAAGTTCACGAATCTGAGGACCAACAAAGACACCTTCCTTTATCTTAGCTTCACTTAACCTTGGAAATTTTCCACGGAGGTACTTGAAAGCTGCTTGTGTTTTGTCAATGGCCTTGACAAAGTTCTTCATCAGACCCAGCTTGATGTGTAAGGGTGGTAACAAAATCTTCCTTGATTCAACAAGTGGTGGATGCTGAACACTTTTCCTCCCAGGCTCCAATGACTGTCGGAGTGGCCAATCTTTCTTGATGTAGTGGGAATCTCTTGCACGACTATCCCATTCGCAGAGAAAACAGCAGTACTTTGTGTATCCAGTCTGCAGACCAAGCAAGAGAGCAACAACCTTCAGATCGCCACAAAGCTGCCACTGATGTTGGTCATAGTTTATGCACCTCAAAAGTTGTTTCATGTTTCATAGGTTTGCTTCCTATGGACTGCATGACCAACTGGAATTGATGGCAAAACATTGCCATTATGCAGCAAAACAGCTTTAAGACTCGTCTTCGATGAATCAATGAAGAGTCTCCACTCATCTGGATCGTGAACGATGTTGAGGGCTGCCATCACACCTTCGATGTTGTTGCAGGCTACAAGATCACCTTCCATGAAGAAGAATGGGACAAGATCCTTTTGACGGTTTTCACAGAACACGGAAACCCTAACATCACCTGCCAGGAGATTCCACTGCTGTAGTCTGGAGCCCAACAGCTCTGCCTTACTCGTGGGTAGTTCCAAATCCCTGACAAGGTCATTCAGTTCAGCTTGTGTTCTGAGGTGTGGTTCAGAGGAGGAGGATGGGAGAAAATGTGGGTCCTCTGACACGACACATGGTTCAGGACCAGAAGTTTCATCCTCTTCCTCTTCTGACTCAAGTGAGAATGATTCTGGTGCATCGGGAACCAGCAATCCTTCTCCGTGGGGTATTGGGCATATAGCTGATGGAATGTTTGGATAATGCACAGTCCACTTTTTCTTCTTTGACACACCTTTCCCAACTGGAGGCACCATGCAGAAGTAACAATTGCTGGTATGATCTGTTGGCTCTCTCCAAATCATTGGCACTGCAAAAGGCATAGATTTCCTTTTCCTGTTCAACCAGTGGCAAAGGTTTGTTGCACAAGTGTTGCGGCATATGTGTGGGGCCCACCTCTTGTCCTGATCTCCAATTTTGCAGCCAAAATAAAGGTGATAGGCTTTCTTAACCATAGTGGTTATACTGCACTTTTGTGATGCAAAAGTCACTTCACCACAAACATAGCAGAAGTTATCTGCACTGTTCACACAAGTACGAGGCATCTCTGCTCACTTTGGCTAAACAGAAATGTGTCCCTTTGCAAAATCAAACACTGACAAATAAGAGAGCACGACACTGTATGATTTCTAGAGCTAATATAGGGCAATTTGTTCAGCAGAGTGATGTAAGCTTCGTTATGATTGCATCATCCATGACTTCTAGGAATAACATGATACAATTCATATCATGTATAACGCAATACCAGCTTCAGATTGTATCATTCATTGTTTTGCCTAAAAAGCAAGTACTGTCCAAACCCGGTCATAGATTTATTCATAGATCCAGTCAAAGATGTATTTTAGTCATTTCTGGTTTAAATTGAGATCCCTTCCCTTTATAACTCACTTATCCTCCACCATTCCCATGGCAAGGGTCGTATATACTGACCCAATAGCATATCTTGAAAACTAGAGCCAATCAACAATTTTAAGCATCATTTTCGTTCTCAGTGACCCAGAATTAGTAAAGTTTGACTACATTTATTTCAGAAGCATTTTGGCTGTAGAGCAATGTATTTAACCCACAGAAAAAAACATGTATAAATAAAAGTCATAAACAACGTTCTGTTACTGAAACAAAGCAGTTCCAAATTAATCTGTCTACCTTTTACTTCAATTAAACCTTCTACTCCTTTGGGAAGAAAACTAAATAGCCTAGATTTATGTTTCTATATTCCAGGTGTTTTGGTGGGGATTTTAGTCGCCATTTTTTGCTGCCATAGTAACCAAACGCAATGGATGAAACAAAGTACAAGGCTCTCTCTCCAGGGGTGGTATACTGGCTTGATCAACTGCAGTTACACAGAATACAAGCAAACAGGCGTGATAAAATTCAGGCTTGATTAGTTAAAACACAAAAAGTGCTTGTATTTTGTATTGAAGTAATCCATACCTAAAATTATCATAATTTCATATGCAATTGTACTACTAGCCCATACACAGTGGAAACTTTTAAAAACATCTAACAAACAAAAATATCAGTAGTTCACAACAGATTCAGTTTCAAGCATGCAGCTGTTAAAACACCTGCTTCTTATTAGTATGCATGTAAAAAAAACTTTTTGAAAATCAGTGCAATATTAAATGAAATATTTGAACAATTACGAATATTTGCTCTTAGCACTGCTTCACTATAAAAGCTGTTTTAAAACAAAAACTTTTTTTGGCTCTAGCCGGCTTTAAATAATATAAATGTTTAGTCCAGATTTTAAATTTATGCATTTAAAAGGAGTGTTTTAATGAACTTTAGCCATACTTACTATGTAAATATATAAAAGGATCTCTGAGGTGAAGTAAAATAAGGACTTTTAGGTTGCTTGTACTTTTGTCTTAAGTAGTACTTAAATATATTTAAGACAAAGTTTATATTTTAAAAGGTTCAACTTCAATAGCACAATGCTCAGTTTCAGAGATGAACGCCATACAAAAAAATGTAATTTCAGAGTTTTATTCCTGGGATTGCATTGGGGATACTGTGAAAAACAAGTATTTATATAGCAAGTGTCACTTCTATGGAATCTTTTTTCCCAGCTATACCCAGAGCAGAATAGGAGGCTTTTGAGATTGGTTCACACTAGAGCTGTACTGAACTTCTGATTTAAATAGGTATAGCTGAAGTTCCATCAAAATGCTGATAAATGAGGTAAGAGGAGGAACTGGAGAGACGTCAACCCGCACTCCTTATACTCTCGTTTAGGAGCACGGTGGAAGATACTGTGCTAGTGTGGGTCAACGGACACCGCTTGGAAGAATTTCTGAACTTGGTCACATGGTGCACATGTGGAATATATGTACACCACATGTGGAATACAGATAGGGACCACACATCTTGAAGAACCTCCACTTACAGTAAATAACCTCCATTTACAGTAAATAACCTCCATTTACAGGACAAGTGGTGAACTAGTCTCTAACTGGTCTGGAGAGCCTCCCTTGTCCTGAAAATCATCACAAGGAATAGAATGTGATGGATATTAAAAGTTGAAAGAAATAGTTTATGCTTGATATGAAGATGGAGTGAGGGAGAGTCAATGGAGGGTTGCGAAGAAAGGGGTGACGGCTGCGGAGACTAGCCAGAGACAATGATTTTGCAGCAATATTTTGGACGGGTATGGTCATATTGATTGGTTTGGATACGTACAACATTCATCCTTAAGTCCTTTGATTGGTTTAAACTGTGAATTACATAATTTGAGGGTGAGATGAGGGTGAGAGATGTTATCTGTCTTTTATACTGCCACCTCTCATAGTATCTGAGTGCCTTCCACATACAATTGATAGCAACAGTGAGGTCCCCAGTGGATTTAATATAGTTTCTGGTACATCTCCCTTTCTGGGGACAAAGTCGCCAACCTGATTTTGTGGTTGGAATGGCTTGTTAGGAGCCAGTCATCCAAATATGAGAAGACTACGTAGACATGATGTCTCATTTGGGATGTACCACTGAGAATATCTTTGTGACTATCCATTGCATTATTGCTAGACTAAAGGGAAGGACTCTGAACTGGCAGTGTTCCTGACCTATCAGAAACCAAAGAAATTTTCCATAAGATAAATGAATATTCACATGAAAAACAGTCAGCCTTTATGTCAAGAGCTGCAAACCATATTTCCTCCTGTAGGTAGGGAATTTTTGATGCTAGTGTAAACATCCTAAATTCTGATTTTCAAATAAAGATGATGAGTTGTCAAAGGCCCAGAATGGGTCTACACTTGCCATCTTTTTTGCAACTAAGGATGATGAATATAACCATTGCCCTTGATACTAAGGAGGTACTTGTACTATTGCCCTTCGCTGAATGAAAAAAAATATGCCTCCTGGCAAAGAATCTCCTCCTGAGAGGGTCTGGGAAAGGAGATTGGGTGAGGAGAGAGAGGAATTTGATGGAGACCCATGATGGATGTTTTTTAGAACCCATTCGTCAGTTGTAATTGAATCCCAATTGTGAGAGATGTGAGAGCAAAGTGAGAGATGGCCTCCAAAGATGGGGGTGGCTTGCTACAAGTCACTGGCATCAATGAAAGCAAGTGGTTCTCAACCAAGGTGCTAAAAGTAACCCTTAGTGGATAGATGGGAATGGGCGGATGTCATAACAGTAACGGGGACTGAAAATTGAAGTCTTTGAACCCCGTCTCTTGAGGGAGGCTCAGCTGGGGGCAGAATGGTTCTGAAGGGGGCGGTCTTCACATATACACCTGCCTAAGGTGTTTTTTCTCCAGGACTGAGGTGTAAACTTCCAGGCGATAGAGGGCTGACCTAGAAAGTCTTTCAGCAATTGTAGGGACTCAGTTTTCACACCAAATCTCGCTGAATGGTAAATCCTCTATGGTGTTCCGCATCTCACTCAGGAACCCTGAAGAGTGAAGCCAAGACTCACCTCATAGCTATACCAGTGGCTAGTCCTCTAGATTCCATATCCATTGCATTCACTGAAGCTGGTAGGGACATTTTTGCTATTAGTCTGCCTTCCTCAATGAAGATTTGAAATTAATCTCTGTCCTCTAGGGGAAGTTTATCCTTAAAGTCTGTTGGTCTGGAGTACTTATTAAAATCATATTTCCTGTCAACAAACCTTGACAGTAAGAAATACAGAACTGCAAGCTTGTAGAGGAGAATATCCTTCTTCCTCTCCAAGCTCTTGTCAGATGAGGTTACTTTAGGGTGTTGTAATCTTGCTCCGTCAGTAACGACCTGCACCACCAGCAAGTTGGGCTCTGCAGGAATGAAAAGAAACTCATCTCCTTTGGCCAGGATAAAATAGCATCTTTCAGATGTGGGGGCACAGGAGATTGGGGTATGCCAGACCACCTTGGCTGGTTCCACGATGCCCTCATTTACTAGGAGAGCCATTTTTCTGGGACTCATTGCCTGCAGGATGTCAAGGAGCCAATGCTGGGTATCTTGGATTTCTTCCAGTGGATCTGGAAGTCATTTGCTATCCTCTGCAGGAGCTCTTGGTACTGCCTATGGTCATCCAGTGGAGACAGTGATCACTTTTTTTGGTGAAGAAGAGATCCTCATAGGTGCCTGTGGATCCACATTGATTTTCTCTTCTTCATACTCTGACGGATCTGATAGCAGTAAGACTCATGGACAGATCTGGGATGTCTGTCATATGGATCCAACAGGCCCCAGTATAGCCAGTACAAAGCGCTGACTGGTTGAGTGGGACTCCATGGCATCAGCTACCAACAGTCCCTAGGATAGTAGTATCTGGGGTAGGGTGTCTGGATCTCTTTGACTGCGTCAGGACTTACCTCTCTGCAAGCGGATGATGGATTAGCTGAAGTCTCTCACTCATCCCAGTAGGAGATTTGCGCTCCTTTTACCAGTGTGACCGTCAGTGTCAGAGGGTGAACATTCCTACCTAAGGGATCCCTTGTTGTCAAAGTAGTGTTTCTCAGGAGAACCAGGCCCAAAAGGAGAGGAGACTGAGGATAAAAGAGGAAGATATCTTCTTGTGAAATGTAAGCGTCTGCATGTCCTGGTGTTTGGGGCACTCTGGTGTTCGGGACAGATGATTCCAGTATGTCGCAAAATGCTGAGGGTGGACAGTCCTTAGAAGAGCAGGCCAGTACTGCCAAAGAATCATGTCTATCGCTCTTAGACAGAGCTAGTGGAAGCTAGTCTCTATTTTTAGAAGAAATGATCTGATCATTTTGACTCTTATGTGCTTTACCATCCTGCCCAGGAGCCTTAAGCATTCCTGAACCCTTAGGATCCATGCACGAAGGCTCACTCAACCTGGATGCAGTTCAAGAGGGGTCTCTTCTTTTAGGAGTAAACCTGGATAGGAATCTGTCCTTACTCTTGGGTGAAGCCCTGGATGATGATTCCTTGGATTCAGAACTCTAGACTCCACTCCAAAACTCATAGTTGGAGGGGGTGCTCCTTATCAGTTGATGATGATGTAGAACAGGATCTTCCTTGTCCTCGATCAGAGTGAGGTCTCATAGCCTTCTCGATAAGGTGTTTCCTCAACTGAAGCTCATGATAATCACAGGGGAAATGAGAAGCACATACTGCACTGTGTCAAGATATGTATTTCACCCAGACAGTAGAGAGCATTTGTGTTTGTCCCCCATGGAGAGGAGTGAGGGCAAGATACACAGGATTCTAGGCATAGTCCCAGTCTGCAAAGAAGGACTCCCTGAAAGGTGATAAATTAAGCTAACTATACTATACTTAAACTTTAACTATGCTAAATATTAACGTTATTTACAATATATATTTACAGGCTGATAAGAAAGAAGCTAGAGAAATCTGCAGACAGTGAAGATTCAGATAAACACCATGTGGCAGTAAGAAGGAACTAGAGAGGCATCAGCCTGCACTGCATCTTAGGCCCTTGGACTGGAGTATCAGGAGGGCAGTTGCATGTGTGTAGGTTAACGGACACTGCTTACTAAGAATGTCTGGACTCGGACACATAGCACACATGCATACCTACCTGTGAAAAACACACAGGGACTAACACTGGAAGAAAAAGAAGAATGTTTTTAAGTGCATCCTCTGTATCTATGTGATATCACTTCTAAATAATGAGAAATGTTCAAATAATTATGATAACACAGTATGTAAGAAGTTACTTTTAAAAGTCTCAGAATGCATTAAAAACTACTTACTCTTCTTGTAAAATAAATTCAATGTTTTCTGGAGAAATCTGTCCTGTCACAGGATGTCTGAACGTCGTGGTCTGCTGGTTATGGCTGAAAGGAGAAAAACGTGATGTAAGTGCTAAGCTTAGTAAAAAATTAGGTGGTTTTTTTTTTTAAACAGATTTATTTATTTCTACTGATAGTTTATTGTTGCTACCTAAAGATGAATCATATTTCTGTCATGTATTCCAGGACAAATGTTTTCAATTACTTTCTCACAGGCTTGTGGAATCTGCAAGTGCCCCACTGCATAAGTTCTAACCAAGCTCATATTTTGAAGCGCTCAGATCGCAATGCTCAGCAAAAGAGAGCCACTGTTTGTGACAACTTACATGTTAATAGTACCAAATTATTTAACACTAACATAGAAGGCACAATCTGATTTACTAAATTCTGTGAAGTTCTCAGAATATGATATGGCCATAGATTCAATAATTTAGAAACCTACTAGGGACTTCTTAATTTTTAATATGTTCATTTAGTGAAATTCTTGTGGGAGGTGCAGCACAATTTGTCATGAGCTTTTTTTGTTATTTAATGGAAATTCATATCTTAAAGTTTGCCTAATATTCTTGTAGAAGACAAAGAAAATAGTTTCTGAAGACAAATTGGAATAGAAAAGTCACCATCTCAGTTTGGATTCCATCATGCTGTACGGCAGCGGTTCTCAAACTTAGCGTTTGAGCGACCCCTTTTACACAGCCAGCCAGCGATCACGACCCTGCCATGTCTGCCGAAATGCCACTGAATTGAATGTTTCTGCTTTTGGCGGACATACTCATGCGCGTGAGTATGTCCGCCAAAATGCAAACATTCAATTCGGCGGCGTTTCAGCGGCAGTGGGGGCTCACGATCCCCGAGGAACTGGTACGCGACCCTCACTTTGAGGATCACTGCTGTATGGGGAGATTTTGGCAAACCAGAAAAGCATCTGAACTATTGCTTATTGTTAAAAACAGCCAAGTCAGCAGGCCGTAAAATGGCCATGCAGCAGCTTCAGCTTAACCAAGGCAGGAGGGGAAGAGTTTTGGGTGCCAGGTTGACCCCATGTCCTTCCTGATAAGAACTGTGTTGAAGATGCTGATACATGCATTTTAGAAAAGCAGGAAGTGCCCTCAGGAATGTCTATTAGGACCCCAAGGCTGCAAACTCTGGGAAAAACCCACACTTGATTAATCAATAATCAGAAGAAATCTTCTTGCTTGACCATTGAAACTGCGTGCTAAACAAGTTTTCTTTAAGGGACATGTCACTGTGTTACTAATATATAAATAAAGGGCAAAAGTCTGAGGTAGTTGGACTCTTCAAAACTGGACTCTCCCTCTGGATACATTTTGTGTTCCCCACTGACAGATGGGCTGCCGCTGTGCCACTCGAGAGCCACATTCAGATTCAGTAATTATCAACGATGGGGGGTGTTTTACTATACTGTTGCAGATGTGTGTAAGTGCTTAAGACTAAGTAAAGTTTAGTGTTAAGTGAAAGTACTTTTGTGTTGTCCTGTTTGTGCCAGCCATTGATTGGTCAGACAGCCATGTCTCTCCTGATTTATTTCCTGACACCACCTAGCTCAGAGTAACCAAGAGTTACCAAGAGCTTTGGATTCAAAGAACCCCAGGTAACAATGCAATGTAGATGCTCTAATAAAGTTTTATACCTAGCAAACATTTTCTGAAGCATTATGCAAAGTTCAAGTCTACAGCACAAAAATCTGTTAAGTGATCAAGAAAAATCAAAAACAATTTTTAAATGTTATTGTTTCAAAGGAACAGTAAGGGTCAGCTGAAATGCCTTTATGTAGCCTCGGTGTTCCAAATAAATTCATTTGTAAAACCTATTAATCTAATTTTTAATAGATATAAACCAAAGATCAGTTACTTAAGCTTTGAATTTTTTATATTGTTATTTAATGGTATTTAACTGGAGCATTCAAAATGCCACATAAACCCAACCAAACATAAAGCATTAATATAAAAATTTTAAACAGGAATCAAATTCAGTAATACAAAAATTACAAAAATGTAAACCTATTAAATGATTAACATCTGTATGAGTCAAAAAATGCATACTAGATGTCTTTGTAACTTTTCTTTTCTTTTTTTTAAAAAAAACATGGAATTTGATTTTCTTCTCCCATGATATCTAGACATCTATAGTTTAGGGTTTGAGGCACCCAGCTGTTTGGTATCCCAGGATGCCCTCAAAATAGATGGAAATGGAATTATGCAAGCTAGAACATATTTATTTTAACTAAACAAAAAGCCTTCTTAATTTCCATAAAGACAATAGCAGGCCTTTCATACAAAGTGACAGCTTGAAAATCAAACAACAAAACATTTATAATGTTGAAATATAAATACAAGAACAACAGGAGAAACCTGAACTTGTGGGTATTCAGGAGAGACAGTCTGTTCTCAAATCTTAGCCTAACTGCTCCCATGAGGATTGGTTCCTACTTAAACAAAGAGTCAGGAGAAGAAGCTGTTCATATAGTAAAGTCTCCATCTTTTTTCTAGTATGCTATGCTACTGCTAGGTCTGTAAAGATGAACACCATGACTGAGATTTTCCCGGGATAAGGGAAATAAGGGAAGAAAGCCCACAGCTTGTGATTTATGGGATATGCACACAAAATACTGAGTGGGTATCTGCAGATGTATTTTTAAAATCTGAGCAAACACACACAGCAGGAGCAACAGCCAAATTCTATTTTCTTCATATGGTCCAAACAGTTTCAACACGCTCCTCAAATGCTCTGAGTATTCCTTATAGGTCGGGTCTCAAGTAGTCTTCATGCCTGTTCAATCTTTGATACCGCTGCTAAGGCTTCCAACAAAGATGCCAACTGTAATGGCAGATTTTGCAATGTCATCACTTTCTCACTAGGAAATGTATTGAACCCACTAACACTTTTCAGAATCCCAAACAAAACAGCCTTCACATACTCACTTTCAGTCATCATAAATCCAGGGTAGATTTGACCTAGAAGTGAAAAAGTATATGCTGGGACTAATCCAGGGCCATAGAGAAAACTAAATTAACCTTGTGACCAGATTTAGTCTCTCTCAACACTAAGGAGGATGGCAGCCAAAATAAACCCAAGGTTGGAACCTACTTCATATACAAAGCTCTTTTTGAAACCTCTTTAGAGTGTGAGTGAGACAGAGAGAGAGAACACTTTAAAATGTGTGTTGTGGTGGTCATTTTAATTGTAGAGAGTGTATACAAACATCAACTTCTGTTCCAGCCTGACTGATTCATTCTTGTAAAATATATTACCAACACTAGTTCATTTTTGGGAAGTATGATTTTGCAATAGACTATCACAGAAGAGAAAGGAGGCATAACAGTCTTTTCTCCTCTTACAATACACTTTTTGAGTTTCACAGTATCTTCACAGCCTATCTGAGCTGTTTCATCTGATGAAGTGGGTCTTAGCCCACGAAAGCTTATGATCCCTAAGATCTGTTAGTCTGTAAGGTGCTACAAGACCCTTTGGTATTACCTAAGTTTAAGAGATTAATTTTACACTGGCAAATAAGACACAAAGTGACACTTTTTACAAAACTACTCTAAAAATATTTAAGGTCCAAAAACAAGAACAAACATCATACCATGGTCAACAGCATATAGCCAAGAAACATAGTGGTTTCTGTGGGATTGAAAGGTGTAAATGTAGCTATTTTTGCCTCATCAGGTCCGCAGAATATAAGGAATACAAGTCAGAACAAGCTATTTATGATAGCTAAAGGCCATCAGGCTCTGAGGCTCCCTCCACCTTTCTCCATGCTAGTGATTAAATTCTTCTTCAACCCTGTCTCTAAATTCCCATCTGCTATTTGGATTGATATTTTTCAAGCTCATTGCAAGTAAAAGAGCTTGTTCTGACTGGAATTCAAAGAAAACAGTAAAACAGTAAAAATTCAATTGAAGTGAAAACCTCTTCCTACCACAATTAGTTCTTACATAAATTGTCCAAGAATAAAATTAAAGTAATGCACAAACTTTCAAGGTCGTATCATATCTAAAAACCAGATGAGACAAAAACATTTAAGAAAAACAACAGCAAACATCTGAGGCTGGTTTTGAACTTTAGTCTCAAATACTAAAGAACTATCTTTTGAAAATATACCACTTTTGTACACCATTCTGCAACAAGCTTATCATGTCATTTTTGAAAGCTCTTGAAAGGTTACGGATTTCCTGTGATTTATTATTAAAAGAGCATCATACATTTATTCTGTGTCATCACAAGGATCCCACTTATAAATATACTGATACATTGTGGTCTAACTCACTCCAACAAGCAACAAAATGGAGTAAGTAGATACAGAAAGATTCCATTAGTCTGGCTCCCACATACAAGATACTAACTAATCCCCTACAACCATGCGCATTCCCCTCAATATAAAACTAAAGGAATAGTGTTGGCACATCAATATAATATTTTGATATCAGATACAGCGCACCTTTGAAATACCCCTTATAAAAAGACTTAGACTGGGTGAAATTCAAATATTTTTTACCTATTCATTTTGTAACACAAAAACCTCTGCAGTAAACTAGCTTCACCCTAACAAAAAGCATAAATTAAGTAGGGGGCAACTCGTTGCTACCAACCATTTTTCCCCCCCATCTGGCTCACAGCACACAAAACACAGCCCCCTTCCTTCTCACACACACACACACCGGAAGATAAACCACAATGTCTTCTGCTAACCCTCATGACCACATGGTTTAAGCTCAACAGATCAAGTAACCAAATCCAATCCCAAATACAATTTAAGAGGTCAGTCATGACCAGCACAAAAGTCATAAAAAAATGAAAAGACTTGCCACAGAATGGTCAATTACCCAATTTGCAAATAATTTAGTGCAAAATTACTTCAAAAATTGAAGAAAACTTTTATAAAACCTAAATCTTCTGAAAGTTGTAGTTTACAGATTAATTGGCTAAAATAAAGTTATGTGCTTATATAATACTGTATTTTAAAAATTCATCAGCAGTAATTGAATCTATCATCAGTTTATATGAAACCTAAATAACGATAAATCTCACAATCTACTAAACACAGTTCTGAGAGCGGGAATGAGTACAAACCCTCCAGCATTCAACACTCTCATTTAGTACCAACCCATAAAGTTGAAAGCTGAAACAATTTAATATCACAACTATGAAAAGTGAATAGACTACCTTTGAAAAAGTTTAATTACCATGTTCTTCTTCAGTATAGTTCACACAACCTCAAGTATTTTCTCCTGGATGATTTTTTTTTATGTTGACCATAAATTTCAATATCATAAGCAGAAGGCATTTCTGATTTATACTTCACAGAACTGAATTCAATATGCAATGTGATCCAGTCAGAGCACAGCACTGAGGGTCGAGTGATTTGGCTGCACTCATCTGTGAGATCTCAAGCACCTCTATTTTCCCATCTGTAAAATGGAGATAATTAAGTTACCCCAGGCACTGATAAATCACAGGTAAATAGTTTTATTTGCACATAAATACATCTTACTAATATGTATTGCTTAATTTTATTTTATTTTTTTTGAGAAAAACAGGTAAAATATCACTATAAATAAAGTAGTACAAAAAGCAGACAACTTTTTCACAATGTAATTGTTGCCTAAGTTTTTGGAATAATTTCTCAATTCATCAGATTCAGAATTGTCACATTCTTTATATCAGCTGGAAAGCAGAAAAAAACCATGCTCCTCTTATATGACTTGAGCTTTTGAAGCATTCCTGAGCTAAATGAAACTTCTGCTTCTGAAGCCTTTTTCAAATCAAAATCTTCTCTCCATGAGCAGGATTTGTATCAACTTTGTTATCCTGCAGGCTCACAAGAACAGAGTGGGCAGGTGGAGTAGAAGGCTGACATACCTGGGACCAAAACCAAACTGAACGCACAGGGTTCAATGGTTGCAGGTCATCTATCGAGGAAGCTGAGTTTCTCCCAATGTTGCAGTCCTTGGTTTGGAGGCTTTATTTATTTATTTAGCTTACTTCATCTCTGAAAAAATGTTGGATAGCTTGATTCAATTTTTGAGCCTACAGTCCCTTGCAGTATCCCTTTATATAAGCATGCATATATACACACACACATCCCTCTTAAAAACACAGACTATTGGAAAATTATGTAAAAACCCCTTCTTCATACCATCTATCTTTACTGTGCATTTCATGGTAAAAGTTGCAGTACATGATCTATTAAGCATTCATTTCTTACTCCTTTCTGGTAAGAGCTCTTTTTAAAATTCCAATGCCAGACAGAAATTGGCAATGTTTATTGTTAATATTTATTTTCAATTAAATATTTTCAGTAGGACAAAGACCTGGCATCATTCTGACATGAGAAGACCCAGAACAAACTCTTTCATATCTCTTCAGAGTCTTCGAAACCAAAGTAAGAAACAGGAAACAGATTTTCTTCCATGAAACAATAAAGGCAACATTAGGGCTATCCTTTATGTCAGTGGTCTTCAAACTCGGGTGCACGCACACCCAGGGGTGTGTAAGCCCATCCTAGGGGGTCCATGAGACCCCGGCACCACCACCGAGCCCACCCAGGAGACTGCCGAACTCCCAGGCGGCTTATTTTGGTCCCGCCGAAATGCCGCCGCGGAAAGCAGAAGCTTCTGCTTTCTGCGGCAGCGTTTCGGCGGACATACCCCGAGGGCCACCAGACTTTTCCCTCTGTGGAAAGGGGCCGCGGGGGGAAAAGTTTGAACACCCCTGCTTTATGTGGCAATGCAGATTAGATGGGATGGTGAGAAATCTTTTCCCACTTCTGTCACGCTCAGATGTTCTATTGACCAAGTTCTCCCATGAGCAACGGTACAAATTGCCTAATTTGTCTGTTTTGAGGCAGAACATCATGTAGCATAAGTGACGACTTCGTGGGTGCTTCAGCCCTGGAGCACCCACGGAAAAAAAATTAGCAGGTACTTAGCACTCACTGGCAGCCAAGCTTCCCCCTCCCCGCCCCAGCGCCTCCTGCCTGTGGCAACCCTGCCAATCAACTCCTCCTCTTCCCTCCCAGAGCCTCCTGGCATGAAGGTGGAGCTGGGAGAGAGGAGGAGCAGAGATGGGATGCACTCAGGGGAGGGGGCAAAAAGAGGCAGGGAAGAGGCAGAGCAGGGGCAGGAAGAGGCAGGGTGGGGCTTTGGGAGAAAGGATGGAGTGGGAGATGGTCTGAAACTGAGTGAGGGTTGAACACTCCCAGCCCCTGGTACAATTGGAAGACTGTGTGTCACGTAGCTAACAAAGTTCTGCAATGTAGACACTCCGTATTATGCAGGAAAAGAAAGGCACCCACAAGTCACACATTTTATAAAAAACATCTCATTTTTTAAAGAGTTTTATTCAAACTTAACAGACCATTAACTACATCAACGAAATGGCAATTAATTCTATCTAAAGCCATTTGCATTCTATTTTTAAAAAATCAATGAGCTTCACATAAGATAATGTGAACTAAACGCCATTCCTTTAACACACACCTTGCTTTTAAGTCCACTGTTGATACTGTTACTTTTTTATCCTCACTGGTTAGCCAAATTTCAAAGTCTAGCAGGTTGTTTCCATTAGGAGGAGAAATTGAGGTCACATATTTCTTTGATGCAGCCTTATTTATTAAGAATGTACAAAGTTCTGTTTACTTGAACGCAGGATGAATCAAACAGGAAACAGTTTCTCCTCTCTCAGTCAGCACTCTTCTCAAAAAGCTCTCTCTCTAGGCTTCTTCCCAGGGTCACACTCCCAGTATTTGTTCTGCAGTCTCCTTTGCTTTCTACTTTTTCTCTATTTCTCGGGTATTTCACTCTCACACGCACAGAGACAAAGTTCCAAAATCCAGTTACTCCCCTGACCTTGCATTTTATTAGCCCCTTAGGAAACCCTATCAGCGCCTTGATTCAAGTACTAATCCACCGTTGCATGTGGGTTTGTTTTGGCCCACACCCCTGTTATTTCAGCTATCTATTTCATAAAGTAGCTCAGCTGCTTTTTACATTGATTCTGAAAGGGAACTGACTGATACAAACACCAGAGTTACAAACTGACCAGCTGACTTTGGCCTGTGGGACTCAGGATGCACGGCTGTTTCACTGCTGCACAGGCTTCCGGATTCAGTCTGAAGCATGAGCTCTGGGATCTGAGTCTTTTTAACTACCTAGTGTCCCTTTCATCTCTAAACTCCCAGCACTGGCAAAATAAGGCTTTCTCCTTTAATTTATCAGCTTTTCATATTGTCTTTCAAGTGTGTGCCACGATGCTCTTATCTGGGAGCCTTTGTCTTGCCTTTCTCCTTGTTTTTCCAACAGCTGCCTATTGTGTTAAGCTAATGCATTCATACAGGAAAGTAATAACCCAATATATCGATATAGTAACTTACTGCGTGTGACTTAGCGAAGTATTTGTATAATTATTTAAATCATATTTTTGGATTACACAGGGGCTCCATGTCAGCTAAAATCTGTTTATACAACATTGTTGCAAATCATGTCCACCTCCATAAAAATTCAATGTTAACTGTATTTTGTTACAATTAAAACCACCTATAATGGGACCATATAAAGACATGAAGGGAGCCAAAAAAGGGAAGCAAAAATTCTTTTTAATTAGTTTTCTGTTCCTTCAAGCAGTGATGTTTAAAGTTTTTTTTGTATTGTGTCAAACACTGGTGAATCTAAAATCACCCAATAATATATTCATTTTAATCACTATTTGATAGAAAGCTTTTTGTGAATTTTAAACAATGCATCAATGTCCATGTGGCCAATCTAAAATACGAAGCTGACAAATATTACTAAAAGGTACGTCATTTACCGAAATGCCCGCCTTATGGTTATCCAGATGTACCTCTACAGTTCACATAAAGAGAGTTTGATTTACTTCCCAGTATTGAAGTGGATACACAGTTATTTCATCAATTAGAAACACAAGACAACAACACAATTGCCTTTCTATCTAGATTACACCAAATTCTGGCTAGTTAAATTATGATCCTTGGAATCCAGAAATGACTTCTTTAATACTATATTTAATATTCAAACTAAAAAGTTATCCTTATGGTTACATAAACTGCCAATGACCTTAATCAAAACTAGAACAACAGAGAATAACTTAGAGGGGAAATTATCCTTGTAGGTTAAAGTTTAACAACCTAGTTGTATAAGAGTGAAGAAATTCTACAGAGCCTCCGGTCATCCAGAGAGAGAAAAATTCAGGTTTTCTCAGACCTTTCTGAACATGTCACACAAACACTACAACAGAATTAATTTGAAATATTTTCTCTGATATTTTCTTATACAAACCAAAACATTATAAAATATAAACATTGCCACAGATCATTTATACAAAAAGAAAATAACCTATTTAAAAAATTTAAACATGAATCTCATGAAAGTACTACAACATACCAAGCAACATATCTAAATGATATGACCTTTCCTTGCTTCATTCTACAAGAAGTGAGTGAGTAGTTCAAGTGTGGTACACTATTTTCATTTATTGGAGATGATTATGAAGAACTCATTCTCTTACTCAACTCAGGAATCCATATTTAGTGACATATTAACAGATGGATTTTTTTCACCAAATAAACTCATTTGGAGCTGATTGAAACAACCACATTTTCTCAAAAAAACTACCATGATTAGATAGCTTCAGAACAATCTCTTCATGATAGGATCAATAATTCATATCAATAGTTTACATTATGTTCATTTTTTATGCCTTTTAATTTCTAGGAATATGGACAGACCTGATAAAAGATAAATCTAAGTTCTGTAAATCTACTCTTTTGCAGTCCTTGTGTGTTCTCAAGTGTTATCTCTTGATACAGTACGTATATACTGCACACATACCAAGTGAAATTCACCTGGGTGCAGAGAGCTGGTGCAAGGTTCAAGGTTAAGGGCTTGGCTACACTTGCATGTTATAACACAATAAAGCCTCCCAGAGCACTCTATCTTGCTTCCCGTCCACACTGGCAAAGCATGTAGAGCATTCTGACTCCCTGGCTGGAGCGCTCCTGGTACTCCACCTCAGCAAGAGGATTAACAGCTGCTGCATATTGGGCGAGACGCTTCAGCCTCAATGTGAACGAGGAGTTAAGTTACTGTGCTCTGACTGACCTCCAGAAACATCCTATAATCCCCTTAGATCAAGTGGTCACTCTTCCCTTTCTTGTGAAATTGCTGCAGGAACGCAGAAGTGCCTTTTCAAAGCTCTGTTTCAGACAGCAGCTGCTTATCCGCTCCCATGGCAAAGCAAACAAAGCAAACATTTACTAAGTGACTGAGTATGGGGTGGGCGGGAGCAGGGGGATCTGAACTTACAAAGACAGCATGGCGACACACTCTCAGCACTCCAAAAACCCACTCTCTCTCTCCCCCACATATACACAAACACTCCATTCCATCCCACCCCCATCATTTGAAAAGCACGTTGCAGCCACTTGAACGCTGAGATGGCTGCTCATAGTGCACCACTCCAAACGCTGCTGCAAGTGCTACAAGTGCGCTTGCAGCTGTCAGTGTGGACAGACTGGAGTGCTTTCCCTCCAAAAGCTGGTTTAACCCAAAGTGCTCTACAGCTGCAAGTGTAGCCAAGTCCTAAGGTTGTAAAGAGGATTATGGCATAGCCAGAGCAGTCACATAAGGGGCGTTCACATTCCCTGTGTGTCACTGAAAGGAAACTAATCTGGTGTCAAACTGCCTGATCTCAAACTGTCTTTGGAACAACCAATGTAGACATCTATTGGCAAGGTGATTACACCGACCTAGGTGCGTGAAGGAGCATATGACCCTTTAAGAGATCGTCTGAAGCCTACAGCTCATACAGCCTGGCATGTGATCAAGGAGGCCCTGTCCCACCCACGGGCTGGATTATATAAATAGGTAAAGGAAGCTAGCAAGACAGAGGACAACAGAAGCCATGCAGAATGTAGTGTATAGTAGTTTTTCTTAGGCTCCAGGAGACCAGCCTAAATTAGACTCACAGAGTTGATGTTATGGACCTGAAGCCTTGGAGCTCTGAACTAGGCTCCAGAGGGAGAATCTTATGAACTGTTTGTGTAATTGCTCCTGTTATGAAGCCTTACTAAAAACAGGACATATTATTTTTGTCAATTTGCATTGGCTTCTCCTTGCATGGGCTCTTAAAACTTAGCTACTGCTGCCGATTCAAGGGAAATAAAGGTGGGGTATACCTCCAGAGCCACCCTGGGTCACAAGGGGACACACATGGACTGCCCACACTTTTATACAATGGCTCAAAAATCCCTCAGATCAGGAGTCTGCAAAGAAGCACCTTCTATCTAGCCTAGGGTATAGGTAGAAAATCCCATCCTTACAACTGCTTTTCTGGCTTTTGTGTGAAAGGGTGAAAATTTCTTCCTCCACATAAACAAACGTGCATCCATACTTCTAGCATGTGTGTTCAAAGGACAATTCTGAATCGGGCCTGATGTGAAGCCACACTGTCACAGGAGGACAACTAAAAGGCAAATTTCTCCCAGAATACATGGAGAGCACAACTATTTTTGTCACCCCTTTAGAAGGGAGAAGCGGTCACTTCCTTCTCAGAAGGCCAGCAATTAGACCCAATGAAGAGTTTGTCTACGTGGTAACTTAGTGTGCAGCAAGCAAGCCAGAGTGTAATCTAGAGCACACTGACTTGTCGTGCATTAACTGGCCATGGGAACTCTGCTACCATGCACTAGAAACTCTATAGTCTGTTTTAACTTCAGAAATGGGAGGACAGCAAAGAGCACTATGGAATTTCTAGTGCTTAGTAACAGGGTCCATCAGTTAGCGTGCAGCAAGCTAGAGCGCTGAAGAGTCACACCTCGGCTTGCTGTGCACTAACTCTCTATGTATACAACCTCCAAGTGAGAGTTGGCTGGGGACGAGAAATCAAGCATCCCCATCTCTGGGTTAGACAAAGTAAGGCTGCAACAAACTCTGAACTATAAGGGACTCTGTGTCCCACTATTCTGCTGAAGCATCAACTGCATTCCTCCTATGCCACTTGAGCAGCATGGCTAGGATTATATTATCTGCATATTATTTATCTTGCAGGCAGTTTCACAACACTCCTGCGTAACAGCACTCCATGCTAGCCAACATGGGGCCAGTATGGATAAAACTTCCGAGGCTGCACAGGCATCCTCCTGCAGTTACTCTATTTATAATCCCTGACACAGCCAGGTGTAGGACTAAGCACAGACCATCAAAGAAATGTGCCCTTAAATTAGAGCTTGTCATGTCAATGCTTTCAAACAAGACAAGTGAATTAGGCTTACCTTATGCTGAACATTAATAATAGTTTCAAACCATCTCTAAGCAACACCAAAAATTACACAGATTTCCTCAAGAATTCATGCCTTTTTAACTTTCAGCAGCTGCAACTAGACATAATTTCTACTAATGTCCCATCTAAGGGTAGAATATGGCACTGAGTCTTTACTACATCTAATTTGAATAAATACACTTCAGTTAGTTGTATAGATTCTATTAAGTAAACAGCAGATAACCTGTAAAGTTTGCAACTAATTTCTCCTTCAAGCATCTTGCTATTTTCCCAAGCTATTACAAGCAGTACAATGATTAAAGCAGTCACTCGGTCTGTCATTCCCTCTGCTTGAATTTTGCATCTCTGAAGGAAGTCTAGGCTCCTACTAGTTATTACTCACACACAAAATTGCTATTGGTCTGTGACTTTGATATTCACTTTCCTCTGGAAACCAATCCACTTACAAGATACTGTACCAAGATTTCTGGATGGAGAATCCCTCATATTAAAGTGGCTGGGTACTAACTGGCCAAACCTTGTATATCCTTTCTTAACATCTCAAGTATTGTGAAGATTCACTAAGGCTTCTCTTCTATGTGGGTGCTAATTTAATTTCAGCCACAATCCCATTTTAACTTCAATTTGACAGCTATAGTCACATATCAAGGTCATTACCACTCTGAACACCTCCTGGTCACGTTTATCTGATTCTTATAAAAATAATTTGCTGACAACTCACATTTAATCATATAATGTAAAGTAGTAAACACATCAGTTAAACTGATGTTAAAAAAATGATCTGCACTTATAACAAGCACAGGTAATATTATAAAGCCCAAATGTGCTCATTTTTAGCAGAATTCACCACTGACTCAATGAGCAATTCTGCTTAAAAATCAACTATGTCATTATTTTTCAATATTCTTTCAGGTTTTAACTTCATTTTATTAAATTCTAATTATTAAATTTCAATTACTCTTGATTCACTTTGCTTGCAAGATCAGGACCTGTCCTATATATGCAGGCCCCTGAACCTATGCAGAATGCCGCTAACTTCAACGGGGCATCACACAGACACAAGAGTCCACCCATATGGAAGAGCATAAAGGATGAGGGGCTTAATTTGTAATTTGTTTGGATACATTGATATTGTAATCAGAAGTATGATGGCATACTTGCACTACCTTTAATCTAGCTTGCTCTGCTAAAAATAATAGTGATGGCATAGCAGCACGGGCCCAGTAAGGGTTAGCAATGTGAGTATGAACTCCATCCTCGGAGGACTTGTACAACCCATGCCAGCATCCATGCCACCACATTGTCTCTGATATTTTTAGAAGTGCTCACTAGATTAAAGCTACCAAAGGTATGCTACCCAAGCTACAATCACACCAACTATTGCATTGACATACCTTTGATGAAGCAAGCTTTTCTTTATACTTTACTGCAAAGCACATAGCTGAGAGCAAGTGCTATATAAATACAGAAGAAAGATAATCTTGTGCCTCTGGTACTGGACTGGGACTCAGAAGAACTGGGTTCAACTTTTAGCCCTACCACAGACTTTCTATGTGACCTTGCCAAAGCACTTAATCTTTCTGAACCTCAGTTCCCCATTTGTAAAAGTCTCACGATGTGTGTTATGTATTTAGATTGCAAGCTCTTCAAGGTAGGGACTGCGTCTTACTTTATGTTTGTAACAGTGCCTAACAAAATGCGAGGTCTCTATATGCTATTGCAATCCAATTAAATAATAAATATTCTTCAATTTCAAGGCCAAAACAGAAAATTCTGATTATCCAGTTAGACCTCCTAAAAGTTATTGTTTTTAAAAGTAAGGAAGTGGTTAGAATTGAGAGCTGTTTAGAAAAAGTTGTATCTGCCTGATAAGTTGCTGTCTGACAAACTTATTCTGGAGATCACGTTTCTAGATGTCCCTCCCAACCCAAGGTGCTGTACAAGATGGCGTCTCTATAAAACCATAATATGAATTTAACAGTGTAGGCATCCTGCTGTGAACCAAATGAAAACAGTCTACGAAGTTCAAATTTATCCCTTCATGAGATTTGGATTTATTAACTTAAACAGTAATAATCTTCAGCTAAAAACTTCCCCTCCAAGCTGGACTATTCCTAAGCTTTCTCCTAGCAGACTTTTTGACTGAAATCCAAGGTCCTTCTTACTTTATAGCTCAGTGGCTCTCAAACTTCTGTACTGGTAACCCATTTCATATATCAAGCCTCTAAGTGCGACATCCGCTAATAAATTAAAAACACTTTTTTATATATTTAACACCATTATAAATGCTGGAGGCAAAGTGGGGCTTGGGGTGGAGGCTGACAGCTCACGATCCCCCAGATAATAACCTCACAACCCCCTGAGGGGTCCCGACCCCCAGTTTGAGAACCCCTGTATATAGATGGTTGGTGCAAACTGAAGCCAGCTGCTTGCTTGATCAGCAATAATTATACTGCACCCACATGTAGGGTTCAACCACCTGACAACAGGTTGACTCAGGGGAACCCTGTTTCTCTAGTCAGTTGTCCCAGACACTGTAATTCTATTACAGACAACTTCCTCAATACCATTTTATTTTAAAATCTAAATTAAATCATGAGATGAGCAGAGTTAAAAAGAGATGGCAAGTGCAATTCAGAAAGATAATGGGAGCCAATAGTCATTTATCACAAAGTGTGGTGCATGAAGACACAATTGTACATTCTAACGCAGAATACTTCATATAAGAGAATTCAGAAATAAGACATTTCCCTAACAAGACAGTCTGGCAGAAAACAAGACAATATATTCTCAGACACTATCTAAATTTTACCTAGCATTTCAGAAATTACATATTATAATTTACTACTTTAAGTGATACTTTAATTAGTGTTCATGTACAAACATCACTCAAATTCTGCAATAATGATGGTCACTTTTTTCATTATTTTGACATGAACAGCTTGCATGGGAAGGGAGAGTCTATTCCTAACAAAGCAGAGGTAGCTCTTACTACTTTGGCATCCTTAAGTGACTTGATCCTGTGTCCCGCACACCTTACTCTGACCTCATCCTATAGTCCTTACCATTGACTTGAATGAGAGTTTTGCCTGTCTAAGTCCTATAAGAGTTGAGCCCATAAATTCTTGGTATGGAAATTATATTACTGGCAAATGAGAGAATGACAATCGAGTGGGCTTAATTTGGAAATAATTAGCCAACTATTATAAACAGAAGTCTGAATGAGTGACATATTTTTATAAAATGATCTAGAAATGAAGGAAACAATGACACTGGATAAAGACTCCAAGTTAGGCTGCTATGACATACATATCAGAACTTAATGATCCAGGGAAGTTACCGAGACTATGTCCAAGAAAGGTAGGGAGTTAGAAATAGGATTTTCCCCCCTTAATTGTTCTGGTTAATTTTAACTAATTTAAAAATAAATTTAAAAGCTTTGGTTGTGCTAACATTTTCCTCTTCTGCATCCACAATTTCCAGTTAGAGCTATCAGATTCTGCTTTTGAAATTAACCTTGGTAAGGCTAAATCCACTCCAGAGAAAAACAGTTATTTAGGAAGGGATGGGAAGTGTTTGTTCTATTAATTGTAGTCCTACATTTAGCTATATGTAAAATAAATTATTTAATTCAAACCAGGCTACATCGCTTTCCAAGGTTTCATTCACCGGAAATTGGATTTAGGCTGAAGATGCAAATGCTAGCAAAAAATGGAATGTCAGGATAATCATATGGCTTCCAATGGAAGATAAGTTGTATTCTAGATCAGGAATGGCCAACCTGTGGTTCTGGAGCCACATGCAGCTCTTCAGACGTTAATATATGGCTCCTTGTATAGGCACCAACTCTGGAGCTGGGGCTACAGGCACCAAATTTCCAGTGTGCCAGAGAGTGCTCATTGCTCAATCCCTAGCTCTGCTACATCCCCACTCCACCCTTTCCCACCACTTCTCTGAGCCAGCCATGTCCTTGTTCCACCTCCCTTCCCCCCTGCTCCTGAGCCTCCTACATGCCATGAAACATCTGATCGGAAAATGAGAGTGAGGTGCTGATTGGTGGGGCTGACGGTGGGCAGGAGGCGGGAGGGCGGAGTTGGGGAGGCTGCTGACGTATTACTGTGGCTCTTTGGCAATGTACATTGGTAAATTCTGGTTTCTTCTCAGGCTCAGGTTGGCCACCCCATTCTAGATTAAAAGAAAATTTTCTTTTAAAAAGTATTCTGGAAATTTTTAGTGGAAACGTAGATCTTGCTGGCTGAATTCAAGAAAACAAAAATAATTTCTAAGACTATTTTACACTAACAAACAACAGAAACATAAATATGAAGAGTCGCATTCTGCTTCCCTTTTTCACACAAGTCGTCCTGTGGAAGCTAATGAGACTACACAAATGAGAAAGCCAAGCAGAATGTGCCCTTGGGTTAGATGCAAAGTGAGAATGTGGTTTTAATACTAGATTAAAGGGATTACAGAAGGTCAGGTATAATAAATAAGCTTTTCATTGTGTTAAATAAATTGGCATGTTAAATCAAATTAACTGCATTATGTAAAGTACTAATTTTGGCACAATGCCGATTTCTTTAGCTTGGTGTAATGAAAAGGAAAAGCAAAAAGCAACTTGATGTTATATGAAGTAAGAATGAGGAACATATTTATGAATGGAAGTCATCATTGAGATGTGATGAAGGAAATACGAAGAAGGGTAAAATAAAGACCTCAGCAGCAATTTTTTTCCTGTTCCTCATAATCATGTCTGCTTTTATTATCCACAGAATGGAGAACATTTGTTATTACTAGCTTCTGGAATGGTGCATTTGACATTTAACAACATGATGTGACAAGGTTATTATGATGTGTGTACTAATTCGTATTTAGAGTGTTTGCAAGACACATGCCATAAGAAATACTGCCAATATGTACACCATAATTCATGCATGAAAGCATTCAGAATTTTATTACTGTTTTAAAATTTTATAATCAAATACTATTTTAAAAAAGCCATCTTCCACAATGTGCATATTAAAAGCATTAGCTTCATATTCTGAGCTATGATGATTTTATAGTCACAGCTATGCATTCTTGCTAGACAATCGGATCATTTTTTTCCTTATTTTATCATTGCTTTCATTAGTATACACTGATGTTTTTTTGTAAGTATACACTTCAAGACTGTGCTTTCAGTTCACACACATTGTGGTAAACATTGTTTGGAATGAGGAATGTTGAGTACAGGAGAAACACAGGAGGATGTGGCAATGGCAGCAGAGGAAGTTGATTGGCATGGGCAAGGATTTATGGTATTGGGTGAGGAGAATAAAAGGTTTGCAAGAAGCCTAGGCTGTATTGCAGCAAAACCAATTTCATAACCCAGGAACCAGACAATACTTAGGGCCTACCACCTGAAAGACTGGACTGACTGGTGTGGTTAGAAGTTGGGGACATGCTAAGCTTCTGCACCAGGTGTGTGCCACTGCAACATATCCTCTCTTGTTCACAAGAGCAAGATTCCCTCATGCATGAACATTAGCAGGTCCATCAGCTAGAATAGGCATGTAAGCACTTGGATTTCCCCCCTTCTTTCTGCTTTTGTACAGGAAAGCTACTCTTCAGCTTCCTCACCTGACTTTCTCAGCTCTCTGCAGCTCCCACTGTTCTTCCATGCTAAAGGATAATCCCAGCACCTGTAGGCAATTTTTCTCCAATACCCATACACCCACAGCAGGCACTGAGATCTCCATTTCCTCCAAAACCAAAAAAAATTAATGTTGTGATTAATGAAAATACATTAGTATTACCAGAGGTTTCAGCATAACTTCTATACCAGAGATCTATGCATAGTTATAAATCTGAAATAAGGGTATTGACTGAGCTAGAATGATCCAAAAAGGAGCAGTTTAGAAAGGGAAACATTTTAAAACACTTACATATATTTACAACTTTAAATGATAAATAATTTTGTTCAAAACTGTCCTCAGAATTAATGATGCAAGTGGTTGAATTTTGCCCCTAAAACTTATTTGAACCTCACTGAAAATAAACAAAATGAACTAAACACATGGAAAATCCAACTCCATATCAACTATGGAGCTTAGAAATTCCAAAATAAAATTAAAAATAAAAGTACTGTTTAATTGAAAACCTCAGAATCAAAATATTTGGTTATATTCTTTAACTGAGGAACCCCACATCATTCATAGTCCAAGCATTTTTAGAATGTTGCATACTTATTTCCCTTCAAAAAATTATCGAGAATCTGAACCTCCTCTCATTTACTCTTAAGCCCAAGGCTCCCCTGTACTACTGAAAAACATTTTAAATGCCTAAAAGCAGATGGGACAGATATTCTGCTGTCCCCTAGCAAATGGCTTAATGTTCAAATTGCACTGGTCCTATAAGCTTCCTTAATATTTTCCCCTTTTTTCTCCAAATCTTTGATAGTGAAAAACTATCAAGCACTTGCTATGCATTTGAATTCTCTTTTGGAGTTCTAGAACATAGCAACATTAGCACATTCTCCCCTCTTCATACTTCACTTAACCAGTTTTCTTCTAACTTTGTTTATGTGTGATGCCATCTTTGATAACAGACCCTTCAGTTTGCTCTTGTCCATTCTCTAGTTTATGACCAGTCAAAGAAACAAAAGAAGGTAAATCACATTAAATCACCTCAACATCTCTTATTTTTGGTGTTCTAGGAACACACTTCAATACACCTGTTACTGTCTTCAAGAAAGTCAGTCCCCTTTGTCCAAATTAGAAATTGTGGGAATACCATCACAAATACTCAGTACAACTTGTTCCACACTTATTTCTAGTTTTTCAGAATGTTCATTACACTGTGTATGCAGCCAGGCTCCACCTTTCTGCATTGTTATATGATCAAGAGAGACCACCCCTATCTGCATTTGCTTTTCCCCATCAAAATATCCTTTGGCCTGTGGAAATTCCATTGCCCTAGAAGCCAGAGCACCATAAGTTCCAGATTTACCTCTTCCAAAGACTGGTTTTAATAATTTTGTGTACTCCACAAAGACTTATTGATCAAGGACTTCTATCCCTATTTTAAGGGGCAGACAAGTATTTTAGAGAAAAAAATGTAAGGAGGTTGCACTAGAACACCTCTAGCTGACTTAGAAACAGAACAGGTTTCAAATGTGATGGACCCAAATATCACCCACTACATCAAACGACTTTCAGAACAAGTATGCCAAAAGTATGTGATTGCTCTCATGCCTAGGAGAGGTGTGTGATGGGTTGGGTCACAGAGACCCCCTTGGAACTGTCACCTGACGTGCTGGAATTATCTCTGAGTCCATTTTCCCTGCCAGTTTGGGACTGCAGAAACCTGTCTTGTTGAGTCAGACACATTAGCCTGCTGCAACACAGACCAAGGTCTGGTTCACACCCCCAAAGCTTCAGACTTCAACCAAAAACTGCTCAGCAGGTCACCTATCTCCAGCAACCAGGCACCCAGTTCCCAAACTCCAAATAAATCTGTTTTACTCTGCATAAAGGTTACATAAGGTAAACTTATAAAATATCTGCCCTCTATAACACTGATAGAGAGATATGCACAGCTGTTTGCTCCCCCAGGTATTAATCACTTACTCTGGGTTCATTAATAAAGAAAAGTAATTTTATTAGTATAAAAAGTAGGATATAGTAGACTCTCAATTATCCAGGATTGGGTTAACCAGGATGTGGATTAACCAGGATGTCAAAAAAAATACTTGTAAATCGCAGGGCCTGCTCTGGCTTTGTTGCCGCCCCAAGCACAAAAAAAAAAGAAACCCCAACAGAGCGCAGGGCAGCCAGTGAACCAACACTCCCTCCCCCCCAGCGCAGGGTGGCTGGTGAACCAACCCCTCCTCCTTCCAATATTTCCTATGGATGGTGATTATCCAGGATTTTATTAACCAGGATTAATTTTTTCCCTATCTTCCTGGATAATCGAGAGTCTACTGTATAAGTTTCAAGTAATAACAGATAGAAAAAAGTAAATAACCAATCAAAATAAAGCAAAAACATGCAAGTCTAAGCCTAATACATTAAGAAACTGTCTACAGGTAAAATCTCACCCTCAGAAATGTTCCAGTAAGCTTCTTTCACAGACTAAACTCCTTCCTAGTCTAGGACCAATCCTTCTCCTGGTACAATCCTTGCTTATTCCAGCTAACATTTTACGCGGAAAGCAGGGGTGATCTCATGACTAGCAGCCCTCTTTGTTCTGTTCCATCCCCTTTTATAGCTTTGGCACAAGGCAGGAATCTTGTGTCTCTCTAGGTCCGCACCCCTCCTTCTAAATGGAAAAGTGCCAGATTTAAGATGATTCCAGAATCATGTGACATGGTCACATGTCCTATGAGACCTCATTCTTCATTATCCCAGGGCTGGCTCACAAGTATACAGGAAGGCTTACAGGTAAACAAAAGAACATTCACAACCAACTGTCCCAGTCAATGGAAGCCATCAACATTTTAAGCCGCCATTAATGGCCCACATTTTGCATAGTTATAATAGGACCTCAGAGTTGTTCTTCATATTTGTAGCTTCAGATACAAGGATGATACATGCATACAAATAGGGTGAACATACTCGGTAGATGATAAACTTTGTAATGATACCTTACAAGAGGCCCTTTGCGTAAAGCATATTCCAGTTACATTATATTCACGTCATAAGCATATTTTCCTAAAACATATGGAGTGCAACATTACAAAGACTACTCCTTCATAACCAACTTTGAGACGCCAAACATGAATAAACACTACATAAATATTAATAGCACCCAAGAGTTATAAATATTAGTCCCATACTCTAACCAAGACCATTCTCCTACTTCTCCCCAAAATGCAGGAATAGAGTCCAGAAACCCTGATTCCCAGGATTTCTCTTCTGTCTAACAAATGGTTAAATTCCTATCTTGCAGATGTTTCAGAGAGGATAAAATCCTACTAATGGTGTTGAGTTTCTTCTTTTGCTGAATTGACAGATACCTATAATATGGATTTGAAGGTCCTGGGTTCAAGGTTCAAACTCTGATGATAATGCATATGGGTTTCACTAGAGTTGCACACCACTGAACACCACCACCCATCTTTTTCATAGATGGAAACTCCATAAAATATAAGTTAAAAACATTGGTAAAGTTGCAAAGTGAAGAACATAAAACTTCCATTGCTAAATTCACAGACCCATGGCATTCAGAAGTGTATCAACAGTG
The DNA here is from genome assembly GCA_007922305.1 of Dermatemys mawii. Taxonomy (NCBI): domain Eukaryota; kingdom Metazoa; phylum Chordata; order Testudines; family Dermatemydidae; genus Dermatemys; species Dermatemys mawii. Next base: position 9,420,102 of record ML677332.1, on the reverse strand, counting down.
AGGTTCAAAATCTTTAGGCTCTAGAAATTAAATGCAGCTCTAAGATAGCTTTTTGCAATAACATTTTCCAAAACTGAATTCATCAAATATTTTTATCCACAAGAAAAGCTTCCTATAAATGACACAGTAAAATCTCTAATTTCAAAAACATGTTCTGGTCTTCATGGTGCTATAAATGCAATGCAGAAGTCAAGTACAAAAGGCATAAAACTGCATTTCATAAAACAAGGAATTGTACTTAATTATAAAAGGAAAGGCTGTTAGAAGAAATCAAAATACATTTAAGGTACTATACTTGAAGGAAGCTGACAATTTTTAATGGTTTTATCAACTGGCAGTTCCTAATTATCCATTTGGTCTTCATGAGACTACGTGTTGTATTTCTGAAGATGAAGCAATTAGCAATGATATTTCAGACACAATTTTTCAAAAAAATTGCTGCACTAAAAACACCATCAAGATATTTTTTCTTTATACAAAGAGATTTTTAAAAGCCCATTAAGGAAATCTGCAATTTTGTCCTGCAATCTTTCTGAAATATGTTAAATGTTTATAATAAAGCTCTCACTAGCAATTACTCACTTTCAGCCTGTCACTCAAGTGTCACCATGACAACAAAAAGCTTTCCTTGAGTAAAAAAAGACAATGGGGATTTTAATTACTGCCATTCATTCTGCTGACAGTTTGAATGAAAACATTCACCAAAATGTTACCCTGAATGAAAAGGCAGCAAATACTAATTTAAGATTTCAAGAATAACCTTGCCATATACACATGACCACCCTTTCCTCCCCTAGTGTTATGTTCTTTGCAGCTTTTCATAAATTAACATTCAACATTGCCTGTTTACCAAACATTTTTGTGAATCTGAATTTTAGGATGGCTGTTAAAATTCTGCTAACATAAATACAGAGTAAGTTTCAGAAGTCTTCTTCTCATGTTGAAACCTAAAATGTTAGTCAGGGACTCACTTATCTAAATAATCACAGAACATTTAATTACAAAAGAAACAGGCAAAGCTGAGGAATATTTTATTACTGTTCCCAAAAATGAGTCAGATGTGAGAAAGTGCAGGGGGAGGAGACAAATAAAAAAATCCTTTAAAGAAACCTTTAAATTTTAAGAAACCCTTAAAATTTAAATTTTAAACATACTGTGTGTGTGTATTATATTATATTATATATTATATTAAAAGTTGAATTCATCCATTGTCCAAATTGTAAATGCTGGATTCTACAAAATCTTAAGGATAATCCTTATTCATGTGAACACTCTCAATGACTTTAACCAAACTACATGTGAGTGAAAATATATAGATTCTGGCCCTCTGACTGCAAAATGTTTTTTCAGTTCCCACATAAAAGAACACAAAGGGATGGCAGGAAGATGTCTCAGTGTAGTTTTCCCTTAGGGATAATACCATACATAAATGACAGCAGCTATTTAATCTAACCACATCAGAATGATTTGCTTTAACTGCCTGGCAAATGGATGCAGTTTGATCATTTCACATTTTGCCACTATTTTCAGCTGATGCCTTAATACATAAATTGGGGGAAGGACACATTATAATGATTTTATTCTAAACAAATGATCTATCCCCAAGTATCCACTAAGAAATGCATAGGAACAGAAGATGCCAAAATCTGCAAACAAGCATTAGAGATCTGACCCACAGAAAACACATTTTACACCGGACCCTCGCTATAACCTGCAGATTCACATATAGCGCGGTTGTGGCCGTGGATCCCAAATTTAATTACCTTAATTGGGACCCATGGTTCTAGCGAGGGTCCGGTGTATTTGTATCGTGTTTACAGAATGACCAGTTTTGCTTAGATTTTGATAGAGTACAAACAAATATGGAGGCATACCCAATGAAGTTAAAATACTTTAACACTGTAGACTCGTTAAAGCACCTTAAATTTAACACAGCTATTTTTTTTTATAACTATAGTCTTCAAATTAACTCCGTTAAAATATATTATAGACCTGATGATTGATTATATCACAGGATACTGTCAATATCACCAGATGAACTATATGATTATATGGATATATATGAAAAGATACTGTTAGAATAATTATAGACACTTAGACTTTAAGGTCAGAAGGGGCCATTATGATCATCTAATCTGATCTCAGGCACAATGCAGGCCACAGAATCTCATCCATTCACTCCTGTTCTAAACCACTAACCTATTTCTGAGATACTGAAGTCCTTAAATCATGTTTTAGTATTCTCTAGTTAGGGACATATATACATTGAGAATAGAATTGCATTTTAACACACTTCCAGATACTTTCAAGACATACAAAAACTACTACTTAGGCTTTGTGTACACTGGAATTTCATTGGCAAAACTTCTGTTGTTAAGGGGTGTTAAAAAAACACACACACACACACACACACGAACGACAAAAGTTTTACCAACGAAGAGCACAGGTATGAACAGCACTTTGTCGGGAGGAGTGCTCTCCTGTCATCAAATCTGCTGCTGCTTGTTGGACGTGGAATTTTTTTTTTTGTCGGCAGGAGAACTCTCAGCAGCTACACTGCGCACCTTTTAGTGGCACGGCTGTAGCGGCACAATCATGTTGCTAAAAGCTGTGTATCATAGATATAGCCTTAGTTATAAGCTGGTATAAAAGAGATAAAACTACAGATGTAATTTTTTTTTTTCTGTGCATATGATGGTGTATAGCACTTTTGTCATCCCACTGTCCTTTAATCCATAATATGTGAACTGAAATAAAAGCAAGGCCAGGGCAGATCAAAGCAGAATCCACGGGAAACACTACAGAGTTGAAGGAGGCAAGTCATATGCATGAAAAAGAGTAGGAGGTCTGGAAGATTCCAGGAATGCCGCAGGAATAGCAGTTCTATCAAAAGAGAGTGATGATTTTGGGGTGCTCAATTTCTGACACCTTCAGGCATCTGATTTTCAGAGGTGTTAAGCACCTGCACTCTGAAAAACAGGTCCTTTTATGGTGTCAGAAGTTAGGCACTCAAAATCATTAATCACTTTTGAAAATGTAAGCTTTTATCAATTGAGGAGGGATAACGTATTTTATATGCAGAGTGTGTTGAATTCAAGTTGTTATGGACACCAGTGAGGAAAAAAAGAAAAAGGGACTCAGGCTGGAAAAATTAATCTGGGGAAACACAAGTATTCCTTAGGAGGAAGTTGTAGTTGGAAACATAGGTGCTAACTCCATGGGTTTTCTGGGGCTGGAGCACCCACGGGGGAAAAATGGTGGGTGCTCTGCACACACCAGCAGCCCTACTATCAGCACCTCCCCTTCCCTCCAGCTGGCCAGCAGGACATGCCAATGAACGCCTCCCCCTCTCTCCCTGCCGGGTGGGGGTGGGGCCTTGAGGGAAGGGATGGGGTGGGGATAGGGCATAGTAACCCAATCCACCTCCAGAGGGCATGAAGAGAAGATGAGAGAAGAAAAGAGGAAGTGTCTCCCATCCAGGCTCCGGCAGAGAGATAGGGATACTGACCCTGCTGTGACCCACTGCCCGCAACTGGCCCACTGCTCTGGAGATCAACCCCCCAACCACTCCTCCACGCCATGCCAGACTTCCCCTAGCTGGCTCTTCGCTCCAGGACCCGACCCCCACCCTCCAACCATGCCTCATTGCCCTCAGCTGTCTCATGTTCCCCTAGACCAGCCTCTCCTCCCCCACTGCATGCCAAGTCCCTGAGGTAAAATCCACTCTCCCTTACAAATAAGGGCTTGCTCAGCTGAGGTGAACCCACAGAAATCACTCTTCCAGAAGCAGCAGCAAATCATTGCTTTTCCCTTCCCCATCACCCCCTGTCCTCCCAGACTCTCCTTCTGCAGAAGTCATTGCTTGCACCCTCCCCATCTTCCCTGGACACTGAGTGCAGATTTCTCAGGGTATGGTTACACTTACAAGATTATAGCGCTATTGGTTATAGCGGTCCCCTTATACAGCAATATGAATAGCGCTATTGTATGTCCACACTGAGATGCTCCAGCATTATAGCATGGCCACATTTGCGGCACTTAATACGGCATTAAGAGCAGCGCATTAGGGCATGTATCCCACAGTACACCTCTTCCCGATCTGGCGCAATGCCTTGTGGTAGAGGGGGCGTCACTTGCGGGGCATTCTATATCCTGTTTCAACTACCCATGATGCTTTTTGGCATAGCCCAGCAATCCCTGTGTTTCCTTCCACCTCCGGCGCCATCTTTCAACGGTTTCAGCAAGGCGCGCTCCGTCTTCCATTGTCGTGTGCTGCAATGAATCCAGAACTGCTGAGGAACATGCTGACGACTGTCGCCAGCACATCTCTGTGTGCAGTGGAGTTAATCCTTGACATGCAGCATGACAGTGATGAGTCTGAAGACGAGATCAAAGCGGTGAATGCGTTTGACACGAAGCTTCTTGTCTCATTAACGGACATGCTCACGGCCGTTGAACGCCACTTCTGGGCACGGGAAACGAGCACTGAGTAGTGGGATCGCATCGTCATGCAAGTCTGGGACGACGAGCAGTGGCTGCAAAACTTTCGCATGAGAAAAGCCACTTTCATGGGACTGTGTGCTCAACTCGCCCCTGCCCTGCGGCGCAAGGACACCAGATTGAGAGCTGCCCTCCCGGTGGAGAAGCGGGTGGCTATCGCGATCTGGAAGCTGGCTACACCAGACAGCTACCGATCGGTGGCCAACCAGTTTGGGGTTGGAAAGTCGACCGTTGGAGTTGTGCTGATGCAAGTGTGCAGGGCCATTAATCGCATCCTGCTACGAAAAATCGTGACTCTGGATAACGTGCATGACATCGTGGCTGGCTTTGAAGAAATGGGTTTCCCTAACTGTGGAGGGGCGATAGATGGGACCCATATATCTATTCTGGCGCCCGCCCACCTGGCTGACGAGTACGTTAACCGAAAGGGGTACTTCTCCATGGTTCTCCAGGTGCTTGTGGATCACCGTGGGCGTTTTACTGACATTAACGCTGGCTGGTCTGGAAAGGTGCATGACGCACGCATCTTCCGCAACACCGGCCTGTTCATGAAGCTGCAAGCCGGGACTTTTTTCCCAGACCAGAGGATCCCCGTGGGGGAAGTGGAAATGCCCATAGTGATTCTTGGTGACCCTGCTTACCCTTTAATGCCCTGGCTCATGAAACCCTACACAGGGAGCCTGGACAGCAGTCAGGAAAGGTTCAACTACAGGCTTAGCCGGTGTCGAATGACTGTGGAGTGTGCTTTTGGGCGTCTCAAGGCGCGCTGGCGCTGTCTTTACGGGAGGCTAGACTTGGCCGAGGGTAGTATCTCCGCGGTTATTTCCGCATGCTGTGCCCTACATAATCTTTGTGAGCGGAAGGGCGAAGGCTTCACTCAGGCATGGTCCTTGGAGGTTCAACGCCTGGAGGCCACATACGCCCAGCCAGAGAGCAGGGTTCTTGGAGGGGACCAGCGCGAGGCTGTTAGGGTCAGGGAAGCCTTGAGGGAGCATTTTGAGGCTGAAAGCCAGTTCTAAAGTGAGGTGCAGATGGAGGGAGGGAGGGAGCATTCTTTTAACAGGAACAGGCATTTGCTTTTCTGTAGCCTGTAATAATGTATGTACACTTAATAAAGAAACCCATTTATTAAGAAGACAATTCATGTATTGAACAGGTACTTCGGTTCCTGAAAGAAAATATTGTGATGCATGTGAGGGGGAAGCCGGGGGAGGTGCAATGGGGGTGTCATGGGGTCAGTCAGAGATCGGAATATGTCCGGGTCTCTGAGTCTCCAGTGCCCTCACAGTGGCCATGTCCCCCGAACCTCTTTTGCGGAGGGCAGTAAGGCATGTTATTAGGGGTAGAGTGCAGTGGATAATGGGCCGGGGTTTGGGGGTTGTTCGGTGAAGACAGAGGGGTTGGAGGCAGCTGTGGATGGTGATAACCATTTGGCTGATGATAGTGGCCTGGAGGGTACTGAGGCAAAGAAGGGGAAGGGAATTGGGGCAAACGATAATTGGGGTGGTGGGTGCGGAGCTTCTCCTCCTGAAGGGTGACAATCCGCTGCATAGTCTGCAATTGAAGCTGCAGTAATGAGAGCAGCTTATCGGTGCTTTTCCGGCGGTGAATCGCATTCTCCTTCCGCGCCTTCTCCCTCAACTTGCTCTCATTCTCCCTCCACCTCTGTGCAACTCGATTCTCCGTTACAGCCTGTTGCATTACTTGCTGTACAAGATCCTCTTTGCTCCTTCGTGGCCGCTTCCTCAGTCGCCTCAGCCTCTCAGCTGTTGATAAGAGCGATGGCGCAGGGGTGAAGGAAGACCCTTCTAAAATAAAAAGATACATTTAACAGTGGTTCCCTTGTAAAGAGCAGACATGCCTATGATTCCCCCGCATTCCCCGTTTGCCTGTCCCGCAGACAGCACAGATACAGCAACGGAGCCCCTGCCATGGTGAGTGCACTCCAGAGGCAAGGGAAATGATTTTTTCCCTGCCCCAGAAAAGCTGTGCCAGGGGAGAGGGTGGGGAGTGCCGGTAAGTTGCAGGAGCCCCACTCTGAGCAGCAGGCAGGGGGAAGGATTTCTTCCCTGCCCTGAAAAGCTGTGGCGGGGTGGGGTGGAGTGCCGGGAAGTGGCAGGAGCCCTACTCTGAACACTGTTCCAACATTCTCCGTAGGTGTTTGTCCTGGAAGATATCTCGTTGCTTCGAGTCACTGAGGAACAAAGAGAAGGGATTTTAATAAGATGCGGCTTCCGCCCAGGGCCATATGCAGCTTGCCTATGTGCAGCAATGCTCCCCCCACCCATTGTAGCACAGTGGCGAGGACTAGTGACTGGGACCGGGACCACGCTGGCTCTCCCGGGAAACCTGCGCAGGCGCATTGCAAGCGCTCTTATTGAGACCTTTGAAGAGATTACTGATGATGACTACCGCGAGGTGATAGACTACATCAATGCTCTATTCCACATGTAGGCAAGCATGCAAGCATCCCTTTCCACTCCAAGCTGCCTGC
>ML677332.1:9388019-9413098 GCA_007922305.1 Dermatemys mawii | reverse complement strand
CTGTGGCTGGCTGCCCTCCTGGGTTGAGAAGAGCTCCTGGCTGCATGCGTCCAGGGACTCCTCCGTGCCCTGGGTCGCTGCCGCCTCGTCCTCATCCTCCTCCTCTTCTTCATCCTCCTGGTCTTCCTCCTCCTCACTCCCCCCCCTTCACTGGTGGGCTGGGAAGTGTCCATGGTGGTCGATGGAGTGACCGTGGGATCACCACCAAGTATCGCGTGCAGCTCCTTATAAAATCTGCAAGTCACCGGGGCTGCCCCGGAGCGGCCGTTTGCCTCGCGGGCTTTGCGATACGCATTCCTAAGTTCTTTTACCTTAACATGGCACTGCAGAGTGTCCCGCTCATGGCCTCTTTCTGCCAAGGCCCGTGATATCTGCCCATAGGTGTCAAAATTCCTGCGGCTAGACCGCAGCTGAGACTGAACAGCCTCTTCCCCCCAACAGCTGATGAGGTCCAGCACCTCGCTATTGCTCCATGCTGGGGATCGCCTATTGCGAGGAGGCATGGCACGTGGAGTCATGATGATCAATCAGAATGATCACCTGCAACGATTCCCTGAGACCACGCCACGCAATCAATCAGATCAATGAGAATGATCACCTGCAAGGATTCCCTGAGAGCACGCCACGCTTGGCTGGAGCAAACAGGAAGGGGATTTTCAAATTTCCCTGGAACTTTAAAGGGCGGGTCTGACGTGTGGTCACCTGAGGACAGGACAAAAGAGTTTGCAAGTGATGACCAGAGTGGCTCGAACGGGAATTATGGGACGGGCTGGAGGCCAATTAATGCGCAGTGGGTGTCCACATTCTTGCTGTAGCGCTACAGCAGCTGCGCTACAGCCCTTATTCCCCATGCGGAGGTGGATTAATAATAGCGCTATAACTCAGCGGTTATAGCGCTCTTCGTGCCTTGCCAGTGTGGACGGGGAGGAGGTTATAGCGCTCGTGGGGGCTTTGTAGCGCTATAACGTGCCAGTGTAACCATGGCCTAAGATGAATCTCTCTTCTTCTTCAGACAGGAGGCAAGCCTTGAGGGACCAGAAACCCAATCCCACAGAAGCAGCATCAAGAATTCACCCTTCTCCTGCACAACTCAGGCCTCTCCCATCTCCAGAATACTGACTTTGAGATAAAAATAATCATATCACTTCAATAAGCCAAGTCTCCTAAAGTGTGATTAACATTGAAATTAAAACTGCAATTAATCATGATTAATTTTTTTAAAAATTCACAATTATTTGCAATTAATTTCTGTAATCACTTGGCAGCCCTTCAACTTCCTTCTTCTCCTGTAGTTGGTCCCTCCAAGACAGAGTCAGGGATTATTGGCAGGGCAGTATACTGCAGAGCTTCTGATTTTAGGTTTTAATTAATAAACATCTATAAAACACGATGATTTTTTAAAAAATTGGTGTTTATCCAATAAACAGAATAAAAATGGAAATGGTTACTTGTATCTAAGGACTTGTCCACATGGAACAGTAAGGAAGACCACAGTGATGTGATTTCTAGAGCATATTAGCATCTTGCACATTAAATGATCCGTGTACCTTACTTATGTGCACCAAAAGTTACCAAATGTGCTACAACATAGTACTATTTGAAACATTACTACATTAAAGCTCATCTGGAAAAACTACAAAAAGATTTACTCATTACAGTACACAGTATATATTGCTGTAATAAGTAATGTATATAATATACATTACTCATTATAGTATACACAAATAGGAAACCTCAAAACATTCAGGACTAAAGTGTAATTAATCTCACCAGTATCCAAAACTTGGATAGCAATATAAAATTCAAAAATTGCAAAAAACTAAACCTCAAAAAAATAGATGTCCCAACTATAGGGAAGCTTGCATTACATACTTCTGTGGGAAAACACTGGATTTTATTTTAACTGCAGAAAATTAAGAAACAGTGATGATTTTATGCTGCATCAAAAAAGTCAGAATTTAAGACATGAGCCACATATTTCAACTATTTCAGAGTTATTTTTGCAAGCAAAATCTTAATTATAGTAAACATTTTGTTGATGCTTCTTTCGTATACATTTTTCTCTTCTCACTAGAATTTATTCCTATAATATTTTAAAACACAACTGTGAGTTGAAAAGTAGCTGCAGGTGGCCTCAATTCTACTGAAAATTAATTACAGCTTTATATAACATGAAATGAGCTATTCATGGAAATCATACCATACTTGAATGAAAGGCCATTATAAACCTGCACTCTGGCTGCAACCTGATTATTAGCTTAAATCAAACTATCCACAGACATATCAAATGTAACTCAGCAGTTCCAGAAAGCCATTTTGTTAGCTATCATTGTGCAGAATTCAACTATTAAAATGCCTATATATCTGTAAAACCACACTCTCTCTCTCTTTAGATCACAGAGATGGTACCAAGAACGATTCCATTACTGCAGTCTTTGACTTTCTTCTCTCTTTTCTATACTAGGAAACAGATCTAACTGAGCAGGAATATCTGATTACATTTATAGTTAAATCGGTTTTATGATAGATACTTCACAGTTTAAACAAAATGTACTAATTAAATTTCTGCAGTGACGTAATAAAGATTTTTGTTAGAGAATATTAAGTTTTAAAAAAATGAGCCAGTATAAATTATTCTAGTTTTACTCACTAATCTTTAAAAGCCCTTATGCTTTGTAATATTTCAAATGCTAGATATTATTCCTTATAACATGTATCACTCACGTTTCAAGTTCTGTGATTACGTAACAATGAAAACATTAGCTGCACAGTAATAGAAAAAAAATGAGCCTGAATTAATTCTACAGGATTTTAATATTTGGTAAGTATCAGAGGGGCAGCCGTGTTAGTCTGGATCTGCAAAAGTGCCAAAGAGTCGTGTCGCACCTTATAGACTAACAGATGTATTAGAGCATAAGCTTTCGTGGGTGAATATCCACTTCGTCGGATGCGTCTAATACATCTGTTAGTCTATACAGTGCCACAGGACTCTCTGTCAACATCTGGTAAGTTCTTCAGAAACAACTTCCAGATAATACAGTAATATTTGTCTAATTTTACTGTCTATTCCATAGTCTGAGGTCACTGGAATTAACTTCTGAAATCACTTATCTGAAATACAGGAATGAGCTGACAAGAAACAAAATTCTCAGAATTCATGATATTCAGTATGTTACATTAGAAAAGGCAACTGACAGCCACAGAAAGATGTCAAATTACAATCTTTAAAAAGGTGCACATTTTACTTAAAATTAATATTCTGTGACCAAAAAAAGCACAACTTTACTACTTTACAATAAAAATTAGGAGACTGGAACAAATATTCAAAAAATTTCCAATTCTTAGCATTTCTAATATTGAATGCTCAAGTTCTTTGCCCCTTTGTACTGCAGAGATATTTGCCTCAACAGTGTATTCAAACATCTGCTATTTATTGGCTTACTTATCAAATAATCTTTTTGGTCAATGCTTTCTAGACTAAAGTGTAATTAATCTCACCAGCATCCAAAGAGATCTTCAAGGAAATAATTGGAAGGCACTGCAATACGAGACTGAATTCACCCCTGTATCCACACCTTAAATACTACTGTAATAATCTCTGTACAAAACATGCCTTGTAAACTATAGATTGAAAACTATTAATATGCTTCTCAAAAATGTCCTGGTGAAATGCATGTAGCAACCTTGTTTTCAACATAAGCTGAAATCAAGACTGAAATGTGTTTACCAAACAAGCGTGGGGATTGGGTAAATCTGTTTCTCAAAGGACAAGCTGATCCCTCCTGCTGAGTGTCATCAAAGCCGATGAGCAATCACTTATCAAGTGGCAATTCTTTGGCAAGGTGGTGAGGCAGGAACAAACAGAGCACAATCTTAGCAAACAGCAGCCCAGAACTTTTTTCCCCACCAGACTCTGTCTCTGTCCTCACCGCGAGAATGAAATTACTTAAGGGCAACTCTCAGGAAAATGCATTTCAAAGGGTGACTGAACTATAAAAGTGGAGAGAGAAAGCACCCCAAGTTCTCTCTTCCTATCCATCTCTCTCCTTTTCACCTAAGACAACAAAACAAACAGCTGTTGGACTTCTGGAGCAGATCCTGGCCTCAGAATTTGGTCAACAATGTTACTGAAAACATGGTAAGGGACATTATCACGAACCCAGTCTAATTTAGCCCTACAGAGCATTTTGTCTTTATTTCTCTTGTACCCATTTCTGACTTTTAATACCTTATATTTGTACTCACTTAAAAACTCTCTTTGTAGTTAAATAGACTGGTTTATTCTTTAATTATAACTAATGAAATGTTGTGACTTACTTGGATAATTTCATTTAGGGTAGCAAACTGTTGTATATTGATCCCCTTAGAAAGGCAACAGACCTGAGAGGGCTGGACAGTGCAGAACACACATTTTGGGGGAAATATCAGGACTGGAGTGTGTTGGAGTCACCCTCCAAGTAGTAACCAAGGCTGCTGGAAGTGCGCTGGTGTGGCTGGTGTTTGCTAACAGGCTACTGGGTGGGACAATCAGAACAACCCTTACTTTACCTCGTTTGACTTACCTGAGAATATTCTAAATTAGAGGAATTGGGGAGACACGTAGAGGAGCCGTATTCTCTCAGTCTAGAAGAAACATATCCAAGATGGACTGCTTGCCTGCTCTGTTACTGAAGCAAAATCTATGACATTTGGAATTATATTTTGTTGCAAATAGATCTATTTCTCCCAGATAACCCATCAGGTATCCCCACAGATGTCATTCACTACCAGGTTCTTGAGTGACCACTTACACTCATTGTGTAAGTCTCAGTTACCCTGCCACTATATAGCATCCTTATAGAGTTATAGGATAAATTTGCTGCATTATGCACAACTCATTAAGATCTACGGACCCTTTGCAAAGCTGGTTGAAATGTGCTCCCTTGTGCTTGTTTATATCAGGTTCCCTGTCTTATTGTTGGTAATGACAGAACCATTCTGTCATGTAATTGTGGGTAAAAGGATTTTTGAGAACCCAACTTATTGCTCTTAATTCTAGTATGCTAATGTGGAGGTTTTTCCTCCCAGAAAGTTCAGTGACTGTGAATTGTCAAATTCTCGTAATGAGCATCCCAAACCAGACTGTAAACAGAAGAGCTGACTGTGACTGAGATCTAACAAGTTGAAAGTAACTCTTGACATTGAGAATTTGAGTCTACCACTAAAGGTGGAACTGGAACACAACCTAGGGAGGTCAATGAAGCATTATACCAAATATAGGCACATGTTTTAGTGTCTTGCTAGCGAATGCTGTAGAGGCCTCATTTTTAGATGCACATATGTAATAACATATTCTACATACCCACCTCAACATGTGAGGGAAGTTGAACAGACTTGTGGCAAGGGGGGGACAGCGTGAGCAGCATCGTAGTTGTAGAATCAATGGACATGCAATCAGGACTTGTCTACACTGTGAAGTTGTTGACAAAAATTTTGTCCTTCATAGGTAATTAAAAGACAAAAGTTTTGCCAATGCAAGTGGCAGTGTGAACGTGGCTTTGTCAGCAGGATCGTTCTCCTTTTTTATTTTTTATTTATTTATTTATTATTATTTATTATTATTATTTATTTATTATTTAATAAAAATTTATTCGCAGGTCTGGAAGTATTTTGTCGGCAAAAGTGCCGAAAAAGACTGTTTACACATGCTGAGTTTTAGTGACAAGGCTGTGTTGACACAACCTTGTCACTAAAAGCTATGTGGTGTAGACAAGCCCTTAGTCTCAAACTGCAGGCAGCTGAGAAGGAACTGAGAGGCAGTAGGCCCACTCCTTTCTATATACCCTCATTTGGAGGGACAAGGTGCTGCTCTGGTGCAGTCACAGACCCACAGCTACTGCTTTGCATTCTCCAGTTGAGAACACATAGGTACATATGCATCCGATTGTGGAGCACCCATAGAGACACGGATTCAAAGAAGAACTCAAGATTTATGTTTGTAAGAATCCTAAAAGTACCGCTCTGGGTTGGCCATGCTGTAGACCAGGGGTCAGCAAGCTTTCACAAGTGGTTTACCGAGACTTCATTTATTCACTCTAATTGAAGGTTTCATGCGCAAGTAATACATTTTAATGTTTTTAGGTCTCTGTCTATAATATATAACTAAACTATTGTTGTATGTAAACTAAATAAGGTTTTTAAAATGCTTAAGAAGCTTCACTGAAATTAAATTAAAATGCAGAGTCCCCAAGACCGGTGGCCAGGACCCAGGCAGTGTGAGTGCCACTGAAAACCATGTGCCATAGGTTACCTACCCCTTCTGTACTCAGGTCCTATTTCCTGAGTCACTTTAACTACCAGGGCCAGCTGATCTAACACTTTCACGTCCTCTCAGCACTTTGCACTACTTGAGAGACACCTAACTGGCCCAATTAAGAAATTTTATTGATGGGCTGCAATGGGTGTCTCATCCAAATATCTTTGATTTGAAGGATGGTGGCTACAACATATATCTTGGGAGGCAATATGGTTAAGAGAAAATAATTATAGCTCCAAAAAGCAAATCAGTAGGCTCATATGAGGCAAAAGGGGAATGGAAAGAATATATAACTCTGAATTTTCCATTCTTTAAAAGCCTTCTTTTGGACTCTGCTGTTTTGGAAAGATTCTGTGTGTGTAAAGTTCTTTAAACACCCATGAAGAACTTTGGTACAAAACTCACAAAAATAGTTTTTTAGTAATTCCATTAAATAACAGAAATAATGCAAAATGGGTCAGAAATATAACAAAAATAAGTTACCTTTATATAATAAAATTATCTGAATCATGCAGAATGAGTAAATGCAACTCAACATTCTGGAGTGTTTATACTTTACTCGCACTGGATGGTTTAACTTTCCTTTGGAATAATATTTTGGCAAATGGTTCTTAAAAAAGCCAAATAGTGTACCACTTATCTTAACTAAGATTCTTTGGCAGCCAGCATCAAGGTCTTTAGAAGAAAAGTTACCAAAGTTCTGCACATAAAAGAAGAGCCTAAAGTGTGTCAGCTATCACAATTAAAGTAGGAAAAAAACCTTCTAAATTTTCCATTTGCAATATACGTAATTTATTTTGTTTTCTTCTTTAAGAATATTTCATGAATAGAGGATCCCATTATAAAGGTCATTTTTTTCTGTCAGAGTTCCTTTTTTCTGAAAGAATGATTTATAATTAATTGCTGCAATCTGCAACTTCATTAATCATGAAAACACCTTTATGATCAGTTTTAATGTAAGCCATGCTTTGAGTTCCGGAAAGAGAAGTTAGGGACCCAGAAGGTAATATGACTGAGCAACAGAGAAAGTTAAACTCAGAGCCAAGGAAGGCATTACCTGATACCTAAAACAATGGAGCACAGGTTAAACTGGATAAAATATTTATACACGAGCAAAGTTTCATAATTGCTCTTTGTTTCAACATAGGTGTAGCAACTAGGGAAGTGGTTTCAAAGTTTTGTCTATAGACCACTAGTCAACCACAGAACATTTAGTGATAAGTTCAAATTGCTGCCAGCTCAAATGGGGCTGGATTTGCTTGTTTCCAGCTGACACACAACAGATGGGGGGGGGAGATAAAATAAATGAGAATTTTAATGTACAAAAAAGTGTTCAACCTCTTTTTTAAAAAAATGATAAGGTTGATCACACTGAAGACAGTTAAAAATAAATTCTTACCTAAAACTACTTTTCCAGGTAAACAATTGCTGTAATTGTCACAGGAACCGTCACATTAACCCACACACTGAATCTCTCTCAATCACACTGATTTTATGCTTGAGCTATCAGAACAAACCTTAGGTATAGTACTCTTGCAACATGCTGCATCTTTAACAGTTTTTCCCATTATTTCGTGTTCACAGAGAGCAGCATGTGTTTAATATTTATTCCCTGCAAGCAAAACTACACAACTGCATTATACATTACTTTGTTGCTTCTGCAAATGGGATATTTTATTTCTTTGTCTATTAGAGATACATTTTTGGTTGCCAGACAAGCCATGTGACTGTAAAGAATACCATGAAAATGAAACTAAAGATACACAAACACACACCATTCCTGAAAAATCATGAACTACAATCAGTGAAGCTGATTTTTCAATGCTATAAAAGCAGCAAATATTTTTATGTATCTTCTTCCCCTTCCTGTCACCTCTTGGGTAGCTGTCAACTGCCATTTGGCTGAATTCATTACATTTCACACATTTAAATCCATCCCACTCTTGTCAGGTTATTCCATGAAATGCAATATTTGCTTAATTCCATATAAGAAAGTTGGCCCATCATGGCTAGTCCGGAATGTGGGGTGGGAATAAGAGGGCAAAATTACACCCCTGGCTGAGCCACACCATCTGTAAGGGACATTCACTGATTAATTCCCAGAGCTTATTTCATTGCTTCTGTTGGATGACTTACCGCAGGAAGGAGGCACCTTCAGACAAATAGCAGAATTGAACCTTTTTTTAATCTTCTACTGTTCCTATCAATCCCTCTCTCTTCTCCATTTGAGGTTATTGGTTCCATGCGGTTATCATTCTGTCATTCTGTATGTAAAGGGTTGTTTGTTGCACACTGTATTATGACTGGATATGGCCTGCACCTCTGAATATTGAAGCAACTGTGCAGGCACATGGTACAACTGTTTTGTCTAGAATTCACAGAATTACACCTTTGTGACCTATTCTGCTGCCTTCTCCTCCTCCATGGACAAAAACATTTAATGGAACTGATGGTTGGTGCTCCTGGCCCCAAACAAGTCCTGAGATGGGCAATGCCACATTCTTGTGAATTTGGCAACTAAACAGTCTTCATGGTAGGAGGGAGTTTGATCCATATGGAGGCCTACGTAGGGCTCTAGGCTTAGTTATGATTTGAAATAAGGCAGCCTTGGTGAACCCACAAAACGTTTGCGTACTTTAAATTTAAGAGAAACTGAACCACACATGATAAATATCAATCATGTACATTATGCTACTGGAAGGTGGTTAGATACGAGGACAGTATAAGAACCTGTACAGAACAGAACATAATTTGGTCCCACCTGTACAGGCAAGACTAAACTATATTAAACTCGCTCCCCTGAAACAGGGTACCTTTTTTTAATTTCTAACTTTTCCATGTATGTGGCATGAGGAGGAAAGAACTGAAAAGAAAGGATGGCACTAATCTGATCAGAACTCAGCTTCCTCTGGAGTCAGGCAGAGGAAGCAAGGGTTTGTCTACACTCCAGATGGGAACAAGCCTCCCAGCCCAGGAAGACAGATTTGTGTTAGTGGGACTCAAACTATGCGTGCTAAAAATAGCAGTGTGGATGGTGAAAGCCCACCAGCAGTCACCAATGCTGGCCTTAGTAGCAGTCTTAGTGATAAATCCTACTGGCACCGTTAGCTGTAAAGATTGGTAGTGCTATGTGATTTTTCTGCTGAAGCATCAAGGGGGCAAAAAATGCAGCAGATTGGAACTGCTAATATGTATCATGTAGTGTTTATGGGCATGTCTACTTTACAAACTTAAGTTGACCTATCTTAAGTCAACCTACAGCCATGGTAGTAATTACTGAGGTGGTTCATGTTCACACTGCCCTTCTGTCGACAGCGCACATCCTCACCTGGAGCATTTTCATCACTTTAGAAGGAGAAGTGTTCGGAGGAGAGAGCTGGGTGTCTCAGTTCTGCATACAGCTCCCCACTGGGATCCCGGCTGCCCTCAACTTCCCGCCGGGAGTTCAGCTGTCACTCCCGGGCTCTCAGCTCCCTGCTCCCCACTAGGAGCACTGCTACCCCTCCCCCACTCAAACACTCAGCTCCCCACCAGAAGCATGGCAGCTGCCCAAGTGCAGCCTCGGTCGGAGTCGGGAGCCCGGCAGGCACAGCCTGACTTGGGAGCAGGGAGCCCAGGCAGCTGACCGGCTGGCAGCAAGAGTCCCGGGGGCAGCCAGGCACTAGCTGAAGCCCCCACCCGTGGCCATCCCGGCTCTGGAGCTGTGAAATTGATAAGAATTACAGTCCGCAGCGGATGTAAGTAACCCACAGCGTCTACACTGACACAACATCACCTTGACTACACCAACTTAAGCCCTATACCTCCCGTAGTTTAGCAAAGCATTTATATTGGCAGGAGCAAGGCCGTAGTATGTATGCTGACATAATTAGCTTAACATAGTAGTATGTACGCTGACATAATGAGCTGTAGCGTAGATCAACCCTAAATCTTCAAGTTTCTGCTTCCTAGGTAATATGCAGATTCACCTATTAAGTAATTTTCTGCTTGTTAATGCTATTTAACATGAAACTAACAGAAACCACTGACTGCACGAACATTTTATAAATACTATTTGCAAGGTACATTCTCTGCATATGAACACTAATTATTAACTTATTCTCCTGCACCCTTCTTCAAATACATTACAAAAAGATGAGTAATAGCACAAACTCCTGGCTCAACTCAAGTTTTCACTCTATGTGTCATTCTTGAACCATAAAGAGACAGAGACTTCAAACAGACACAATGAACAAAGATGTCGCATTCCTTTAGAAAGGTGTGCCAGAAACCAGAGGTATTATAATTTCCAAAGGTTGAGAATGCAGCACATTTACTCCAATTGTTCTGTGGTATACTGCAGTGTTCAGTACTAGGAATAATAATATAATGACTTTTTAAACTTCAATTCTTTTACTGTCATTGAATCTTACAATATGTCTTACAAAAGTTATTTTGGGACTTACTGTGAAAAAGATCAAACTGATCAGATGTATGACAAAGGTAAACACTAAGCAGTGTATGTCATAACAAATCATCTGAAAATCAGTATTCACCATCTTTTTACATATGCACGTTTTGTAAACTGTCTCGTTTTATATGCATAACTACAAACATGAATGAACTAATTATTTAGCATAAGAGTGATTCACCAAAATTGTTTCATGTGATCAAACAATGTTTACTAGAAATGTGTGCATGATGTTCCAATTCTCAGCAATACCATAACTTATCTTTCCAGTAAAAGATCCAAATACATGTACCATTTAGGAAAATTTCTCTATGGCTACAATTTCATTTGTAATCATAAGACCACAGATAAAATCCTGATCATTAAAATAAACTTCTTGCTTAAAATGAAAACAGATTTTGAAAACTCAGTCATAGATCAAGCACATACAAAGCACATGCAAATTTGATTAATATTTAATTTCCTTATTTCTCTAATTTAACACAATTTTCAGTCACCCAACCAACCATTAAAATTGCTACTAGCAAGACAGGCACTATTGTACAATTTTACATAAGAACATTAACAGAATGAAAACTGCAAACATGTACATACCTGTCTGACACCTGGTAGAAAGGATATCCTGATTTAGGAACAGAGTTTGAAAATAGAGACTGACTACACATTGCCTTTGAGTACTGTATCCACTTAAAGTGTTTCCATATTCCTGACCAAAGAATTAAGTAAAAACATTCATCTGTAGACTTGTTCAGAAGATAACTGAAGAAAAACCAAGTGCATATTCAAAGGTCTTAAAATTCTGATTGCATATCAGACTACTACTTCCTGAAATTCCTAAAAGCCAACACCCTCATGACATCACATGACACAAAATTACAAATGTAATCATCTCCTTAAAAAGAAGAGTCTCTCTCATTTCTGACCAGAAATATAATCCTGCAGTGCATCCTCCTTGTAAAGGCAGCACATGTAACGCTGACGAGAAAAAAGAGAAAGACCTGCTTTCTGAAACAGCAGCCTTCGTTTGGCAGTCAGCCAGCAACCAGCAGAACTTATTGCCAATGCTGCAAATCCCTCCTATCAGCTAAAGAAGATCAAGACTGCAGGGGAAACATTATTTTAGTCCCTTGACAAGAATTCCCTGGGAAATGCATACAAGATCTAGGATATGACCTTGAATCTCTATTACAAAATTCTCAGAATCATTTCAACAAAATCCTACAATTTATATAGTTATTTTATCAACCATCTCAAATCAGCATCACAGCACATATGAGTAATATGACAGAATCCCTCTGTGCTAAAAAAACCCAAAAACATATCCTACTATTCTGGCAACTCAGCTAAAAGGTATTATGTTTTTTGGTTTTGCTTTTTAAAATCATTCTGACAATATTCTTTAGGCAACTGAGCATATAAATAAAGTAATTCTGAAGAGGGTTTTTGTGAGTGTGTGTGTTTTCCTCTTAAAGAGAAAAGGAGAAAAAATGAATAAAAAGCAGGGAAAAAATGTGAGCAACTCAGTGTTACTAAAGCCTCTACATCAGGGGTAGGCAACCTATGGCACACGTGACAAAGGTGGCATGCGAGCTGATTATCAGTGGCACTCACACTGCCCGGGTCCTGGCCACCGGTCTGGGAGGCTCTGCATTTTAATTTAATTTTAAATGACACAAACATTTTAAAAACATATTTACTTTACATACAACAATAGTTTAGTTCTATATTACAGTCTTATAGAAAGAGACAGTTAAAAAAGTTTAAATGTATTACTGGCACGCGAAACCTCAAATTAGATTGAATAAATGAAGTCTCAGCACACCACTACTGAAAGGCTGCCAACCCGCTCTACATTCTAGTACCATAATGCTTATGTTGAACATGTTTAAACAATCCATAGTGTTTATGAGTACTTACAATGAAGAATTTGTACATGAGCTTCCAATAAGCCAAAATGGAGGGTGGACGTGGGTTTTAATTTTAGTACTCTTTAATTTTAAAAGGACATTCTTCTGTCGATGGCGCACATCCAAACAAATTTCCTTACATATGCATATAAGTCAACAGAAAAAAACAGGTTGGGGATGTGAAATCAGCAATGGAAGACAGTGGAGTCTGAAACCCAGCGGGGTTGAAGTCCCAGGGTGTCTGTCAGGGAGCGGGGATGTGGATAGGGGTTGGATAGGGGATAGCGTCTTGGGGGGGGGGGGGTAGGGGCAAGGTTCCCGGGAGGGGGCAGTCAGTGGAAAAGGATCGGGCGGGGATGGGAGGGTTGGATGGATTGGGAGTTCTGAGGGGGGCGGGAAGTAGGAGGGGGCGGATAGGGATGAGGTTCAGGCTGTTTGGGGAGGCAGAGCCTTCCCTACCCTGCCCTTGATACAGTTTCCCAATATCAATGTGGCCCTTGGGCCAAAAAGTTTGCCCACTCCTGTTCTAGATCAAGATTACCGATATCTGAACTATCAGAAAGTGCCTATGTCTTTACTTTCACACACTGCAACATTAACTAATGCTGCCTTTAATATCTCAAGACAATCTAAGACTACATTAAGTTTCCAAACTGTGTTTTGTTTAATATACATACATTCCTGCTCCTCTAAATGCATTTCATTATATATAATATGTACATGATATGGTTGTAATTAGGGAAGCTGAAATCTATTTTTGACCTTCAAGAAAACCTGAAGGGCGATCTTCTCAAGAGACCATTATTCTTGCACAATACCTTATTGCTGCTAGAAGCCAGTGTTTTGTGTTGAGGACCTTGACGAGAGCTACATCATCAGACTGGTAAATGTCTGTTATAGATAGATATAATATGATCCCATATATAATTTATTTTAAATTATGTTGTAATGTATAGTATATCTGGATTGTAATAGAAGAGGTTTACAGTTTTAAGATAAAATTTAAAAGCAAAATGAGTGAATTTTGAACATTTAAAATGTTGTATTAGGAAACCTCTTAGAACAGGAATAATGGAAAAGATAAGGCTTACAAATAAACTCAAAGTCAATGCAGTGATAATGAGAGTACTTTCAGAATAATCTTTCCTTATTAAGACTTTCTAAACAGAGCTGGCTGACATCCAATTAACATCTCTTCTACAAACAATCTGAAATATTCTTGATAAAATATTTTTAGTATTGCCACTGTTTGGCTCAGACATATAAGAACAGGCTGAAGGTCATTTTGAGGATGAAGAAAATAAATCTCAGATAAAAGGAAAGTTAATAAATTAATCCCTAGAAAGACAAAGTATTTTAAGAACTCCTATATTTAAAGTTGTGTGTGTATCTTTGTTTACAGTAATTTGAACCTATTATAATTTGAACATTAAAAGCAATGGACCAAACTCATCCACAAGGTAAATCCAATGAAGTCAATACAATTTACCCCAAGGATGGACTTGGCTTGTCAGGAGTTTTTTGTTTGTTTGCATTTTTTGCCCCCTCCCTGTCTCCTTTTCCTTTCAAGACTATAAAATGGCATACATAGTTTTGACTAAGAGTTCCTCATCTCACTTTTTCTGAGGAATTTTTTCTTTTGTTTAATTAAGCAGGCATGTGGATGCATTTATGATGCTTACGGTTGTTCCATGTTCTTATTCTTAGAACTTTGAGCTGCATAATCAAACATTCTAATTTAAAAGATGAAACCAAACATGAGAAAACAATGGTTTTGCACACAAATGGTAATTGAGTTATATTTATCTTATTCACCAAAATACGAAAAAATTCAGGCCCCATCCTGAAAAGCCTTTACAATAATATTGTTTAACCATTATGTTCTGTGCTGCTTTAAGAACTAAATACATAATTATTTCTGGTGTATTCTTTGTCAGATTTCTTCAAGCTGAGAGAAAAGAATACACCAACCACTTGCCCAAGTAATGCTTTGGTATCCTTTAAAATTCTATTGTACTAAAATAGTTTTTTATAAGATAAGTCACCCCTTTAAATGAACTGCAAATCAATCTTGTAATTAATAAATAATTGGCAATATAAAACGTGTTTTGTAACATATACTTATCTACAGGCATACTACTAAACATTTTTTAGAATGTAAAAAGTCTGGAGCAGCAAAACTAAGATATTCCTGGAAACCAAAAAGTTATAATCTTCCCAAAATACTACTGTAAGAAGAAACGTTTCAATGATGTGGGAAATTTCTCTAATCTGAAATAATATTTTATATTATATATATATAAAAAAATACATAACATGACAAATATATTCAGAAGCATCCTCTCAAGCATAAGGACTCAACGATTCACACTCACAGCAACCGAAAAATCTCATGTCATCTCACATGAATTAAAAAAGTAAGCTATATAAGATGTTCTGAAAAAGCCAATAGTAGAAAGGAAAGGATGTGCACAAATATGGAGAATACTATGTTTGATAAATTGTAACAAATAACTAAACTAATTCTCCGGCAGCATTTATAACTTCATTGAGCTTTGTACTTAAGCTTCAGATCACAGGATGAATCCATTTATTCTAAGGTATTTGAATTTTTTCTGTCTCCCTTCCCCAATTACTCCCCATTTACTCCCCATACTATTATGGACTCTGTACCAGCTAGTCTCTCTTCTTTCCAGTCTCTCTGAATTCCCTTTATTGCCACTATTCACTCTCCTTCAAAATCTCTCATTCTATTACTCTCTGTCACCCCATCAGTTTTGTGATCTCCTCTCTATCAACCTCTTTAATTTCTCTGCTACTCTCAACCCTATGCTCCCATCCCTGACATCTAGTATTTTAGAAACTTAGGAACTGTCCTACTTGATCAGACCAAAGGTCCATCTAGTCCAGCAGGCTCTCTGCAACAATAGCCAGTACCAGATATTGCAGAAGGAAATATAAGAAACCCTGAAGTGGGAAAATATAAACAAGTCTACTGGGAAAATTTCTTCTTAACTCCCTTAGATAGAGATTGACATATGTTCTGGTGAAAAAGTTTATATTCCTTCTAAAACTCTTGTGTTTCATTTATTTCCCTATCTTTAAAAATCCTTACTACTATAATCCTGGACATTCTCATTATCAAAGTAACTATCTTTATTTTTTATTGTATTTTTTTAATCATGTGTTCAAAAGAGAAAGGTTGAGAAGCATCCTACAATACTGCCTGAAAATTATAATTACACAAAATGCTAGATCCCTCATTAAAAGTGTCCTTGGGATCCTTATTTTTTCCTCAAGAGAAAAGCTGTCCCAGAGATTCATAAACCGAGGTCAGTCTTAGATCATGCAAAACCTACTCAGCTCTTGTATTACACTTCAAAGAATAATAAGATAATCAAGGCCTATTTGAAAAGGAAATAGTGTTTTTGGTTATACTAACTTTATCAGACATTCCAACAGAAACTAATGGATTGACGTATAATATTTCACACGAAAGAATGTAGGGAATCATAACCATAGCATTTGAGTGCACAATATGCAACCCACAAACCTAGGTGATGTTCTAAAATGAAAAAAAAATACAACTATTAGGCTTATACTGCAAATGTAGAACATACGTGTCAAAACTGAGAATACACTAATATTTTCAGCTTCAGCAATACAAACTGAATAAAGAGGAAAGCATTGTCTTCTCACATATACTGAAATTCCAATAACTGAATGCACTTTGTCATTTCCAAGAAATTAAAGCCTGTTATTCTGAAGATTATACAATAGACTGAAGATTAGTTAACATTCTCTAAAATCTCAGAATACTGAGAGAAGTACAAGTGGTAATTTCATTTGGTTTTATAGCAGTTGTTCCTACTGTGACAGAATGAGTTGAAGTTTCCATTATAAACTATTTACTTATAAAACTGTTTACTTATAAACATAAGTAAAAATTTACTCTCGCATTAAACTTACCAAAACATCACTCAGCTGAGAAGTCCTCCTTTTCTAATAAAAAATAAGACTGTCGAATTCACCTCATACAAATACCATAATTCAATCTCTTTATTGTAAAAGTGTAACTTACAAATGTAGAATAACATGACTGCACTCAAAAACAAAACAATGTAAAACTTTGTAACCTACAAGTCCACTCAGTCCTACTTTTGCTCACCAATCACTAAGACAAACATATTTGTTTACGTTTACCATGTATATACCATTTATAATGCTGCTGGCTTCTTGTTTACAACGTCACCTGAAAGTGAAAACAGGCATTCACATGGCACTTTTGTAGCCGGCACTGCAACGTATTTACGTGCTAGATATGCTAAAGGTTCTTAAGCCCCTTCATGCTTTGGCCACCAGTCCAGAGGACATGCTTCCATGCTGATGACGCGTGTTAAAAAAAAAATACGTTAATTAAATTTTGACTGAACTCCTTGTGGGAGAATAGCACATTTCCTGCTCTATTTTATTTGCATTCTGCCATATATTTCATGTTATAGCAATCTTGGATGGGACCCAACATATGTTTCTTTTAAGAACACTTTCACTACAGATGTGACAAAAAGCAAACAAGGTACCAATGCGAGATTTCTAAAGATAGCTACTCCACTCAGCCCAATGTTTAAGAATCTGAAGCTACTTCCAAAATCTGAGAGGGACGAGCTGTGGAGCAAGCGTTCAGAAGTCTTAAAAGAGCAACACTCCAGTGCGGAAACTACAGAACTCAAATTAAATGGTGGCATCTGTTTTAGATGATGAAAATGAACACGTTGGTCCACATTACTTTGGATAGTTATCTAGCAGAACCCGTCATCACCATGGACACATGTCCTCTGAAATGGAGGTTGAAGATGAAGGGACATATGAATCTTTAGCACATCTGGCACGTAAATATCTTGTGATGCTAGCTAAAACAGTGCCATGCAAACACCTGATGTCACTTTCAGGTGACATTGTAAACAAGAAGCAGGCAGCATTATCTCCTGCAAATAAAAACAAACTTGTTTGCCTGAGTGACTGGCTGAACTAGAAGAAGGACTGAGTGGACTTGTACGCTATAAAGTTTACATAGTTTTATTTTTAAATGCAGTGGGGTTTTTTAAAAACAATTCTACAGTTGTATGTTTAATTTTCATGATAAAGAGAGCGTCTTACATTCCTGTATGAGGTGAATTGAAAAATACTATTTCTTTTGTTTTTTAGAGAATATTTGTAATAAAAATAAATATAAAGTGAGCACTTTACACGTCGTATTCTGTGTTGTAATTGAAATCAATATATTTGAAAATGCAGAAAACATCCAAAATACTTAAATAAATGGTATTCTATTAAGGTTTAGTAGTGCAATTAATCACAATTAGTTTTTTAATCATATGATTAATCACAATTCATTTTTTAAATCTCTTGGCAGCCTTAATAAAAAGCCATCATTTTTTTAAAAGAAAGCTTAGTTTAAAGTATACGTTAAGGAAAAGAAAAGGTAGGTTTTTACTTCCTTTGATATTTTACATCTGTGCACTTCCTACATAGCTTTTATATAGAAAATTAAAAAGCATACATGTACACACACACACACACACACACATATATATATATATATATAAATTTTGCAGATGCCACGAAAAGTCCTTGAAACCATGAAAAATGCCATATAAACCTTTCAAGCAACTCCTAAGCTTTGTCTGAGTCCTCTCTATCAAAGTGTATTTTACCCAAATAAATTTATTATAAATTTTTAATGTTTGTGGGGGCCTTATTCAGCACTAGTGTTTCCCACAAAAATTCAATTAGTTTTCTGTGAGAAAGGAAAATTAAATAGGGACCTAAATTAGTTTATGGTACATATATGCTTGCATGATAGATCACAGACCAGTTTTCTTATATAAAATATGCAATATCTAGACTGTCAAAAGCCCTAACTCCCATTAGTTAACTATTTTTTTTAAAAAAATCTGCTAAAGCACATCTTTCCCAAACAAGAAACCAGAGGAAACCCTCAGATAAAAAAGTAATGTTAAACTTTATAACAAAAATTAGTATAGAAGCATCAACTTCAATAAACATGACAAAAACCAACACTTATAATTGCTTAGACTCAATGCCATCATTAAGGGAAGCAAATGCTTAAAATATACATAGTCTGAATCTGTATAATTTCAGCAACTCACTACTTGATTCTCCATTCGCGTAGCGCTTGCAGAGTGGAAGGCAGCTTCCCCTCCCCTAAAAGCTATCAGCAAAACACAAAATGTAGGTCATGCTTTTGGTATTGCCAAAGTCTAATGGTTAAATTTCTTTCACGTCGAAAATCTACCAAATAATGAAAAAAAAAAATCACTCCATCCCTCATTCTCAGGGTACAGGGTACACCCTAAAGGAAGTATGTCAGTTATAAAACAAAGTACAAGTCAATCCATGCAACGCAATTAATTCCCGATTCTTAAGCCAAGTCTACATTACCCGCCAGATCGGCAGGTAGTGATCAATCTATCGGGGATTGATATATCACGTCTTGTCTAGACACGACAAATCAATCCCCAAGCACACTCCCCATCAACTCTCGAACTCCAGCACTGCGAGAGGCGGAAGCAGAGTCAATGGGGGAGCGGCAGCAGTCGACTCACTGCAGTGAGGACACCCAGCTAAGTTGACATAAGACATGTCGACTTCAGCCATGCTTGTCAACCCCTCCTCCTCCGCACTGAAGACCTGCCCTTAGGGAGAGTAGACTAGATTAGGATCAACTTTAATCTCAGACAGCAATATCATCTTCTGCAACGATTTATGATATGGGATACAGAAGTATGTATAGCTAGACAAATTAAACAAAACAAGTTTGGATATTTTAAAAAATATGTCTGGCACAAACATGCAGTAGATAACGCATACTAATTACATGGGGTCAAATTACTAGCATATCTCCCAGAAGTAACTCTGGGTATATCTACCATTCAGGTTCACTGTATCTCTCTCAAATAGGTTTTCTTATCATTTATGCTGTAAATCTGAGAGGTCAGAAACATAAAATCTTGAAACAGATTTATACAAAACTTTCACAATTAAAAAACTTACTAATATATTACATGACTAAATGATTTTCTCTAAAAATCAGAAGGGACAGGATAATCTGTTCTCCAATATGATCAAAAAAGAAATAATCAGCAAAGAAACTGATGTAGCTTTTAATAATAGCACTTTGGGAGTTTGAAACTGAATGAAAATTAAATGTTAAAAATACAAGAATTGCATTGGCAGTGTTTTTTAAAACTAACTCTGACTACAAATATGTTACATATGTTGATTTGTTCAAACTTCAATTATTTGTTTTCAGTTTTGGTCACCTTATCTAAAAAGGATATAGAAACAGAAGAGATTCCAAAACAGCAACCAAAATGCAGAAATTTGTTTAGTTCGCTGGCGAGGAGTTGCGGGGGGGGGGGGGGGAGGCTATGTTTTAAAAATTATATATATTGTATTATATTGAGCTGGCAGAGCACATGACTGAAATCCAAAAGTTAAAATAGTTGTTAGAGGCAAAATATTCCTGATAAAAAAATAAGTAATGAAGGAAAAGGGGAAATCTCAACAACCCAACCCCAAGCCATCCAAGAGGAGAGCTTGAAAATTCAATTTCAACCAAAAACAACCCCCCCCACCACTAAATTTACAAAAACCCATAACAAAGGGACACTTGCCAAAACTCACTACAACTAACTGCAACTTTTGACTCTGTCACCTTAAAAAGTGAAGTTTAATTCCATAAACTGAGGAGGGCTGCATTTGGAGAAAGTTAAGAAGTAATGGTAATGGTTTCCTCTGTAGAATGCTAGAGTATCAAACATTTAAGACCTAACAACTTAAGGAACAGCATACTGAAGCCCATTTATGGATTATGGTCTCAAATATGTAATCAGGCTAATTAATTTGCATTTGCAATATATGCAGAAAGCTGTCTTTACTAATAAACATAAATGGAAAATAATTTAAAGTGTCATCATTCTTGAGCCAGATTACCTAAAGAAAATAAATTTTAATTTTTAATAAGATACAACATTGCTCAATTACGTGTTTTTCTGTATCAATTTCTCCCCTCCCTCAACAAAACACAACAAAATTATTTTTTGTTTACGAAAATGACGGCAAGCACTGCTGAATCAAATTCCAAAAACAAGATCTGACGTGGTTAGGGAGATAACATTAACATAATTTACATCAAAATCAGTAACAAATCAATGTAGTGAAACTGAATTTAGCTCAGTAAAAGCATTATTACATTCCACTGTCTTAATTACAAACATGATTATGCAACAAATGATCCACTGTTCAATTCTAATCTAATCTATGTGCCTACCAAGAATGAAAGTACAACCTTTTTATCAGTGAACTGCTCTTGGTTTGATTTTCACTCATCTCAACTTGTAACCCATTTTCTTTGTTTAAAAAGAAAAATAAACTGACAAGGGCTTTGTTAACAGGAGTTAAATGGCTAAATTCCACACACTATGTTGTAATTTACTTATCCGGTTTCGACCTTGGGAAACAATCTGATAGTGTTAGGTTTGTACATGAAGATAATTTGCTATATTGCTTTTCAGTAAAATTACAAAGGAGTAGTAACGTTGGCATCTTTTGAATCTGAAGCCTTCATTCATCTCAAGCACATTTCACCTTTCTGTGCATGTCAAATCTTATTGATCTTTCAACTTAAGGACTAAGTTAAATAAGAAGGGGTCTAAAATAAGTATAAACATGAGTGCTGCTGAAAATTCTAAAGAAAGTTGGAGGTATTTATGTATCCCCTGTTTATCATAGTATCTGAGCATGTCACAATATTTAATGTATTTAGCTTCTCATTGTTCTTATGAAAAAATCATTATGCTAATGTCTTACAGGCAAACTTGAAACTCAAATCAAAATCTGAAAAAAAAACTACTTGCCTAAGTCAATAGGAAACTTTTCCTGATAAGTGGGCAAGGCCCAAATATCAACTTCTGCTTCACTTAAGCTTTCATTTGAAAAGCACTTCTAATCCTTACAAGTGTAAAAATAACCATCCAAATGAGTCCAATGCCGCGTTGTGATCCTTAGTCTGCACACATCTCCAGTGCATGTCTTGCTACTGATAGCTTTCAAAAACAGCAGCAGAGTGAAATTAACAAAATATGGGTACACTTCTCAGCATCTTTTCAGAAGCCTGGGAGTAAGGTATGAAACTGAAAACAGGCATGTCAATCTGCCTCACTTTACCACCAGAAGTAGACACAATGAAGCTGTTCACATGGGAAGAAAATGCAAAAAAACAGAGCATGGCAGCAGCAGAGCAGAAGAACTAGCCTCCCATGGCAGTAACCAGGAGCTGAGGGAGTGAGAATAGCAAATAAGTCCCTCATCAACACTACTGCAGTTAGGGTCTTGGCTGGGGTAGACGGGAGAGCAAAGTAAGAATGCTTCCCTACCCCCAAAGCAGCCAGAAGTGGAAAGGTGGGTAAGGAAGTATCAAATGTAGCTGATACATATTAACCAGAAAGCAAGGTCCCTGGCTCAGATTCTGTTAAGAATCCTTTCCTAGAACATGACAATGGAAATGGGCATTATCCCAGATCTTGTTGATGCAACTCCCTCACTCTCCTCCTCCTCCTTTCCAGCCATTACACCTGCGTTTGGCGTGTTAGTGTCTCATAAGTTTATCAATTGTTTATAGAGTTTCAGAAAGGTCTGCAGTTTAAACTGTAAATCTTGTTGTAGTATTGACCAGAAGAGACATACATATTTTCATATGTTAAAAGGCAAGCAGCTCTTCATCTACAACTCTTCCAAACCCTAAGAGGTGTGACGGAACAACATTATTTTAGTAATGAAATTTTTTAAAATAGTTCAGTGGCTCACCATTTCATCCTTTTCATTTATTACAAACATAGAGAGGATGTTACATGAAACAACTGACCTGTACCAAGAATAGGCACTAGGTGATGCTCTAATATAGATATCCCCACAGTAGTTAAACAACTAAACATTCATCTTCACTCAAATCCTGCTCAGCATTATTTTAGCTTTATTTTTCAGAAAGGTAACTGCCCTTAAAACATACAAATTACATACAAGACACAAACTACTATGTCAATGAATTCTAATAGACTACAATTCTCAGTTCAAGAGATCTTCAACTTCCACTTAACGTGACAGTGGCCACGACAATGCACACCTCCTTTAAAACTCCAGACAACATGTAATCTCTAGAATCAGGCAAATTTAAATACAGTCTTTATTTTCTAATACAGTAGGATTAATCTATTATGAACCATGTTTACAATTATAAATTGCAAGAGTATTCTTGTCTACCTTTTATCAAATAGGCATTTACTCACTAAAAGTAAATCTGTGGATCATATAAAGCAAGTTTTAGCTTTGCTCAACTCTGCTAATGATTCTTGAAAATGTTGAGTTCGTATGAAAAGTATCATGGTTTTATAAAGGGGATTACTCTACAAGCTTCTGAGTTTACTAAACCCACTACTGTTGCATTATGAATAATTTTAACTTCCTTTCAGTGAGTTTTGAAGAAATTAGCTCCTCTGTCTTCTTTGCGGTCATTAACTCTTTAGTAAGAGTCACTGAAGTGCCAGGTATCCTCATCTGCACCTCAAGATACTATTACCTGGTTGATCGTTTATTGGCATCATGGCACAGGAGCAGATATAAAAAATTAGAATTTTTTTTTAAGCTTAAGCAAATCAGGAAAAAAATAGCTTTTAGATGTTGAGTGCTTTAAATATTAACACTTTACAATTTCTTAGATTTAGAATTTATAAAAATGACACAGTAATCTCCCAAATGAGAATTATCTCCCACCTTAAATACAAATCTAACAATGCAACAAAACTTTCTATACCACTGGGCATTCAGAGGCATACTAAAAACACATCCAAAGAACAGTCATTTAATTCATCTCAGCAAAAATTCATGTAGATTTCATTTTAGAAATTATACACTGATCCAATGAAGAAGCAGTGCTTAGTATTGGGATACTTCAGTCTTTTCAATCTCTAAATCAAGACTACACTATAATGGAATAACTACCGAAAAAATCTTTCCTCTGAAGAATTGTCCACTGCTATTTATAGATCTGTGTGCAGATACAAAATGTGTATCCACATCCAATCAGCAAACAATCTGCAGATATCCGCAGTTTTTCAGGACTCTAGATAGTTATATTTCATTAACTATGTTCAATTCTTGCCTATAGGCATTCCATTTTAAGAACAGCATGTCTCTTTATTAGAATTATCTTTGTAGCATTTCAAATAAACCCATAAAGGATTTCAATACAATTCTAAATTATTATTATATGTAATTATAAAGACCTCCATCACCTTTAGATTAATAAGGGAACATGTTTTCTGTAGCCTGTAATAAGCTACTCTGAAAAAAGGATAAAGACAGGGTATACAAGCTAGAATACCAAATGCCAGAGATTTGAAGACAATTGAATCAAGGGACAAATCATACAACATTAAACATGGCCAGACTTTGGAGTCACATCTTTCTGCCAGGCTCAAACTCCAGGAGTGAGGATTAATAAATAAGATTACTCTATAGCAGTCTCAATTTTATTTCCAAAATCACGACCAAGAAGTGAAAACATTCATATTAGCTTTTGTTAAATTGTAATCTAGTAATTAATTCTGGTGTTTTTGAGATAAAAGTAAACTTTTATTTATGGCATTATCATTCATTGTACCTTTCAACACTTCTGAGCTCTTGGGTAGTATACAACAGTAGAACATATAATTTAATAGAAACTCAAGAGGGTATTCAACAGATAATTTTCTAAAAGTCTTTGCACATTCCCTTTGGGAATACTAATATGTATTTCTTAATAAACTTATTTACAATTCTACTTGGTAAAGTCAAGATACTTTCTTTTGTATTGGGCTTACTCTGCCTATTTCCCAGATACTCTGGACTAACCTGAACTAATGCAAATGCCCTGTACTTAAAGGTTGGGTGGCAAAAGTAGTTGTAATAGATTAACTTCAAGTCTCAGGTTTGTCCTTTTAGATGTTGAACACCTTTGAAAAAATACCGTGTCCTGGTATTTTTTTAAAAAAACACACGAATAAATAAAGCTTATGCAAAAAACCAAGAAGTGATTCTGACCAAATCAGGGAAAGAAAATAAAAGCCATTGAAATTTGTGAGATTTCAAAGAGAAACAGATAAAGAAAATGAATTTGAGGATATGGAAAAGTCAAAGAAAGCTGACTGAGGATTCAGAGACTTGTGAGTGGTTAACTTGCCTTTCCACAGACTATTTGAATCCAAGGGTATGGTTACACTTACAAGATTATAGCGCTATTGGTTATAGCGGTCCCCTTATACAGCAATAATAATAGCGCTATTGTATGTCCACACTGAGATGCTCCAGC
>ML677332.1:9124203-9376132 GCA_007922305.1 Dermatemys mawii | reverse complement strand
TGGATTCCAGACATGGGTACAGGCAATGAGCAGTGATCGGCGTGGAGGTGGGTGCGAGGACATGAGAGGGAGAGCTGTGTAGAGTAAAGCACTGCCTACGGCAGCTTCTGTTACTGCAACCCATGCAATGGCATAGTGAGTCATGAAGATATGAATGTAGCGCCATGTAGCAGCACAACAGATATCCTACCATGGGACAGCTGCATGTTACTGGCTGGCAGACATTGCCATGAGTGTAGAATGTGCCATGACACCAGCAAGGTGAGATACGTCAGCATGGGTATAACAT
Source organism: Dermatemys mawii (assembly GCA_007922305.1). Lineage (NCBI taxonomy): Eukaryota > Metazoa > Chordata > Testudines > Dermatemydidae > Dermatemys > Dermatemys mawii. Next base: position 9,375,843 of record ML677332.1, on the reverse strand, counting down.
TCACAGATGTATCCAGAGGTCCACTGTGAAGAGAGGTCTCGTCCTTTGTATTGGTCAGCAATGGTGACAGTCTCAGAGAAATCCGAAAAGCATGCATGATTAGGAGGTAGAAGGTGAGTACAGGCAGACGTTGAGAAAATGGAGCACCTGTCTGTGTGGGAAGTCTGGGGTTTGGGATAGAAAATCTGGAGATGAATGCACTGATTAAGGTGGAATTCGAACACCCCTTTGGTAGGAATTTTAGATGCAGGTGCAAGGACACTACCTTTGTGAAAGACCATGTAAGCAGTGACAGTCATCATGCTGCCAGTTTGCTGACTCATCATGCTACGGTAATGGTCACCAAGAAGAGTACTTTCGTGGAGAGGTGGGAGACAGAGCAAGTGCAAAGGGACCTGAAGGGCAGTTTTGTGAGTTGAGGCCTGAGACCTGATCTGCCTCTCTCCACCCCCTCACTCCATATTAAGCCAGCCTTGGGTGAAATTCAGGGAGTTCACCCCTAAAATTGGAAGAAAAACAAAAACTTCCTGCTGCTGATAAAGCAGTCCCACCTCAGAAATGTCCCTAATGAGAGTTCTAACCACCAAGGTTGTAAAGGCACTGGGAAATTAGGGAGGAATACAGAAAGACTCAGTAAATGGTAAGATAAACTCTGACCAGTGTGTTTATGCTGACCATCTCTATAAATCCACAAGAGGAGAGACAATTCTTGATTTGGTCCTAAGTGGAGCACAGGATCTGGTCCAAGAAGTGAATATAGCTGGATCACTTGGTAATAGTGACCATAATATCATTAAATTTAACATCCCTGTGGCAGAGAAAACACCACAGCAGCCCAACACTGTAGCATTTAATTTCAGAAAGGGAAACTACACAAAAATGAGGTTAAACAGAAATTTAAAAATGTACAGCGCCAAAATTGAAATCCCTGCAAGCTGCATGGAAACTTTTTAAAGACATCATAATAATACAGGTTCAACTTAAATGTATACCCCCAAATTAAAAAACAGAGAGAACCAAAAAAGTGCTACTGTGGCTAAAAAAACAAAGTAAAAGAAGCAGAGAGATGCAAAAAGGCATCCTTTACAAAGTGAAAGTTAAATCCTAGTGAGGAAAATAAAAGAATGCATAAACTCTGGCAAATGAAATGTAAAAACATAATCAGGAAGGCCAAAAAAGAATTTAAAGAATAGTTAGTCAAAGACTCAAAAAGTAAGAGCAAAATATATTTTAAGTACATCAGAAGCCATAAGCCTGCTAAAAAACAAGTGAGACTAGTGGACAATCGAAATGCTAAAGGAGCACTCAAGCACGGTAAGGTCACTGCAGAGAAACTAAATGAATTCTCTGCATTGGTCTTCACAGCTGAGGATGAGAAAGAGAGATTCCCAAACCTGAGCCATTCTTTTTAAGTGACAAATCTGAGGAATTGTCCCAGAGTGAGGTGTCATTAGAGCAGGTTTTGGAACAAATTGATAAACTAAACAGTAATAAGTCACCAGAGCCAAATGGTATTCACGCAAGAGTTCTAAAGGATCCTTCAAATGTGGAACTGCAGAACTACTAACTGTAGTTTGTAACCAATCATTTAAATCAGCTTCTGTACCAAATGGCCAGAGGATAGCTCATGTGCTGCCAATTTTTAAAAATGGCTCCAGAAGTGATCCCAGCAACTACAGGCTGATAAGCCTGATTTCAGTACCAGGAAAACTGATTGAAACTACAGTAAAGAACAAAACTGTCAGACACATAGAAGAACATAATTTGTTGGGGAAGAGTCAACATGGTTTTTGTAAAGAGAAATCATGCCTCAACAATCTACTAGAATTCTTTGATGGGGTCATGTGGACAAGGGGGATCCAGTGGCTATAATGTACTTAGATTTTTCAGAAAGCCTTTCATAAGGTCCCTCATCAACGGCTCTTAAGCAAAGGAAGTGGTCATAGGATAAGAAGGAAGGTCCTCTTATGGATCGGTAACTGGTTAAAAGATAAACAATGGGTTGGAATAAATGGTCAGTTTTCAGAATAGACAGAGGTATATAGTGGTGTCCCTAGGGGTCTGTAGTGGGACCAGTCCTATTCAACATAGTCATAAATGATCTGGACAAAGAGGTTAACAGTGAGGTGTCAAAATTTGCATGATACAAAACTACTCAAGACAGTTAAGTCCCAGACAGACTGCGAAGAGCTACAAAAGAATCTCTCAAAACTGGGTGACTGGGCCACAAAATGTCAGATGAAATTCAACGTTGATAAATGAAAAGTAAAGCACATTGCAAAACATTATCTCAACTACACATATAACATAATGGGGTCTAAATTAACTGTTACCAGTCAAGAAAGACATCTTGGGAGTCACTGTGGGTAGTTCTCTGAAAACATCCTCTCAATGTACAGCGGCAGTCAAAAAAGCAAACAGAATGTTGGGAATCATTAAGAAAGGGATGGGTCACAATTCTTACCAAATAGGAAACTTTATGAAAATATATATTCAAAGTTCATCTGTAAAGTCCTTGTGAAGGAATAAAGCAGCTAAAAAATGCTATACATCGCTTATCCTCTAAAGATTCTTGGCACTTCCCGATTCACTGCAAGTATCCCAAAATGCACAAACAACAATCTAATGCAATCCACGATAATCTCAGCACACATCATTCTGCAATATCTTCAGTGAACCAGAGTGTATCAAGAGGACTTTACAGAACAGAAGTTTTACTACATTAGTTAAAATACACTGTACCCAGTGTATCCCATAACTTGATTAGTGGCAAATAGCATTCAACATAATCTCTCTATATAACTCAATTTACCTTGTAGTTCCTCTTTAAAAGGAGTGAAAGAGAAATAAAGCGTATATTTTAAAGACTGGTAATAGAGATTATCATCGTCACCATCATCATCAGGATTACTAATTATTCCTATGAATAAATTCAAGTCAGCAGTCAATACACATTGCAATACAATAAATACCTGAGAGAAGTTATTAGGTCAAAAAGAAATATCGTTTTAAAATATTCATACCTATTGTATACGACTAGTAACAACTTAGCATAATTAAATACATTTTTTAAAAAATTACTTGTCAATCTCTGTAACTAACAATTTGCATTTTTCTCAGCTTGAAAAATTAAAGTACAATAGGCCACTTTACTTTCAAATTCTAATGCAGGCCTGCACAACTCGGAAAGCAGCGAGGGCCATATTACTGCAAAAAACCCAGCTGCGGGCCAAAAAGCCCCGTCCCATCTGCTTTCCCCCCCCCCCCCCCTTGGGTGGGCCCCCCTTGGCCCCCCCCCCCCCCCCCCCGCGGGCCACACAGTGAGCCTGTGCGGGCCGCATGTGGCCCCTGAGCCGCATGTTGTGCAGGCCTGTTCTAATGCATTAGGAAATGCTCTAACATTTGGGTTGCAAACACTGCAAGGGAGTATTGCTTAGTTTTGGAACACTTTCATGGACACATTTCTGTAAAGTTTTATAAAAGCTTGTTTTTCGTTGTTAAAAAAAACATTTTGACCAAATTTGACATAACTTCTTAATATACCTTTGAATTTAGTCCTAAATTTTAGTTATGAGCTTCAATCCTTGCATCAGATCTGATCAAGCACATCTTTATGCTCATGTGAAACCCCACTTAACTAATGAGGATCCGTGTAAGGCTCTTCCTGTACAGAGTAGGATTGCCAGGCATCTGATTTTTGACATTAAAAGTCCGGTCAGCAGCACAGCGGAGCCCGGGGGGCTAAGGCAGACTCCCTGCCAGCACTAGATCCATGCGGTTCCCAGAGGCAGCTGCCAAGTCCCTGCAGCCCCTAGGCCCATGCATGGTCAGAGAGGCTCCGCACACTGCCTCTGACCTGAGTGCCAGCTCTGCAACTCCCACTGGCCGCGAACCGCAACCAAAGGGAGCTGCAGGAGCAGCGTGAGGGCAGCGTGCAGAGCCTCCCTGGTTTCTGATGTGCCTAGGGGTCACAGAGACCTGGCAGCCACTTCCTGGGAGCCATGGTAAGCGCCACTGGGATGCTGCACCCCAACCCCTTGCCCCAGCCTGGAGTCCCCTTCCACGTCCAATCTCCCTCCCAGAGCCTGCACCCCACAACATCCCAACACCCCAAGCCCCTGCCCCTGCCCCAGCCGAGAGCCATCTCATGCATCCCAAACTCCTCATCCCTGGCTCCACCCCAGAGACCACATCCCCAGCTGGAGCCCTCACCCTCCCACATCCCAACTCCCCACACGAAGCCCTCTCCTACTCTATGAATCCCTCATTCCTGACTCCACATGGAGACTGTGACCCCACAGGGAGCCTGCAAACCCAACCCAGAGTCCATACCACCCTCCCCGCAGCCCAGCCCCCTGCCTCAGCCCGGAGCCATCTCTTGCATTCCAAACCCCTCATCCTTGGCACCACCCCAGAGCTCCCACCCCAGGCCAAAGCCCCTACAACCTTCTGCACCAGCCTGGTGAAAGTGAGTGGAGGGCAGAGCGAGCGACAGAAGGAAGGGGCATGGAATGAGCAGGGGCGGGAGGCTCAGGGCAGAGGGTGTGGCAGGGGTGTTCAGTTTCGTGTGATTAGAAACTTGGCAATACAAGTACAGAGGCAGGTGCAGGGCTGTGGCCTCACTGAGTAACACAGTATTTACAATCACCTGTCTGATGGGGACCACTCCTCCACAGTCCAAAAAAATAAAACAACAGCTACACCCCTGAGGTCAGCCATCATTGCCATAGTTCTGTGTCCAATGGATTTGAAATGCTCACATTCTGTCAAGCTGCTGACTTTCTTTCAAAGCAAGCGCTGCAGAAAATCTTAAATATTTCCCAAGAGTGACTCAGATGACAGTACACTACAGAAAGCTCAGGTTCATATATGTCAGATGTCCCTGAACTGATTTTTAAAAAGCTTGCATTACATTGAAATACTAAAGTATTCTTACACTGAAAAAGTCCTGGTAAATTCCAAGCTATACCAATAGCACTATAGACCAGTTGCTCACAACCTTTTTGGTCTCAGGATTCAATTGTAAATGACCCAGTAAACAGTTTTAGTGTAAAAAAAAAAAAAAAAAAAAAATCCAGCTTACTAAATATTTCTTACCCATTACCTCTGACATACACATTACGGAAATAAGTACAAAATAAGTACATCACAAATACTATAGCAATGGCTCCTTTGGCGCCCCACTCATTGAGGTCTGGGGTGACAGTGCCTCTCACTCACGTTTAGCCCAGATGCTCCTGCCACCATAACAGAGGGGATACTAGGCCAAAACTGAGCAGGATTGCTATCCCATGTACCAGGTTTCAACACCCAGAGCGGGAAGCTGAACCTCACCAGCCCCACAGGACTGGAGCTGCCACTGCAGTTGCAAGTACAAGGAAGAGTCTGCAAATCACCCCGCACAGGTACTCCAAGCCTCCCATGCAACCCTTTGACACATTCAGAGAACCCAATTTTGGACTGCAACCCAGGGGTTGAGATATCCTACTACAGACAATGTCTATATCTCAAAGCTTACAAAATCACCAGAGAAGTCCGTAAACCATTTCCCTGGATTACATTACACAGGGAATAAATGGTGTTATTCAGTTGCAACTTTATTATCAAGTTAACATCATATAATTAGATATTGTTATGGTTTAATGATCTGTTAACAAACAGAACTCTTATTAACTACTCCCAAAACATTTCTATGTATTTTTTCTTGAACTCCCTCTATACCTCACAGGCATGTTTATTTTGCTATGTTGTTCATTTGTAACAGACAACAATGTTATTTGCACTAATATTTTAAAAAGTAAACATTTCAGTTTTCTATTTTTAGTCATGAAATCCTGCACAAAGTGGTGCTTCTCAATACAAATGTGGTTTGATGTACTAAAACTAATTCTGAATCTGCGAAGTTAACATTCTTAATTTACATTTAGTAACATCTGAAGTGTGGCCAGCCTAATTTCTTAATGGTATTGCCAAAAGTATTTATTTCCATAGGCTATACTAAAGGCAGATAGCATTTCAACATTTTGTAATTAAAACAATCCACTAACTTAATCTCTGAATTCTAATCAGTCAACATGTCTGACACTATGTGCCCCCCACAAAGAGTATGAAAAACTGGAATTGGGTCTGCATTAACTGAATCCCTGTTTTCTTATTTATTGTCAGTGCCACCTATACCTTATATAGTTACCATAAACAGTGTGCACAATTAATGTTTAAGGCAACAGCACTGAAAAACTAGAAAAACATTAGTGAATTTGTAACAAAAATGTATAGAAACCTCGCCACCTTCTACCATTGGTGAGAAAAATAAGAACTGCAAAAAGACACCATCTCTTTTAAATACACTTTAGAAAACTGAGATGACTTGATAAATTATTGAAATCCTGTAAAAGTACAGTGAATGCTCACGATTCCCAATAAGACTCTGAATGTTTCAAAGTTGATAATAGGAGTCAAGAGTGTTAAAGAAAGTACCAAATTCCATCAAAAAAAATCCATGAGGAGCTCTTAGCTCTGGGCAACTTCTTTTTTCTGGGGGGTGTTCATTAAATAGTTCTATCTGTGCTGTGTTATAGAGAGAAACCCAGTATAAGCAGAAAATAAAGACAGCGTAGGAGGAAATACCATTTGTTGATCAAATAGTTACACATCACTCCTCATTTGCCTTATTCCTGTCTTTTCCTTTAGATTCCCTTTTGTATTTTTTCACCATTTTTAAATATAGTTTTTTTAAAATATATTAACCGTTCCATTTTTTGATAATAGAACATTTATTTTACCATTTAAATAGAGATAAGCATCAAATATACATAATTAATTACCACCTGTGGAAATCCCTAAATCTGTTCTGATGAGACCTGCTACTTGTCATTTTCATCAACTTTCTTATATTGATTAAAGATAGCTTTCAAGCTACTCAGAGCTCTTCCTGATGTTACACTATCTCTTTGAATTGGTATATAGCTGTAGCTCTGAGTAGCTGGAAAGCTTCTCTCTCACCAACAGAAGTTGGTCCAATAAATGATATTACCTCACTCACATTGTCTCTCTGGTATCCTTGGACTAACAGGGCTACAACACCACTGCATACAATAATGGAAGATATACTTTCAGTTGGCAGTTAAACCTGATGTGCAAGTCCAAACTTGCTGTTCTTTCATTTAGATACAAAACCTGTTTGTTAGTTGTCCTATAAAAACTTGATACAAAATTAAACTTTTGTCCTTCTTACTCCTATTTTCCTTATTTTAATATTTTATTTTTTAATTTAACTTTGACCTTTGCAGAAGGGGTTTCTCCCTTCTTTCGTATTAAAAAAAAAAGTACTCAGACTATCAGATTTGGTGGTGTGTGATGACCCTTTTCCAGCCAACTCCAAAATATTCCATTAGATTTCTAAATAGTTTTCTTTCTTCCCTCTCCCCTGTAAACCTCTGACTTTATGAGTTTATTTTTCTAGTATCAGAATTTCCCACACTTTTTCATATTCATCAATAAGTATAAGGGAGTCACTCTATTTCCATCAACTTACTATAGTAATTCTAGAAGCAAATTGGAGACAAGTAATCAATTCTTCCACTTTAATAAGCCACAGAGTTTTCTGGACAATTTAATAAAAATACTAAAGGTTTATCTGACAGATGACACATTATGTCTCTTATGGGGTCTCCAATGGCTTTCCAAAATTTCTTCATAATGGGAACTTCCACCACTTATGAAGAAATCTATTCATTGTTTTACATTGTCTCATGCATTTGCCTGCCTCTGTGCCATCAATTTATTTAATTTTAAGGGGAGACAGGTACCATGGATAAAGAATTTTAATATAATTTTCTCTTATTAATGTGTTTATTTAGATGTGGGGACCATTGTGTCATATGTTCTCCAATTTCTCAGTTTTGGAGTCTATGCTGCATCAACTTTCTACAAATGCAGTTATTTCCTCTCAGTAGTGGTTAGAGATTACAATCATGAAAACACAAATGCTCACTCTCCATTCAATGCAGAGTAGAGTGTATTTTTCCAAATTCTGTCAATTTTCTGTTAGGTTTGCCTTTTTATGCAGTGGGTTGAAAAATGTTTCTATTGAATGTATTAATATCCTGGAGTTTAGATATCTTTTGCAAGTTATTTCATTAAGTGATCTATTGTACTGTCTGAAAAGTTGGCAAAATTTTGATGTACTGTACTATAAATTCCCAAATGTCAAAACTTTACAGGGTTTCAGTGGGTTAAATTACATATTATCTACTGCAGGCACTAGAAGTGGTATGATCTTAGCTTTTTAAATAAATTATCCTAAATTTCTATTGTTGCTTTTGTAAAAGGGTGATTATATGTTGATTTTGGCCTATTGGATTTCTTTATCCAGGGGATCATATGGAGTTTGACTGCACAATAATGATCTTATTCCAGCTCTCCCCAGCGATTATTTGTGTTTGGTGTTATCCAGTACACCAGGTTTCTGAACTGACTAGCGTCATAATACTTCTTAATATTTGGTAAAAGCCAATTCTCCCTTTTGCCATGGCCTTTGTAAAGTAAATTGGGTAACATCAGGTTTCTTATTTCCACAAATAAATGTGTTTATTATGGATTGCCACCGATCTAAAAGATTTCCTGGAATCACTACCAGGAGTGTTTCGAAAAAGAATTTAATTCAGGATAAGATATTGACAAACTAAAAATGATTGCTTTCAAAATCAAATCACATATCTGAAGAGGTTAATCATCTTACATTATCTGTTTTGCTTTAATCTATTAGCTGGTTGGCAGAATTCATGAAACAGAGAACTGACAAAATGTATACATTCTGGCAAACACCCAGAAGTCATGAGGACTTTGGAACCTTTAAAATCCCAGAGAGACAAATAGGAGGCATACTTTAAAAGTTTAATGTCTCCATTATAGGGGTGACTCTGAAGTTTACTGGTACTGACAATATTACTTCCTCTGTTAGAATAAGGGAATGCTTCATCATTAGAAGAATACGTCTATTGCATTCCCAAAGCTGCAATATTCTCAGAAAGGAGTATCTTACATCTTTTCTGTTTTAACTTGGAGTAGTTTACCTTCCCCTAGGGTTACCATTCGTCCGGATTCTCCCGGACATGTCCAGCTTTTTTAGATAAAAATAGCGTCCAGGGGGAATTTGTAAAAGTCTAATAAAGGCCAGGATTCTCCCCCAGTGCAGAGCGCGGCGTTGGACTCCTGCAGTCAAAGGCTCCGGACTCTCCCTCTCTCTCCCGCACCTTCCGGAAGCTGTAGCTCCCCTCCCCCTTCCTTCCTCACTGCATTCTCAGAGCTGCTGGGCTCTGCCGCTCGTTCCCCTGCTGCGGAGCACGTGGGACCCAGCTGTGCAGCTGAGCTGCGGAGTGTGGCAGCATCAGGCTGAGAGCAGAGCCCCACACGCTTTTTTGAGCACAGTGTGGGGGGGCAGGGGTTAGAGAAGAGGCAGAGAATTTCTAGAGGGGGCAGTCAAGGGACGGGGGGGGGGGGGGGGGGGGCCGGTGGGGCGGGGGGGGGCAGTCAGGGGCAATGAGCAGGGAGGCTTGGGTGGGGTTCCAGGGTGCAGTTAGGGGCTGGGGTCCCAGGAGGGGGCAGTCAGGGGGCAAGGGCGGGGAAATTGGAGATTCTGAGGGAGGCAGGAATTGAGAGGGGCTAGGCCACACACCCATCCTCTTTTTTGATTGGCAAAATATGGTAACCCTACCTTCTCCTCTACTCAAAAGTCATAACTAGTATTGTTCTTACACATCTACCGCTAACTTTACCTTTTTCACATGACTCTCTTCCTTTGTACTACTACCACCTTGTGACAATTAATCCACAACCATTTTCTCCAAAAACAAATCAGAGCTCTGTTTACACATTCCTGCATTTCTTCTGGATTGTTGCTTAATACAGTATGTCTACTACTTTTTCAGTTGATTACAACCCCGTTGCTTGAATGGAACCTATGAGGCACACATAGTGATACTACATTGTTCACATGGGAGCTATAATTCAAAATTTACGCCCACACAAACTCAGCACCAGCAAATTGCCAGAAATTAACATGCCAATCTACAAAGTTGTGAGACAACATATTACAGTGAGGTTGTAGGAGGTAAGATAAGGCAAACACAAACTATTTCACTAATTTATGAGAATTCTGTTTATTCTGGAATTTCCAAACCAGATGTTTAATCTGCACAACCCCCAATAAAGACAATAGGGAAAAGAGGGTTTATATGATTCTTCCCCATAACTCTCAGCAGAACTCAAACCCCAAAAAATTAAGACAGGCCTTATGTAAAAATTCTTAAATATTCTGGGGCCTTGCTACCAGAGAAATTGCCTTGCAGCTAGATCCCACTGTCGGTAAGACTGTCTATTCTTGGTGTCAGTTTTTGTGGTGGTCTCCAGGACCAATTATCAGTAAGCATTCTTCCATTATGAATTTGCTCAGAGTATGGCTCTTCACTTTTAATATTTGGTTCTCTCAGTGTTTGCAGTAGTCTAGTAAATTTCAAGAGATATAAGGTATCTTCAGTTTTATTTTTTTGTTTTAAAGCAAACAAATTTCATAAAACAAGATTATTTAACTTGGTATAGAAGTGCTCAACTCACAAAGCCACAGGCACTATAAAATTAATATATTAATGACTAAATAAACTTCATTTTTAAAGGACATTGTCAAGGCAGGCAGGCAAGATAAATCTTTTGATACATTTATTTTACACCAAATAGTTCACTGTCTATTTTAAAAAAACACAAATGAGATTGTCAGAGAAAGAATGCCTTGTCAGTGCAATGGAACCGTCTATCATACTGTGTTTACACCATCTTCTTCGGCTAACAGTCTAGTCTTGGGGGAATTCTGCACCAATTTTTTTTTTTTAAATCTGCACACAATATTTTAAAATTCCACAGATTTTGTCAAAATAACAGAATATAATCATGCTAATTTCAATTATTTTGGTAATGTATTTCAAAATACCTTTCAGAAAGTATGTCTGTAACAATACAGACAATAAAAAATGTTTTTTGGCAAACAGATTTCTTACTAGGCATATTAATACAGCACTTTGACTAATAATTTGTTTCAACTGTATTTAAATGCATTTCCTGCACCTCTCAAATGCAGTGCAAAGACTTGGGGGGAGTCAGGAGTAATGGAGGGGCTGAGGGAGAGGGAAGTGATTGTAGGAAGGAGCCTGGGAGTGAACCTGGAGGGCTGTTGGGTGGGGGATTCTTAGGGAGTACAGGAGCCTCCCACATGCAGACCCTGGCTGACTCCTAGCCTCTCCCATTCAGTAAGGCACATATACCCATGTGTCCTTGCACCGCCTCTCCCCATATGTCCCTGCACCCCCACTCCCACCACACTCAGCTCCTGGCTCAATGCTCTCACTCCACTAGCTCCTGTGCCCCACCCCAGACTGCACCCCCCACTAGTCCTTTTTAAACCCAGTCTGTGTGACCCCCCAGCAGCGTGATGTGTCCTTCTCTGTCTTGTCCCCCACCCATATCCTGTACCTCCACACCTGGCCCCATGGGCAAGGTGTTATGAAAAAGGCAACCATTGTTAACGCCCTCTCCATGGCTGGCTGTTCCAGCCCTGAACCAGCTACCCTCTATTCTGGCACCACAGCCACGCCTGGTGGGCAAAAGTGTAACTGGAGCGCCTCCCCTGCAGAATCTATTTTCTGCTGGGAAAACAAAAATCTATTGAATTCTGCGCAGTGGCAAAGAATTCTCCCAGGAGTAACAGTCACATGTGTTTTTGGGCCGGATTTAAAGAGGTAGAAGAGGAAAAAATTAACATGCTCTTGGGATCACTATCAAAGTCAGCTTTTATTGGCTAGACTACACCTTTACTATCTTTTAAATTTCTAAATCTTTATAGACGAGATACCTGACAAATAAAATCAGACAGTTCAAAATAAATACAAATATTTAACAATCTCCTAACTCTCTGAGCTAAAAAAATTAGAAACCGAGTAAAAGGGAAATCCCAGTATATTTCCAATAACTATAGCTCAGACAATATTTACACAAAATCAAGAACTGTCATCTCTACAAAGGACAGTTTTTATATTAAAATGAAACTCTCCCCCTCCCACCCCGATCACCACATGTAGAAGGTCTCACAAAAATAAAATACACAGCTGTATTCTGTGAGGCAATCATTCTATACTCCAAACAGAAACATACACATACCTACCTCTCCACAAATAAATGTGACTTGCTGTCAAACCACTGCAAATGTGGACATGCATGTCATTGCCAAAGTTAGCTTTTTTCCATAATAGTCCATGGACACACACCATCCTCACTGGCTGTAAAGTGATCAGACAATTCTATGAGCACACATCTGGTTTAGTTAACTCTTCCTGTGCTTTGGTGTTTGTTTTTTAAAGCTACTGTGTTTCTTGCCACAGCTACAGATATGGAAATCTCAGCAGTAGGCTATATTGAGTGTTCATATGCAGTGCAACATCCAGAAGGCTCTTCCAGCTCCTAGCTATTTCAAGAGAATCATGTGTCTAATATAAGAACAAATAAAAGATTTGGGAAAGTCATGTATGCAATCTCAACATGTAGCCCCCTCAGTTATGATTTTTTTAAACACACACACACACGGATTGGTTTTTCAGCTTTTCTAAAAAAAATATTTCACTCAATTTCAGGTCTTACATGTATTAAGTGCTTATGAAAGGGTTGGATTGGCAGTAAGAGACTTAAGTTCTGTATTTACCTACATACACATACAAGATAAGCAACAAAAATGCAAGCTTCTTTACACTGACCTGCAAACATTACTCAGCACCGATCAGGAGGAATGTTCATGGTGAGAGTAATTCTATCTCCATGGCACAGACCAAACTGAGTTTCTATCATGGCTTCCAAAATGTAGGCTTAATTAATGCCAACTGTGCTAATCATTTTTATATGAACAAATCTTCTCCAATCTGTCCTGAAAAAGTGAACCCCAGGTTTCAAATACTTTGCCTGCACATTTGTTTTCTTTGAGAAACAGTTTCCTTGTAAAAAACTGAATTTGGTGGTCTGGCAGCTTTCCTCAAATTTTTGACAGTAGGTATACATTTACTTAAAAAAAAAAGTGTATTTTTCACTTGGGTTACACTTAACACAAATTAACTATCTTAGATTAAAACAGCAGTAAAGACATTTTGGTTTTAAATTTGGATTACCAGCTCAAGTTTTGCCTATGCTCTCCTAAAGGCTTTAATTCAAGCTACTAACCCGAGTTAAAAGTCTAATTGCCTCATCTTCGCTGCTATTTTAACCTGAGATGAAAAATCCTTCCTAATGAATGTAAAGCTGTTCCTACAAGTACATTACAGCTGAATTATATAACAGCAGATGCATTGCAACAGATCCACTGCAATAAGGTTTGTGAATTCAGCAACAGCCTTAAAGTGAAACAGCAAATTTATTAAGGAAAGTGTGCTGAAAGTATCCATCTAGAGAATTTGTTCAGAAAATCCTCTTTTCAGCATCCATTCATTCATCTGTCATCTCTTCTTTGAAAGTATATGCATTATAGTTGTGTATTTTTGAACATTTTTCATAATCAATAAAATAGACTGTTGCCTAGACACTTTTTTAAAAACAGAGCTATCAAGATAATAGGACAGCAAACAAATCATAAAAATTGGTAGATCATAGTACAAAAGGGCATTATTCTGAAAGAGATAGCACAATAAAAACAGAAATTTGCTTCTCAATACAGTAACTACACCAACAGCAGAAAGAATGTATTCCACAATGAACCATGCAAATCTGACTGAACAGCATTATTAAAAACAAGCATTCAGATTACTTAACTATGTAAGAAAATCATTAGTGCCATACTGGCTCTCTGCAGGCAACATTCAATAGGCTTAGGACATCCTAGGAGAGAACATACAGAGATGACATTGTGGAATCCAGGTTACAGTAGCACAACTGTTTATTTTTGTAATTTAGAGAAAACTATTAATTTAAGGCACAAATTTAGTATTACCTCAGTTCATAAATTAGAAAGACATTTAAGTATATATTTCAAAACTTTAAATTAGGGAGACATCAAGGAAACTCAGAAGAGAATTTATTAAACAGAAGTCTATAGGACCACACTCTTCCTAGTTCAAAACCAGGAAAATTGAGAGAATGAAGCCAAAGACATTTTGCTAAACTGTTAATTACGTAATGAACAAGTACCAGATTGCAGTTGTTTTTTAATAAAACAATTTTGTTTTAAAATTAGTATAATTTTGCAGCAATTAATGCAGATCTTTACAATTAGAGCAATAAAACTATCTATAAAAAAAGGACAATGTGGAGAAGACTATATTAAAAGATCTGACTTCATCTAGCAGAATTGTGCTGCAAATAGAATATGTAATCACTTCAAGTTTCCAAATTCTTAATGTAGTTTTAACCTTTTACAGGTATGTTTATATTAATTTATCCCACCACCTTAAGAACACATTCAAAAGTACTGATGAGCACTTAATTTAAATATATATCACTCTCAGGTCTTCTCTCAAAAATACTGATAAACACAGTATAAAAAAGCAGCAATCTCCCATAGTATAATCTATTCGAAAGACGAAGAAGAATTATAAACAACATTCCAAGTGGTCAGAACGCCTCTAAAGACTAGTCAGGCTCACAACTGGATTTATTGCTGGATTTCTGTTCTCCATAGACATTGTCACAATCATTATCTAGAATATTAACTACATTCAATATAAGAAATGTAAAATCTAACCAAAATATTACTGTATATATATTAATCTAGCAGTTCGAGAGATTTCCTCTATTTTTATTAAAGTCTAATAAGAACCATTCAGGTAAATTAATAGCCCACTTTGCACTCGCATAGTTTTAATCATAGCCTTTCAAAGTGTTATTACAATAAAGTTTTACAATATTACTGGACTTAAAAAAGAAAGCTGATCTACAATCTTATTTTGTCACTATGTGACAGTATGTGACTATTCTTGGATTAGTCTGACAAAGTGGATTCCTATGTAATAAAAAAGTTTGTATTTGATAAACATTTAAACAAAGTTTTGAATTCAACAGAAAAAAATTTCAGTTGTTTCAGAATACTCCATTATAATTTTATGTAATTTAGAAAGTGTCTAAACGGTCCACTATGTCAGCCAAAAAATAAAAAGGAGACAAACATTGAAGTAAAATTGTATAACTGAATATTTATGCACCTTAGCTATATTTTTGTAGTTTTTAGTATATAAATATTACTTTCACTCCACTTTCAACGGTGAGACTTTCTCAGTTATCCAAAGTGAAATATTTAATAGCCCATTCATTTATTTTCATATTCATAACTGAATTCTAAACATAAAACATTTTTCAGGGGAGACATCAAATGTCTGTTACAGTTTTACAAGTTATTTTTCTTAGGGAGCAAATATTGTTCAGGCTTTGAAAAAATGCTCCATTATTAATTTTGTGGTGATGTTTCTTTTTGGGTAACTTGCAAGCAGCAGGAGATTTTGCTTTCGGCCTTAATCTCTCTAACTATAATCATTTCTTGGGGAGAGTTATTCCAACTGGGCACTGGTGTTTTCGCCAAGGGATTTCCTGCACACTGTTTGACCATCTCTGTTCAACGTCTTGTGTATATAGCATAAATAAAATAAGTTACACTAAGAAAATACCTAGACTGAAGACTTCACATCACTGAAATCTCCTCCATCAAGAAAAATCAATCTGCTGACCTCCCAATATATGCTAACACTCAGCGGATAGGGGACAATTGGTGTCAGAAGAATATCAGTCAAAAAGTCAGTTTCCAGAAGAACTATTAAATTTTACACTTTCAACTGTAAGTTTTACTTTTCTACATCAAGCGCACCACAAATCTTTCCAGAAACATGGTGTCACAGGTCTTTGGCTATGCCATTCTTACATTTCATCTATTTTGAAGGCAGAATGTTGCTTTACTTAGGTTTTGGCAAATATGCCACTATTTAAGCATTAATCTGCAAAAGATTAACAATGCAGCAGTTCATTTGTAAGCACTGCAATAATATAAAGCCTCTGAGAAGAGGTCAGGTCTGAATGACCGCATTCATTTTTAGGCACCAAATGTCTGTGCGTTCATAAGAGAGGGGGAAGCTTTGGACCTACAATGCTAAACCACTATGAGAGCATTTATTAACTGATCATTCTTGAGTGCATTTTCATGCAACTGATGCCAGTTCTAAAACTTGGCAGAAACCCAGATTATTCATGAAGCTGGTGATTAGAAGCTCATTCTCAAATCTGTTGTCCCCAGAGAGCTACTGCAAAGCAACTCACTCAGCCATTTTGCACTCCCATGAGTCTCCCTGTGTTGAGCCATAGGCTTCCCTTACATACAATGCAGTAAAAATCTGTTGGATGATTTAATTGGGGACTGGTCCTGCTTTGAGCAGGGGGTTGGACTAGTTGATCTCCTGAGGTCCCTTCCAACTCTGAGATTTTATGATTCTAAGGTCCATAAGGTTGCCCAAAATCATTGGTGAGCCTATAAACCAAATAGTTCCCCCTTTGGTAATTTAACCTTCTAACTTTTTTAAATGCAGACAAAAGCTTATGAAGGTAGAAAGGTTTACAGTGCATTTCTCCCCTGCAGTATTTCATGCCAAATAACTGTATTGACAAGTCTGCGATTAACCTATTTAAACTTGTATCTGTATTTCCATTATCAACCCATATATTCAGCGTTGAAAATCTGGCCATGAAATTTAAGCCTATCAATTTTACAAAGATACTTCCTTACTGAGTATGGACTACTAAGTCAATTTACCAAACCTTAAGTGAGAAGTGATAGAATATTAATTCATGATGCTTCTAACTCTAATCAGTTCTAAAACGAAAGTATAATAGGGCAAGTGGTAAATACCCATAAAACAGACACCTTCATCCTTGTCTGTGCACCCATTTACAAATGCTAATGGCAGCAGTCAGCCACACCTAGATTAATGAATGCACCTACATTCATCTGATGTAGTGGGTCTTAGCCCACGAAAGCTCATGATCCCTAAGATCTGTTAGACTATAAGGCGTTACAAGACTGTCGCTTTTGCAGATCCAGACTAACATGGCTACCCCTCTGATACTAGACACCTAGATTAAAGTTATCCAAAGCCTCTGAAACCAGCATGAAAACACACACACACACACACAATGATTTATATATTGCAATAAAAATCAACAATACAAGGTTTACTCCTCTCCAGAGGCTACAACCTCTTGTCACAAACATATCTGGGTCAGTATTAACCTCCTCCATCTCATGTTCCTTCTCTTCTTCCTTGTATCCATGGATCTCCCAAGCCAAATCTTCATTGTCCATTACCAGCCTAAGATGAATGAAGGGCTCTTTGGACAAGATTCCAACAAGGTCTTCATTAAAAGGAGTAGTCCTGTGGACGTTCACAGTAGTGTTGTGGTCTAAAGGTCTTTTAGCTCCTTTGCCCTTAGTGGAATATCTTCTTGAACCAGTTTAGTTAAATCAAAAGCATCTCCCCACCAGTGCCGGCATCAGCTGTTTTACCACCGTAGGCAGTGAAGCAAAACCCTCATAGAGCTGCCGCCGAAATGCCGCTGGCGGATGAAGCAGCGAAGCAGCCATGGCCGCCAAAATGCCGCCGAAAGCTGCGAAGCACCGCCCCAATTAGGAACAGCCCACTGCTCCCCAATGTTCACCACTGCCGAAAAATCTGCCAAAAATGCCACCGAGGGTGACTAAAAGCCGCCCCACAAATTGTGCCACCTTTGGCGACCACCTAGGTCACCTAGTGCTTGCGCCAGCCCTGCTCCCCACTGCGACTAAACAGATTTATCTCCCATCAACAGAGTTGTTTCAGTTGTGAGTCAGAGACACTTTCATCAATTGAAGACTTTCTTTCTTTTTTATGTGAACACATAGCTATTCCCTCCAATATTACCTTTCAGATGGAAGTAATAATACTTATCTCCGGTTAATATTAATTTTTTGGTTTGTTGTGTTTTTAAAAACACATTACCACATTTGTATATAGTAGTCTGGATACTCCCCAAACGTTTGTTCCAGGACACAAGATGTTCATTGTTTGCACCAGAGATCACCCTAAAGTAAACCACAAATATTTTTGTATTCTGGAACAAATGTTTGGGGAGTATCCAGATGATGCTTTTGAAATACTGACTGTCTTGAGTTAATTGGAAATCAAAGACATTTGTGGAGTTTAATTAGTGTCTGTACAGCATTTTAAATACAAAATGTTGCACACATTATCAGGACCTCAAGAAGTCTGCACCCAAAGGAATTTCCCAGAGAATTCTAAGGTTCATTAGACTCTAAGGTCTTAGCTACAAACAAGTTGAACTGCTTTACCTAAGTTGGCAAAATGGTTACACTTGTAAGTGTGTCCAGGCCTATGCTTTCAGTAAGAGAAATGAGGTTTCGAGCCCTTATGTTTGCAAAGAAACCTTTTCACTTTTTTCAAATTTTTAAACTGGAGTAGTGCTGTACCTTTTAAATATCCAACTATGAAACAATAGCTTTAAGTGTGAGTTGTCCCATTCATTTCAATAGGATGTTAAGTTAGAAACTCTAAATGTCCATTTAAATTCTAATGGTTTCATTGTTCTAGCAGACACATCCAGCTAATACAATTAACCTACAATCTCAAATTGATTCCCATGACTCCACAGGTGCCAAAACCCCAGCTAAGCATTGTCAGTACGAACGTCTGTAGATCAACATAAACTGAATATCAAGTTCACTGGCTCAGAGACTGCTGTAATGACTGAATAAAATATAAAATGTATATCTTCCTACCCCCATCTTTTCATGTTCTCTGTGTGTATAATATATATCTTCCTACTGTATGCTCCTCTAAATACATCTGATGTAGTGGGTTTTAGCCCACGAAAGCTTATGCCCAAATAAATGTGTTAGTTTCTAAGATGCCACAAGTACTCCTTGTTCTTTTTGCAGATACAGACTAACACGGCATTCACTCAGAAACAAAAATTAATGCAACTCAAGTCTCAGTTTCTTAATTTACTTGAAGATGTCTCTGATCTTCTAAGCTATCACACAACAGTGCTGCAGCATTTAGAAGTCTTGCCATAGCATTCAGGTCAGGCCGGCCACACATTACACAGGACCTTGATTAAGATGATGACTTACACCTGTCCTGTTTTATATTGCATCTATCTGTCTGTCTTATGAAATGCAGAAACACATTGGCAATTACAGTTTAAAGTGCAATCAGAATCCTCAGTTCAATAAGATTTCACACAAATCCAATAAACTGGACAGATACAGAGCTTGGAAATAACTTGCTGATTGTTATTAACACTATTTATAAAAGGAGTGCATAGAAGAGCAAGAGGTGAGAGAACAGGACCTCCAAAGCAGTCTTTAAAATTGGGAAAAACTTCAAATTATGGTACCAGATGAACCAAGCACTATTTGATTTGGGTCTGCGGTAAGTTATTCATTTGACTGATGTTCTTCATATCACACTTCTAACACATAATGCTTACTTTTTCAAATTCTCAGAAATAGAACACTAAAAAAACCATTGGAATAATCTGCATGCTAGCTAGTAAGAAACACAATAGCCCATTTCCATCTGATAAATTTAACAGGCATATCTCCACCATCTCCACCTTCATCACATTTGACTTAATCACTCTGCAACTATGTCACACCCTGGACAACAAAAGGCATCAGTCATTATGTTTCCCTATGCTAGCAAACTTTTTCACTGCTATGCATCAACAGCCTCATACTCTCATTATTACTCTCTCCACAACCATCATACCACTTAAATCCACAATGCTCAGCTAGTGCCTCACATCTATCTTACCATTTCTGAGCAAGACATTTGAACCAATGTGTATGCCCCCTCAGCCACAGTACATTTGATCCGTTACTACCTGTTTCTATTGCACTAAAATAGCACTCTCAGTGTTAAGAAAATGATTGTTAGGAAAATGTAACTTAGAATGTTGTAGTATGATTTTAAAATGACTTTAGACTTATAATCTCACTCCCTGTATATGTACTATTGACCCCTAGTTTAACATGCATTTTAAACTTGCATTCACCCTGTCACAGCTGTGCAGGCGTCATAGTGTCTGAGTACCCCTAAGTGTTTTGAACCTCCTGCTTACCAGACAGGTAAATGAAATAGATTAATACCAACAATGGATGTAATAGCCATTAAGTGTTCCCACCTGTGTAAGTGGATTGAAAGTCCCCCTCCCTTATCAACACAGGGGTTTAAAATATCTTCACACATGTATTGAGGTGAGCCAGTTGTTTGGGTGATAACCCCCTCTGACTCCTTATTGCTTGCAATAAATCTTGTTTTTCCAGAAGTCTACTGAGTTATGCCTGTCCTTTGAGGTATATTGGACTAAACTCCAAAGGAAATAAGCAGTTTTTGCAACATCGGTGTACCCAGAAACATCTTCCACATTGTTAGGTATGCTTCCCTTATAAGCTCTATCAAGAAGATTGAGGGTAACATGTGGCTCTTCTTTCTTTAAACCACCAACTCTAGGGGCAGGGAGAGTGCACTCCTCTATAAAAATCCCTAGCTCTCTCTTAGCAATATCAAATCAGCCATCAATATCTTTGTAAATATCACTGATAGAAAGTGAAATGATTGCAGAAAATAGCATGTAGTCTTGCTCACCCCCACCCCTGCTTTTTTTTTTTTTAATTCTCTGGGAACAATATCTTAGGATTCCCTAAAAGAATCCCGACTCTCCTGCAACTTATTATATTGTGGCCTACTCTACGGATATTATAACTGCCACTTTAGTCTTGCTCACATTCAAACTTCTGCCTGTTCAAAATGCTGCAACACACTTTTAACCTATAAATGAGAATATGACTACATCCACCATTTCTTAAAACAATCCCCTCATTTGCTCTCTCTCTCTGTGCCTTCAAGATCAACCCTCTCCCACATCATCTTGCATCAGGGGAAGTCAACAGGCCAACCGCAGGCTAAATCTGGACTGCCAGATTCTTTTTATTTACTTTATTTAGCATTACTGTTATTTTTATATTATTTTATCTGAAGTCTGGGCCTTTACTCTACCTTGATGAAGAAATCTGAACCTTGACAAAAAATAATTGACTCTCCCTGTCCTACATGTTCCTACCTTTCTCTCCCATTGCTCTGCCATTTTTGATCACTGCTCTAACTTTGCTTTGGATAAAGTTAATTTACACAATATATTTGGGTCTAGTTGTCTGACTGAAATCATCTTTTTTGAAAGTCACAGATCAAAACATATATATGCTGCCTGTATCCAGTAAAACATAAACTAATTCCCCCTCTGCCAGTACTTCTACCACCATCCCTTCAAAGCTCTCATAGTCCACTGGCCTCAGATATTCCAATATTTTCCATTACCCATTATTGAAATGCTTGCATGTTGTGTAAATTACCATTATAATGCAATATAGAACATATATACACCATAAGTGACAAGTTAACTTATGTTGGGTTTAGGTACAATGAGGAGACCCAATCAACATCTGAAAGCTGCAGCTATGGTCCAATTTAATAGCCAATTTTTTCGCAGATGCACATTATTATTACAGTAACTCCTCACTTAACATTGTAATTACGTTTCTGAAAAATATGACTTTCAGCTAAATGATGTTAAGCAAACTCAATTTCCTCATAAAAATTAATGTAAATGTGGGGGTTAGGTTCCAAGGAATTTTTTTTCACCATATACATACACACAGTATAAGTTTTAAACAAACAATGTAATACTGGTACCAGCGATGGTGATTGTGAAGCTTGGTCGAGGTGCTGAAGCAGAGGGTGGGATATTTCCCAGGAAATGCCCTACTGCTAAATGATGAACTAGCAATTGGCTGAGACCTCAAGGGTTAACTTGTTGTTAATGCAGCTTCACACTCTACAAAGCAGCACGAATGGAGGGAGGGGAGACAGCATGGCAGACAGAGACACACACCGTGTGTTTGTGTGAGAGAGAGAGATGCACATTTCCCCTTTAAGTACCTTGACCCCACTCTAAGAACACTGCCCTTATGTTATGTATGTTAAGTACATGAGCAAACTGAGACCGCAGCTGCTGCCAGGAAGCTTCTCCTTCCTGAGCCCTGTTGTGTGTGTCCCCTGCTCTATGGAAGATGGGGATAAACTACACATCAAGCAATGGTATAATCTGTTTGATGCTAACTTGCAGTCAGCAATTTAACAATTAGTTGGACTAATCAGTAATTCCCAAAATACAGCTCACCCATAGCTGTTTGGAAGAATAACATACAGTGTAGGGCTAGAAGGGACCTTGAAAAGTCATCCAGTCCAGTCCCCTGCCCTGGGGCAGGACAAAGTAGACCACCCCTGATAGGTGTTTCTCCAACCCATTCTTAAAAACCTCCAATGACAGGGATTCTACAGCCTAGCTTGAAAGCCTGTTCCAGAGCTGAACTAACCTTACACTTAGAAAGTTTCTGTTAATACAGGGGTGGGCAAACTTTTTGGCCTGAGGGCCACACTGGGGTGCAAAATTGTGCAGAGGGCTGGGTAGGGAAGGCTGTGCCGCCCCAAACAGCCTGGCCCTGCCCCCTATCTGACCCGCACCCACTTCCCACCCCGACTGCCCCCCTCAGAACCCCCAACCCACCCCCCCTTGTCCCCGAATGCCCCCTCCGGAGACCCCCCCACTCTAACTGCCCCCCAGGGCTCGACCTCGTATTTAACCCCCTGCTCTTTGTTCCCTGACTGCCCCCTCCCACCACCCACCCACCCTAACCACCACCCCCAGGACCCCATCCTATCTAAGCCCCGCTGCTCTTTGTTCTCTGACTCTCCTCCCTCAAGACCCTCCCACCCTAAGACAACCCCATCCCCCATTTTGCTTACCGTGCTCAGCCAGGCGGATCCCGGCGCAAGGCTGGCCCCTGGGCGGGGAATGGGCCCCGCAGCACCCCGCTGCTCAACCCTGCACCACGGGCAGGGAACGCGGGCCCCGCGGCACCATGCTACTCCACCAGGGATCCAGGGTGGAGAGCGTTGGGCCCCGCAGCTCCCCGCTGCTGGGGGCGGGGATCGCGGGGCCTCGCGGCTCTCGGCTCGGCCCCCGCTTGGGACGCAGGCCAGATAAAAATGGCCCACCTCTGTGCTGATATCTAACCTAAGTCACCCTTGTGCAGATTAAGCCTATTATTTCTTGTCCTACCTTCAGTACACAAGGAAAAAAATTTATCACAGACCCTTTTATACCAGCCCTTAATATACTTGAAGACTGGAAAATTAGGTGTAATAGGTTTTATTAGTATAGGCATTAGGATAAGACCAACCCCTTTTTCCCTTTGAACTCAGGTGTTCAGAGGTTAAATCTCATAGTATATACTTAACTACAAAAAAAGCAGCTTAACAGGACACTAACTGAAACAAAATTACATTTGTCAAATTTTTTGTTGCTTATTACTGTTACAATTGTCACCTGATACCACAAATATTGTCAGAACACCTGAGAAGCAAATGCCAATTTCACAATGTGTACAACATATTCCATTTTGAAACAAATCTTTGGGTTTGCAAAAGCCAATAACTCCATTATGTAGTTTTATATTTCTACCATATTTGAAAAATAGTAAAAAAAAAAAAGAAATTAGCAGCTTACTTTGCTCTTAGTCAGATTTGAATAATCCATACAGAGTTACTCAAAATTACCACAAGGATGCAAAACACAGAGTGTTCACCTCTCATTACACAGCCTCTGGGAGTTACCGTAAATAACATAATAGAAATCTCCTTGACCAGATCAATTTAAGTAAACTACACATAAATCAGAAAATTCTGTAGTATAGGTATTCAAGTGCATTTACCTAATGGATATATTTGCAATTCATTTTATAAGGCTTTAAAATTAAAGATAAAGCTAATATAAGCAATGGAGAAGGGAGGAATTAGATGTAAAAGGCAGAAAAGCTCATCCGTACCATATACTGTCTTAGGGCTAGGCTACACTGGGGAGGCAGGAGAGTCAACTTAAGATACGCAACTTCAGCTACACAGAAGTCGCAGTATCTTAGGTCAACTTACCTGGCCATTCCCAAGGCAGGGAGTCGAACGCTGCCGCTCCCCCATCGACTCCGCTTCCTCCTCTTGCCAAAATGGAGTTCCGGAGTCGACGGGGAGCAATTTATCACATCTAGAAGAAACATGATATAATCAATCCCCGATACATCGAACACTACCCACCGATCCGGCTGGTAGTAGACGTACCATTAGTAATTAGGTTTTCACATGTGTCTAAACAAGTCAGAGTGATGGGTTTGCTAACTATTACAGTACATAGAATGTCGTTATATATGGCAGACAATCAAAAAGAAAAGAGTTGGGAGGCTAGTCAGATACTCCTAAAGAAATCACAAGTTTCTCTCTTTTTTAAATGATGAAACTTTAGAGTAGAAAATGTACGTTCTGCTTCTGAATGCAACATCCCAGAGCAGTCTTGTAAAACTGTCAATCATAATAACATGGGAAAAGGAGCAGTCTGACTACAAGAAAAAATAGGCTGTATTAAAAGCCATGACTCTTCTATTATTCAGGGTAAGAACTATTCTTTCTGTTTTTATATAACAATCAACACATTATGGACACTACTTGCTGCAGCATAATAAAAATCACATTGCAAATATTTTGGCCTCCAAGAGACAGGAAGTGTGGTTTTAGCAGTAAAACAGATTGCTTACTAGCTAATACTGAATTTTAAAAAAAATTTAATGAACTTTTAATTAGAAAAGATGTGGAAAAATTTTAAACAGTCTAACTAAACAATAACCTTGAGAGAAAATATTACAGATATTCCAGTATATAATATTTTAAACTAATACCACATCACAAGAAAAAAAATTAAAGCATCAAATCTTCCTCTGACTCTGAAAGGAACAAAAATCCTTATTGTTGTACCATCTATTGTACCTCTCAAGAATTTTTTTTTCAATCAGCTAGACACTCAATTCTATCAGAATTGCATCTAAGTTAAGGGACTTGCATAGCTGCAGGCAAAAATATTATAAACACAGAAGCATATTCCATAAAATGAAAAGGGGAGAAAACAAAAAAAAATTGAATTAAGAAGAATATATTGCCTTTACTTTACCATAGAACATTTTTACGCTCCAAAAGAGAGTGTTATAATACTTTACACTAGAATGCTTTACTTGAAATTGATGTATTTCGTTGGATATATTAAACGTGTATCATTTTTGCACTGTACTACTGCATTCTTGTAAAAACATTCTCAAGGAACGTAATATCACATTTAACACTATGCAATATGAAACACATTATGCTTCACTGTGAAAGATCAATAATATATATTCACCACATAAACCACACAGCAGTAAAATTGTGTAAACAAAACTCCATTATGTAAACTTATGTATTACTATTAATGACTACATATTTAATTTCAGATAAAAAAGTCATAAGAGATCAAGAAGATGTAGCTTGTTTGTTCTCTGCTCAGAGAAAAAGCAAAATTCATAAACAAGATTTAGATTTTTTCCCCCCATAGAACTTCAAGCTATTTTATTTCCAAGCAAACTATTACAATATATACATATTCGCTAACATTCAAACCTTAAAACTTAAAGAAAGTCTATTATTTTAATTGGTTTGATTGTACTAAACTATTCGTCATATGCAAAAAATAGCTTAATTTAAACAATTTTTCTCCAGATAAAAATCATGGCATTTATTCCTATAGGAAGCAGAACTTGATAGCTGCACTAACACCTACAGTAGTACAAGGAAACACCTGAAACAGAATACCAGTCTCAATCTAAAAATTCTTTTCCCTTTTATGAGTTTGGGTCACCCTTAAAAAACTGCAGTCATTACAATTAGAGCAGTGTGTAGGGTTGCCAACTTTGTAATATTTAAAAACTGGACCCTCCAGCAGGACACCTGGCAACCCATTTAGGAAGCATATTCTCAGACATGTAAACTATGCATTTCAAAATAAAGTGCAATTAAGATTAGCATTTCTAAAACACACAGTAGCACTCACCCTTTTGCTCAGAAACAGTCATCATTTGTGAATCACTGGTCTGGGAATTTAACATCAGTAATATTAGCCAAGATTCTAGTTTTCTAACGATCACGAGAAAAAATTCTAACAAAGAATTACACGACAAAGATTATGGATGGACTTTGTTTTACAAATAAAAAATTATTTAAGAGCTGCATTTTTAAAAATCTTTACATTTTAGAGAAGCTTTTAGATCAGAATATCTGAAAGTAATAAAAAAGGTCCCATGAATACACCTCTCCCCAGTAAAAGTATATATGTGAATATATTTTAGTGATCAGTGAAGAGTATCTTCCATTTAGCATATTTTCAGCAGCAAACAAATTACCAGAAATGCCTCTTCTCAAATAACCAAAATTAAAACACAGTTCCTAAAAAATAGGTAAGAATTAGGACATTCATATTTACCATAAATTTCTTCAAATAGAGGAAACAAATTTAGAAGCCTATGCTTTGATATTTATAGCATAAATTTCATGATAACCTTGAATACAAAATAAAGAAAAATATTCTGAAGTGCAGTCAACATATGGTGGCAAGTCATTTAAACAAGAAGGAACTTTTACCATTAGCAAACGCACACAAACAGATTTTGGATCATATGTGCTTTAATTCAAGTTATTATTTATCATTTATATACAGCACTTACAAGTATGCTAGGTATTTTACAGAAAAATAGGAAAAAAGGTCTCTTATCCCGGGAGCTTACAACCTAATGCTAAACTCTATACATGTATTATACACACACTCTAAAACAACATTAAGGTTGCAGTCAAATGCTCAAAACATAGGAAATGCCCAAATTAAAGTGGCACACGCAACTTTAATAATTCATCACCCTCGTGCACTCACATTATGATACAGTCTGATTACATGAACACAGACTATTTTTTTCCAGGACCTGCTCTGAAGATGAATCAGGGTTGTGTGTGCAGGAGGCTATCACTTCATTTGTTGCAGAAGCTGGAAGGTGTGCAGTAAATAAGACAGGAAATTGCAGGAAGGAAGAGAAAGGATGATTTTATGGTTGAGGCAGATGAATGCCGCAATGGAGAAGCAAATTTGATGCAGACACAGCCTTTGCCACAGTGTTTCTATGTGATGCTAACCAAGTCACTTAAAATCACAACTTTTCACAGACAGTCATTAACTGTGAGTTCCTTATTTCTGGGTGCCTGACAATGAGTGATTTCTAGAAGTCACAATAAATAAAAATAAAGTCAGATTTTTTAATTAGATACAATTTTCTTTCTTAAAACAAACCTCTTTAAAATTAAATTTGATATTACGACAACCCATGTCCCTGTGGTTGTATTCAGTCTAGTCTTTGTGCGGCAACTTCTATTGTTTCAGCTCTCACTAAACAAAGGGACATTTAATTGTTCCCTCAGTTAGCCTGAATGGAAAGCATCTTGGACAACCTTGAGATTCAACAAGTTCTCTGTGACCGCCCATAAATCTGACCGTTTATCAAAGACATCTCTGCTGCCCCCACCACCACACACACTCCCATCTCCTCACAGGGAGGTACAAAGACCTATAGCCACACACTAAGCAAGGAGGAGAGAATAAAATGTTGAATAATCTGCTCAATAATAGAGCACTAAACATAGCAGGGATCTTGTAGGGGAAAAAAAATAGTATGCCATCATGTAAATAAAGGCATAAGCATATGGAGATTGAATTTAGGTTACTCAGGCAACCAGAATTCTAGTATTTCCTAACTTTTGAGTGCTTATCTTTGCAACCCTAACAATGTTTTTTTAAAATAGTTTTTTGTGTATAATATTTAGTAAGAGTCATGTGTTTCTAAAACACTTAAAAGATGTGCTATGAATATTTTCAGGACACAGGAAAACACTGAATACACAGAAGTGACAAAGAGTCCTGTGGCACCTTACAGATTAACTAAAGTATTAGAGCATAAGGGCTTGGTTACACTGGCACTTTATAGCGCTATAAAGCCCCCACGAGCGCTATAACCTCCTCCCCGTCCACACTGGCAAGGCACGTAGAGCGCTATAACTGCTGAGTTATAGCGCTATTGTTAATCCACCTCCGCATGGAGAATAAGGGCTGTAGCGCAGCTGCTGTAGCGCTACAGCAAGAATGTGGACACCCACTGTGCTACAAGTGATCTCTGGAGATGCCTAGAGCCATTTAAGGCAATTGACGTCTCTTCCCTTTGTTTTGAAGTCGGCTGGAGGAATGCGGAAGTACCTCTTTAGAGTTTCTCTCTTAACTCGGCAGATAAGCAATGCAAATGTTTAAGGAGGGAGCCTGTGTGAAAACAAAGCCTTCTGTGAACGGAGGCTCACTGACAGGCTTTCAGAAGAACGGAAAAATCACTCTCTCTCTCCCTCCGCATACACACAACGCGTCCCCCCTCACCCTCCTCGTTTAAAAAGCACGTTGCACCCAGCTGAATGCTGGGATACCTGCCCTAATGCGCTGCTCTTAATGCCGCATTAAGTGCCCCAAATGTGGCCATGCTATACCGCTGGCGCATCTGAGTGTGGACATACAATAGCGCTATACATATTACTGTATAAGGGGACCACTATAACCAATAGCGCTATAATCTTGTAAGTGTAACCATACCCTAAGCTTTCGTGGGCTAATACCCACTTCGTCGGATGCAAGCAGTTATCCGACGAAGTGGGTATTAGCCCACGAAAGCTTATGCTCTAATACTTTAGTCAGTCTTTAAGGTGCCACAGGACTCTTTGTCAGTTCTGCAATTCCAGACTAACACGGCTACCTCTCTGATTCTTGACACTGAATACACATTAAAGAATAATACCATAGTTGTTATAAACAATGAGTCTTTAACTGAAAACAAACACACCTCTGTTCTGATCAAGCTTCCCTGAAGAAGAGTCAAAGTTGGTACATAAGCCATAGATCAAAGACACTGCTTAAAAACAAAATCAATGATAAAATATTTTGAGCTATTTTAAGTGCTGATTTCCAGTTATAACTTCTTAGTTTTCTCAATACCAAAGCTGCCATTTGAACATACTGGTGCCATTAGAGTCAGTTCTATTCACTACACTTGCCGAAGGTTTTAATATTGTAGTACACAATTTCTTTGGGTATCTTACACACATATATCTATATTACCACAGGCAGATAAAGCAATGTTAAAATTATCCAAATGGATTATTTGGGCGGGCAGAGCATTTTACATAGATATATGTAGATATATCTCTCAGTTCTTTTAATAAACTATAAAAAGGCATCATAAGAACAGAACAGAATTTACACAACTTCCAGTTCTTGTTTAGCTTAAAAGTCCTTTAGATGTTTAGTGGAGGCAGTAACCTAATGAACATATGTTAAGGCATAAGTATGTCTATATTTTTTTCAATCAACTGTTTCAGTATTTTCCCTGCATTCACCTTATCTTTACCCCAACCAGGGAGTTTACCAAGCCAATTCACCTGCACATGCCAATAATGCAAGTTTCTTAAACCAGTCTGAGCAAGTCTAATAAGGCTTTCATTCACTTCTACTACAGCTGCACTCATTCATCAATGCTGGGCTCATCCTACAATAACTAGACGGAAAGGAACTGTCCCTGAGGCTACCAATCATTAAAGAATAGAAAATAATGCCAAATTATGCTGTACTCTGCTCTCATAGGTCCACCTACCATGATGCTCCCAGGCAGAAAACACAAATTCTAGTATCACTTCTCAAACAATGCTTCTCTAAATGTAGCACACTGCTCTCTGACCCTCATCGCAGTATTCTCTGTGTATTCAGTCTTCAAAAAATCAGAGTAATATAAATTCAACAGGTTAAAGAATTATGTTTCAACTTTTCTCCACAAAGCTTGAGTGTTTAATACACTTTAATCAGGCAGAATTTAAAAGAATCAATTTATTTAAAAGGATTTTTTTTCCTTTATCTGATATTGATGTAGGTGGGCCATACTCTAACAACAGAGCAAGTCTTTTCAGCATTTTAGAAAGGCATCTCCTCAACTGGTTTGATTCATTTTTATATCACAAATCAGCATTCCATGACCCTATGAGATGAAAAGTCTGTTAATCAAGCTTACAGTTATAGATTTCTTTCTTCATTAATCAAAAACTGAACTCAAGAAGGCTTTACCCTAGAAAGTACAACCAATTTTGCTTCACATTAGGTTAGATACATTATTCTTGCTACTTAATTTATATAAATGCTAAAAATAGGCTAGAGAGTTTGGTTGCTTAGCTTGGGGTGGTTTTTCTGTTTGTTTGTTTGTTTTTTTAAAGGAACCTGCTTAATGTACCAGTATTTGTGTTCCTTCAAACTTGAATAGACTGACATTTTAAAGAACTATGTTAACAAGGCTTGAAAGGTGGTATCAAATAAAATGTTTTAAAAAAGGTACTAGAGAAAAGAATCTTTTCAATTATTTCTCATTTTAAATGTAAAACTACTAAGTGTGACTGCTAATTAAGATTTGTTCATTTAAACAATAGCACAGAGGAAAGACAACAAAAATTCAAGTATTTCCACATACTATATTTCAATAACTGCCCAATAAAAAAATTGAGTGTTCAGCTACTGACATTCTCATTTCAAGTCAAAATAAATATTGCATAAAGGATTCCCTTTTCAAAAAAGAATCTATTCTATCATTTGCTAGTGTTTATTTCCACTTATTATAATAATTTTAGTTGATTACACAGGAAAAAAATGGCAATTTGAAAACCAGAAAAAGATGATCCTGTCTTAAAAGTAATAGTAGGAAGCAGAGAACTATAGAATTGCCACATCTTGAAAAAGACTTGCGTTTTGAAAAAAAACATTCATCAGTTACACATCTGTAATACAATGAAGAATTGTCAAAGCTTCTAAATAATGATGAAGCAAATTGGAGTCCTTCTTAAGAGTCACCATCATCAAGTGAAGCCTTTAAAATCAGTGCATTTTTTCATGGTAAACAGACCATAAACAGAGTTAAACAGTAAAAAGTTCTTTCCTACTTCCGAATCAAAGTATTGCCTTTTTACTGCCATGATTATATTACCTTTTTAATCTTGAATTAATTTTGCAGTGAGATATCTTCTGGTACACATTCAGGTATTACTAATTACCACCATGTTGCATAGCATCTAACATATAATGCCGTGAATTAACTTAAAAATGTTTGAATGGTTATTTGGTGCATCTAATTATCATGCATGTTAACACACAAAGTGTGAAGTACATATTCTTCTCCTATATTATTTCAAGTGACAATGGAGATTAACAACATCCAGAATAAATCAAACTTTCAGAGATAAGTCTCTGATAAAGGGATAACTTGGGAAAGTTTTGTGTTCTTTTAAAAAATCAACACTTAAAATTAGCAATCAAGTATTCAAGAAAGTCAGCAGGAGAAACTAAATTACAAGGAGAGAAACAGTGTGTATGAAGGAGAGAAAAGGACAGAAGTAAAATATATTATACTAAAATAATTTACACTAAAAAGGGATTATGAATACACTGTGAAGTTTGGGAGAAGTTTCCTGGAATAGAAAACCAAAGTAAGTTTTACAACTTTCTAGGTCCCATGGCAGTCTGCACAGGTAAACTGAAAAGAACCTCTCTTCATGGAATGACAACCTAAAAACACTGATTACTTCTCTCCCTCTAAACCATCCATAGCAGATGCAGAATGGCACCAGCTCATACAAATCTCTCTGAAGCTTATTAGGCAACATATATCATTACACACGTAGAAGGACAGAAAATAAATATCTATACATTTTTCAAGGAATGCCAACACACCAAGTACTCAATTACCCAAAACATTCTGCAGGATGCAAAATGACTAAGGCACCTTGTAAACGTCTAATTCAAGTACATGATCTCAAAGGTCATATGCTGCACATAAAATGACAACTGAGTTTCTGAGAACGCCCCCAAAAAGATCCTTTGAAAGAGGATCAAGTTTTGCAGAATTGACATTTCCCCTAGACAAGCATCTTTCCTTCAGCTCTAAAGCATCTAGGATTTGTTTCTTTTAGGATATGATCCTCCACTTTATTGCACTGCCACAACTGTTCTAGTTTATTGTTCATTTTATCATGTTTCCTCCCAGAGATTTTAAAAAGATTAAAATGTGGAGGAATGAATAGGGTTATTGGGCAGATCCTGCAAATCCTACACAAGATCAGTGTAGATATTACAGCTTCTTTATGGCACCTTCATCATTTGATTCAGGGTGGCAGGGAGTCTGACATAACTTTGTCTAGGTTTCCATGGACGTTATCCCAGTTTGTTGTTCAATATAACATCAGGCCACTTTCTCCCCTTTGCAATACTTATTTATAATTAGGACTAGTGCAAAGCAACAAGTGTTTATTTATACATCTGCCATCTCCCTGTAGGAGCATCAAAATTCAAATACAGACACGTACACCATTTACCCCACATTTTCTGCAGCTTTCCAAATACCCTAATTGTGATCACATCCCCTCTTTTCGGATAGCATTGGTGTCCTCCAACTCATGTTAATTTGCTTTTGAATAAAGTTGCACTTCTCAATTACCTCCCAGCCTCCTCTACTGTCATTTAGCATTTAAAGCCTCATCGCAGAAACATGCTGAAAAATACACCTCCCTCCGTGTGTTTGTGGTTTTTGTTACACCCATGAATACAATCCCCTCGGATTTAAAGAGAGAAGCCGCAGCTGCCCTCCTGCATTCACGCAGCATTGTTTTTAAAACACACTCGGTTGCTGCGGTGCGGCTCCAAGCAGCTTCCATTCAGCGTGAGCAAAACACTCCGCCAACTTTCAGCCACCGCCGGCTACTCCAGCGCAGCCAGGGAGAGCCCCAGCAGCCCCAACCTGCCATGTAAACACCGCCCAGAGCAGGCGCGTGTCCCTCCCCCTCCCCGGGGAAACTTGTTGCTTCTCACTGGGAAAAATAACCCCAGAGAGCTGGCAGGGGAGGGGGAGCAAGAAGCGGCCCAGGACAAAGCTAGAGCCCCTGGATTTCCATCTCCCCTCTGGGTCCTTCCCCCCGTTTCCAAGCCACCAGCTCCCCCCGCCTTTATTTTCGCTTTCCCTGGCGGTAAATCATTAAACAGGAGCCAAGCGCAGGCTGCGGGAACCATTTCACACCCGCAGAAACCGACCGTAAAACAAGCGGCTCCCTCCCCGCCGCCGCCGAGGGGGGGGCGGGGAGCGAGGTACTCACTCAATGAAGTAGCTGGCTCCCTCGTCGGAGAACCCCTCCTCCCAGCCGCGGGGCAGATCTGGGGAGGCAGAACAAAGGGAGGGGGAGGGAGTGAGAAGAACTTGGTGCCCTGAAGGTGCCTCGTTGTCCGGCGAAAGCGGGGGGGGGGTGGGGTGAGCGCGAGACCCCCGCCACACAACGGTCGTTACCCGCCACGCGACACACGCCCTCCTCCCCCCCGGCCCGGCGGGCACCCACCTGAGCGGATCATGTGGCCGGAGTTGACGGGCTCCTCGGTGCGAGGATGCAGCCAAGTAGTGGAGCGGGTCAGGTCACTAGGAGGAAGAAGCGGAAAATAGGCACCTGTTAGTGACGGGCGGGGAGGGGCGGCCCCGGGCGGACCCCCGACCGCCCTCCCCGCGCCTTACTCGATGAAGAACACCCGGCCGTCCCTACAGACGCCATAGGACCAGTGCTCAGGTAGAGTGTCCCGCCCCACCGCCTCCGCCGCCGCCATGTTCGCCGTGCGCACAGCCAGCCAGCCAGCCGGCCGGCCGGGGAGGGGGTGCCAGGGGGAGCGCGGGCGGGCGGCCGGCGCCCAGTGCCCGGCTCGGCTCAGCAGCGCCACCGCCACCGGCTGGTAAAGGCGCAGGCAGGACTCTGCCCGCTCCCTCGGGAGAGGAGGAGGGAGCGGGGCAGGGGCGGCGGCGGGTCCCTGGTTGTACAGCCGGGAGAGAATCCCTCTCCGCGGGGAACTGGCTGCAGAGGGGACGAGACAGACCCCTGGGTCCGGGCCTCCGCTCAGTGGTTACAGTGGGGGCGTCCCGCGGCTGAGTCCTTCCGCGCCCGGAGCTGGGCTCTAGGCACCTGCTCCACAGACGCGCACAACGGGCTGAATTCCCCTCGGACCTAGGTGCTGGTGCAGCTCCACGGACTGCGGCGGAGTAACTCCTGCTGTTCAGCGATTGCTGTTTGTTCCCCCATTCCTGTCCTCCTCTTCCTCTCCAACTCCAGCGCGCCTACATACACGGGATACAACCTGTGTCTGGCCCAAGCCTGCATTCTCTGCAGGGCTGCTGGAACAATTTGCAGAGGGGGGGCGCTGAGGACCATTGAACCAAATTGTAAACCCTGTATTGTAGATGATGGACCTCACTTCAAGAAAGGGGGGTAGCACACCTTGTTCCAGCACCTAGGAGTCTCTAT
Organism: Dermatemys mawii; assembly: GCA_007922305.1. Classification (NCBI taxonomy): domain Eukaryota; kingdom Metazoa; phylum Chordata; order Testudines; family Dermatemydidae; genus Dermatemys; species Dermatemys mawii. The sequence goes on along the minus strand of ML677332.1, from coordinate 9,341,368 downwards.
TTTTTCCCAATACATTAAGTCTCTCGCTCCCTAACAAAAAATTGTTTGCCTGCTGGTTTTTGTTGTTGTTTTTCCTGTGGAGAAAGGTATGCCAGGAAACCAGCAAGGTAGAGGGAACAAATCAGGGCAGATGGAATGACTCAGTGTGGGGATTGAACATAAAAAGTTGTTATTTCTTCCTCCACTTGTTTCCCAGGCTGAGGCATTAGTCAGTCCAGGCCTTTGCTGTAAAGGACAAGAGGATCATGAAATTAAGTGCTGTTCTGTCAGCAACCTGTGGCTGTACTGAAAAGGTAGGGAGAGAGTAGGTGGTGCTTGTTCATCTAAGGGAATGGAAACACTAGATCATTAATGAAGCAGAATTTTGCAATAATTTACATAGCAACTTTTATTGCACAGTGCCTTCTATATGCAACGCTGCGGAAATGTAGTCGCTTTGGGCTTAAAATGTACACACCCCACATAGCAATGAGGAAGGGGAAATTTTAGCTAAAGCCACTGGGTCAACTTCCTTCTTTTACTAAAATATTGTGAGATCTTTAATGTATAGACAGTGCACAGAGGCCCCCCATTTCCAAGGTCTCAGCTGATATGAAGGTTCCAAGGACCTACAACAGCAAATCAAGTCCTCCACTGAAAGATGTAGAGCTGAGATGAACTTGACATTCATTGAAACCTGTTTTTCTACTCTGATTCCCCACTGTCTTGCATAGCTATATATACCAGTGCAAAGTAACTGTAAAACACAGTCCTACCATACTACTGTGATAGTGTGTTTGCATCCTGATTTTGCACAGGTGCAAATAACTACACAAGATAAAAGCTAGGGAGAATCAGCCCCTAAGAACTTTAAAATTGGGAAAGATATTGGAAAGCTAGCTGGTTTGTACTGAACACAGGAAAAATGTAGGATGGATTTTAATGAACTATTGAGAGAGCTTAAGAGGCGAACATCTTTCCTTTGCTTTGATTCACAGATGCTGAAAGTGAAAAACTCATATTCATTTTGCTCATGCAGGATTGTTCTCTATTATACAGATTAAATGTTCCCTTTTATTCCATTATTCCTAGCTATGCTTTCATGTACCACAGCATATAATTCTTCTCCCTTAATGACAGCTTCCAAGTATTGGTAAAATCTTATCCACCTCTACTCCATCATCAATAAATCAAGCTTTTCCTAACCTCTCTCAAGTCACCATTACAAACTCCTGAAAATTTTTGTTACTCTACTTTGAATTATCACAACTGTCAATATCTTTCTAGTGATGTGGTGGTGTTCAGAAATGAGTATATTCTTGCTGATGCTTTGCACTGTGATAGCCTCTGTCTTCTGCATTTGTTATTATTGCCTTTATAATTATTTACTTGTTTAACGTCAGCAATGTGCATATAGTGGTAAAAAGTAGGTAAGACATGTCTCCTGCCCTGAACAGCTTAAATTTACTGGAGTTCCCAGGGCAAGTCTTTTTACACCCATTAATTGCATGAACTAGTTAAATGGTATGGACCCACAGAACGGGGTGGACTTCTCAGAATAACCACTAACTGAGTTTAACAATAACGCTTCATTGTGTAAACCACTACTTGAGATGATCTTGTGACTTGTCTTCAGTAACGTAATGGAAAATATTTTAAATAATTCAGAAGGAACCTATTCTACACAGCATTGTTCAACATAAAACCTGCTTCTGATCTTAATGTGCAAGCAACTATATACTTTTGAAAAAGATGTTGCATACTTCTCTCCCTACCAGAGATAATGACTTCCCATTATTGATCTGAGCTCTTTAATCTGCATATTAAAGTCCAATTCTTATCCCATAGAGATATTAAATTCGCTTACTGATATTGACATGTTGAATTACTACTACTCTTTAACATCCGGTGGTGATGAAAGACTTTTACATGAATTAATTGATGTACTTTAACTTCAGTTACATGCATTTACACACTTTAATCTCAGCTGGTTTCATATCAATATTTTTAATTATTGTCCTTTAACCAACAGGCTTTCTCAATAAAACCATACAAATATACAGCTGACTTTTCATATATGTTAAATAAAATAAAGTTTCTTAACTTGAAGGCAAATGTTTCCCTTTGAGTTACAAGGGCCTGACTGAAAGACCACAGGAAGAGATTCCCATTGACTTAATTTAACTGTTTATCAAGGACTAGTCTGCAGTTACATAATCTGTATTTTAACCTAAAGGTTCATATACCATATAAACAAACTATACATGACTTTTTTGCATTATTAGAAAGTGCTGCATTGGTACTCATTTATTATAGACCTTATATATAAAATACTTAAAAGCAGAATATTGTATTACAGCAGAGTAACAATACTTAATGTTAAATCACTTACTGATTAAAACATAACCCTTCTAAGTAGTCAAAAATCCATGTGCTGACTCAGATTATCTTGAAATTTTGTGCGCTTCCTGGGGGGGGGGGCGGTGCAGAGTAGGATTAATGGTCTAAATTTGGAATCATTTGAACAAAAGCCTCCTGAGTTACAGCTGCCCCAACCAGTGCTATGTGTACAAAATCACCTATACCCAATTCTAGATGGTGCAGCCTGCTCATTTTCCCCATGCAAAAAAATAAGTCCAGTTCAGTAAGGGAAAATTCACAAGCATGTAGTTATTACAACACGTCAGATATCAGAGACTGACTCCTCATGTGAAAAGACTATGCTCCTATCAGGCTAAGGACTGACAGAAATATGAAAAAGTCATTGGGGATATTAAGTAAATTCCTTCTTCCTAGATTCTTTTTTGAATGTATTGTGTCAAAAAAAGTGAGATTGGGAGATTTAATTCCTGGAAATAAATGGTGATTTTTTTTCCTTAACCCTTTCTGGCTCAATATCACAGATGGTAATATATAGCACTTGTATAGCCCTTTGATATTTTTGGATTCAAAGTAATTTTAAAAGGCGAATAAGAATTAGCCCCATTTTACAGATAGCAAAAGTGAAATACAGCAAGGATGGCTTGCCCAGTGTCACAGACAGTGACATAGCTGGGAATAAAACCCATGTTTGACTCATAGTACAGTGCTCTATCAATTGGACCACAGGAGTCAGTGGGAATAGACATAAATAAGGGTGGCAAAAAGTTACCAACAGATGTAAAAAAATTACAAGAAAGAAGAAAATACAAGAAAGAAGGAAAGAGACAACTGTTCTGACCTTTCACACTGCTGAAGTATGTGGTCACCCATTTCTAACTTTGATGTTGCTGTTGCATAAAATATCAAAGTACATTTGAAGGAATCACCACAATGTTAGTCAGTATCAACTAATAATGATAAACAGTAATCCCAAATAATGGTGGAACAGGAGCATATTCTCTCTTACAAGCCCTTTTGTACCTTTAACATACAATACTTTAATTTTATTGTGTATTTAAAACAGGCATACTATGAGTGAAGCATAGAATGTAAGCTCCAAAGGACATGGAAAATAAAGGTAAATTGACAGCAAATTGTGTGCGTGTGTGTATATATATATGAAAGTCTACCCTGTTCCCATTTAAATAGGTTGGAAGTTTTGCCACTGGCTTCAGGGGGAGCAAGATAACACCTATAATGCTACAACTATCTTAAAATGAATATAGCTCAAAGTAAACTAGTTCAGTTTATAGGTAGGGGAATCCAAAAGTCTGAAGAATTATTCATTTTTCTGGATGGTGGAAAAAATATGAATACGTTTCATTGCTTTCAACAGTTCCTGAAAGGCATTGAGGAAAACACTTGGCACAGCAAATACTATATAAGGATATTATTCATGCTCACCAAATCAACACCCAATGTGATCTGATTGATGGTGCACGCTCAGGTCAACAGAGAGATTTTAACAACTGAGTGGGGCAGATGGGAAAATGCCGCAGAGAAAGTGATGCTTGTGATGCAAATCAAATTCAAACTCCTCCTTCCAGAACAGTTAAGTCCCCTTAGAGTCAAGAAAAATGCTAAATACTCTTTTTGGTTTAAAAAAAGATTCACAACAAAAAGGATTAGAAAGTATTAAAGTTGAACATGTCTTTTAATTGAGTTCAGCTAATGTTATCTATATAATTATATAGATAACTATACCTTTACAAAAACTCCTTCACATTTAAAAAAACTGGATATTAAAATTTGGAAATTAACATTTAAAATAGGCAGGTAGTTTCCCACTGCCATATAGTTCTTCATCATTCACTATTACTTGTACTGCCCACAACAACTTAAACTTTGGACTCTAAAATATGAAAAACTATATTCATAAATTAAAATAAATTTCTAGTTGATTGCCTAGTAAAGTAATTCAGGTCTAATTTTCTAACGTTCATTACAACTTTATGGACTACAAAAGAACAGTAGGTGTATTCATTGCTATACAATACGTATAGTGAAAACAGTCTATTTAGATACAATTGTGACACCACAAACATATTTCACAGCTAAAAATTGATTAAGCATTCCAATTCTGTAAATAAAATTATTTTTCCACTTCACAATACATCACACTGAAAATTTATGCAACTATTACATAGTGAAGTATCGTAGGACTACTTTTCTTTCAAAATCTGTATTTACACATTTAATAAACTTTATGTAAAGGCAACAGTGTACATCCATGCCATATTTTCATTACAGAATAAAACAAGGTAGCACAATTAAGACTGGGTCTGTGCTAAAGTGTATGTATAGCAGTAGAAATCCTTTAATTGTTAAATTTTCAGACTTTTTAATGTTTGGATATTTGTAAAGAGAGTGTTGGTGAGGTTTGTGTGTGGGTTTTTTTGGTCAGGGAAATTTTTAGCTGAACTGCAATAAAGCACACCTTCATCCTTAACGCTTTCAATAAAATGATGTTTGTGAATATCTGTTTGTTTGTTCAAAAAGAAACACAAACCTCTAAATCAGCTTGATTATTATAGACTATAGGAGCAGACCCCTGCTCTAACAGAACTCCTAAGGCTCTCCAAAGTAGGGCTGCCCTGCAGACTTCGCAAGTCCACAAGTGGTGTGCATTTGAGGGAAATTATTTTTGTGAGAGATAAGGGGAGCAGAAAGGGTGATGTGGGGCTTTTATATAGATTTAAATTAAGAGGCTTAAAGTTTTAAATCTAGAATATGTTGAGCATTTTAAGTTTTATGCATAGAGAAGACTGTCTTTTCCTGCATCCTCTTCTGTGCCTCCTCCAATTCAATGTACCCCCACCCCCACTCTGAATCCACGATTGTTCTGCCCTTCTCCCTCTCTTCTGCTTGCCATATAACCCCTTTATTACAGAGCCAGGGAGTAGGACTCCATGTCATCCATTTTTTGTGTCACCTACCCCATCTAGGCTCACATCCCTCTACACTTTCTCCAATTTTCCTGTCCCATATCCATGTCCCTCCTACCCCAGGCTCAGCTGAGCTGCTGCAACAGCAGAGTCTGGAATCAGCAATAAGTTTGTTTATACTGATAAACATTTAAAGATACATTTACTTTTCCCTGTATATACAACGCAACAACTCTGTATGAGTGTGACCCAGGCAAGAGCTATGAGTAGCAAGAAAGTATGTAAAGACAAAGAGAAATAAAAATAGTGCTTCTTAACACAATGTGCATGGAGTCAGAACTGAAGCTGTCTTCGGGTTGGTTCAAGTAATAACAAGCAACAACAAAAACTGCAAAGAAAAGAGAGACAACTTCATCAGAAGTGACAAAGAGTCCTGTGACACCTTAAAGACTAACTAAAATTTTAGAGCATAAGCTTTCGCGGGCTAATACCCACTTCGTCGGATGCATCCAACGAAGTGGGTATTAGCCCACTAAAGCTTATGCTCTAAAATTTTAGTTAGTCTTTAAGGTGCCACAGGACTCTTTGTCACTTCTGCAATTCCAGACTAACACGGCTACCCCTCTGATTCTTAATTTCATCAGGGGACTCAAAATAAACAACTTTATCTTACAAAGTATACTATATGCAAGATGGCCAACTTCCTAGTTTCTCCTTGTTTGCTGACTGGTCCAACCCTAGGAGCTTCCTTACAGGCTGACAAGGAAAGATGGCTTCTTCTTTATCACGTTGCTATAATGAACCCTTAGTTTACTCCTTCCCTGTCTATCTTAATATAGGATATGTGCACCCATCTTATCACAATTCTTGTATATATTACAGGTCTTTGTAAATTCCCATATTAACCTCACAATGTAACACTAAGGCACCTCTCCTCAGCAAACGTAACACAACAAAATACATATAAGTCCTGATCTACAACTTGTTCTGCGTACGCAGACCCCTGTGCCCATACTAAATAAGCTGCAGCACTAGCACTTTCAACTTTGCAGTCTAATTTATTTTCAAGATACAATGAGTTCAAACAAAAAAAGTTAGAAAACTTTTCTAAAGTCAGAGGTGCAAGGTGGTGCAGCTTATTCCTGCCCTGGAAGAGGGGAAAAGGGACTAAACTGTGACTTTGAGTCACACTTTGGTCTCTAGTCTTCTCCTGAGGCAGCACAATTACACGTGAATCTTTGCTCCAGGCTCATGTTAATTCCACAACTAGCCCCGTGCATCAACACAATATTAAAAATTGTTTTCTTCAATAGAAAATTGGCATTCCCTGGATTTGCAAAAAGGGGGCCACATTCAGCCCTAATATAAATTGATGAACTTCACTGCAATTAATGGAATTGCATTTCTTATACCAAGACTGAATTTGGCCTAAATATCTCTATTGCTTGGCCACTAGCCAAAGAGATAAAATGCCATTATTCTATTAAATACCAGTGATCTATTGGGTAGTAACCTGGATGACCATTTCTGACCAAAGTGCTAGATAATGTGGGTATGGTTTAAAAAAAAAGTGAAAAAGAATATTTTCTGAAGTTGCATAGAAGAGCTCTTGAAACTGTTGGCTATGACTGGACTGTTGAATCAGACTATCACAGAAGGGGTGGAGAGAAACATTCTAATACGTTCTCTATTCTCTTGAGTCTGTATAGGTGGCCCTTCACATAATAGGTCAAAAATAGATTGTCTCTCAGCTAACTTTATAATCAAATAGGTCATCAGGGTGCAAAACACTGTTCTGTAATTTAATGCACTTATACATGTCAAACCTTTTCATTCCTGCTTTTAAAATACAGGTATTTGAAACAGATAAACAGGGCTGACACCTTAATAACTAGGGCCAATACAGAAAAAACTAAGATCTCTGTGAAATGTGGTATTGTTTTAAATAAAAATTAAGCATTTTCCTTCAATTAAAATAGTATTACTTTCTCTTCCAGAACTCTTATTCTCTACTCTAACCTCTGATGGATTATAATCTTTTGGTTATATCTGAAGCATCGCAGTTCACACCATTCAGAATCCATGTGATACAAATTTGCATTTTTAAAATCTACAAATGAAGTTATTGTGTAATTAGAGTGATAATTGGAAATTTTTGTAGTTTAACAGGATAGATCAATGTTTTTCAAATAAACTGAAAGATTGCTGTACCCTGGTCGGTTAATCTCCCTCCCTCCATGGCTATCCCTTTATTGGTGTTTTCTACAATAGTTAAGACTCTCACAAGACTCCAGAACATTTTGTTGTAAACTAATTTTATAACTGAGATATCTAATGAATGCAATAATCATCTATTTTGACGATACATTCATTACTGCTTCTTAATTACACAGTTCTCTGAAATCCAATTTTAACAATTAACCAGACTGAGTACAAAAGAGAACAAAAGCAAAGCAAAGTATTGTTTAATACAAGAGTAAATTTATCTTTTTGACTTCGCATTATATAGTCCTTCCAAAGATAGCTTTGTAAAGTATTATATTTCTTAGTATATCTTAAAATTCCTTTTTAATTCAGATTTACATCTCCATTCTTTCAGTTACAATGTTAATCATAAAGTGAAAAATGTAATAAAACAAATTCTAATTGTTCTTCAGAGACTTAGCAATAAGTACTCCGATATCATCATAGTCCAGTGGATGTCTTTTACATTATTTGTTTCTCAAGCAAAAGGAATGCACAGTTCTTTTGGGCACTAAATACTTTTAAAATCATTGGTTCATTAACAGAGATGTGGATGTCTGGCTTAACAATATATCACTCTTGGTAAAATTACAGCTGTGTTCTGTCAATAATAATTACGTGAGTGTTTTGCTCATTTCCTTCCATATTTTTCTGATCGAGACATTATCAGAGCAGCATCCATTTTAAAAAGAAAAAATCCAACATAATACATCTGGCTCAGATTTGGTAAGGACATGTTGTGGTGTGGTGAAAATAAAAACCCTGAAAAACTTCCACAAAGACTCCTTCCTACTGTACGCAAAAACTTGAGAATTTGCAAATTCTTAAGTGGAACTTTAGCACAATTTTACTGTACTACTAACAGAGGCCTGGGGCATTTCCTAGGGACTGATCAAGATAAGTTTTGCTTCAAGCTGTTCTCACCAGATATCAACTATAATTTCCCAGGAAATGCCTTGGCCCAAAGCCATGATTACTATTAATGTTGTTGTTAATTGTTGATGATGATGAACCCAAAAATGTAATTTTAATTAAAAATTCCACATTTTTACCTTGTACGGACAGTCCTACCCTTTTTCCAGAGTGCCGAAGGAACTGATGTTAACGATGATGCTGTTATATAGGCTTTGTACAAGTATAAGACCAGGTACCGTGGCTAATTAAATTTACTCTTTGCAGTTGTAGCAATTTTGAGAAAATTTCTTTACCTTGTTTCCTTGAGTGAATTTAATGTTTATTAGCAACACCAGACTGACCTCTCTAATGACAGGTGGTCTCTAATCCACAGAACAGTTACTCCTTGGATTGTGGCAGTACAGGCTCCCACAGATTGCTCCACCAATGTGGGAACAGATTATAGGAGTGTGTGTGTAGTTAATTCTTGTACTCATTCATACATTGTCCTCAGTGTGAGACTGCCAAAAGGGGTTCCAATTCTGGTGGTGATTTTTTAATGTGGATTGAGACCATCAAATTTACTTCACTTAAGGTGGTGAACATCCAATAAAAACTTTCAGTAACTAAAGGCTTGTCTTCACTGGCAATTTACAGTGCTGCAATTTTCTTACTCAGGGGTGTGAGAAAATATCCCCCTGAGAGCAGCAGGTTTCAGCACTGTAAAACACCAGTGTAGACAGTGCACCAGCACTGGGAGCTGCTCCCCTCGAGAAGGCGGGTTTTTAGAGCACAAGGAGAGCTCTCTCCCAGCGCTCTGTCGCGACCATATAAGTCACATTAAAGTGCTGACAGTGTAAACTAGCCCTAACAAGCTGTGTCACATTCAATCTGGATATTTAGGAGTAAAAGTCTTTATATCCTACCACAAATTCCCTGAAGCATCCCTTCTCTTGGATTCCGCCTTCTGTCAAGGTCTAAGAATAAAGACAGTCCTCTCTAAATGTAAAACTATAATATGCAATGGAGCATAACTTTACAACAGGAAAAAAAAGAAAACACCAAGACGACATATAATGGAGCACTATCAGTGTGTGTGTGTTCAATATCTTCATCAGTGATTTAGATAATGGCACACAGAGTACACTTATAAAGTTTGCAGATGATACCAAGCTGGGAGGGGTTGCAAGTGCTTTGGAGAACAGGAGTACTTGTGGCACCTTAAAGACTAACACATGTATTTCAGCATAAGCTTTTGTAGGCTATAGCCCACTTCATTGGCTGCATAGAATGGAACACACAAAAGTAAGATGTGTATATATACACACACAGAAAGTGCTTTGGAGGATCGTATTAAAATTCAAAATGATCTGGACAAACCGGAGAAATGGTCTGAAGTAAATAGGATGAAATTCAATAAGGACAAAGCAAAGTACTTCACTTAAGAAGGAACAATCAGTTGCACACATACAAAATGGAAAATGACTGCCTAGGAAGGAGTACTGTGGAAAAGGATCTGGAGGGGTCATAGTGGACCGCAAGCTAAATACGAATCAACAGTGTAACGCTGTTGCAAAAAAGTGAACATCATTCTGGGCTGTATTAGGAGGACTGTTATAAGCAAGACACGAGAAGTAATTCTCTCTCTCTACTCCATGTTGATTAGGCCTCAACTGGAATATGGTATCCAGTTCTGGGTGCCACATTTCAGGATTGATGTGAACAAATTGGAGAGAGTCCAAAGAAGAGCAACAAAAATGATTAAAGGTCTAGAAAACATGACCTATGAGGGAAGATTGAAAAAAATGGGTTTGTTTAGTCTGGAAAAGAGAAGACTGAGAGGGAACATGATAATCGTTTTCAAGTATGTAAAAGGCTGTTACAAGGAGGAGGAAGTAAAATTGTTTTTCTTAACCTCTGAGAATAGGACAAGAAGCAATGGGTTTAAGTTGCAGCAGGGAAGGTTTAGGTTGGACTTTAGGAAAAACTTCCAGTGAGGGTGGTTAAGCACTGGAATAAATTGCCTAAGGAGATTGTGGAATCTCCATCTTTGGAGACAAGAGCAGGTTAGGCAAACCCCTATCAGGAATGGTCTAGATAATTAGTCCTGTCAGAAGTGCAGGGAACTAGATGACCTCTTGAGTTCCTTCCAGTTGTATGATGACAATAACCATCTTTCTCAATTCTGGAAATGCATTAAATGACAGGAGTATTACAGTATTAGCCATAAATCAAATCTCTGTTGTTCTGGCACATCAATAACTAGGAAAGTACAAGTTTGTTTGCTATCAGCAGCACTGTTTTCCCAGTGAATTCTGACCCTGTTTTTGAAAAAGTAAAATAGTTTACTTGATGCATTCAGTTGCTAGCAGTACAGTAGCATAACTTCTATCTCAGGAATTACATTTCATCTCTCCTGCTTTATCCAAATTCAAAGCATAATGAACACTGGTCACATTATAGGTGTCAAGGACCTAATGGAACTGACTGCATGTAGAGTACATGAAAACTGCACATCATTTGGCAAAGCAACAGGGGGTTCAAATGAAGATTTTTCCCATATCATTTACTTACCTACTTCAGAGTGGTGTTGTGAGGCTTAGTGAATAGTTGAAAAGCTAAAAGTCCATGGATTAAAAACCACTATCTAACTTCAAAGTATTATACTATTTACAGTGCGGGTAATGGGAAAGCCTGCTAGGTCAAAGAAGCCATATGTGGCGGGGTGGTGGGAGTGGAAGGATGCAGTGTTAATATCCTTTCTGGCTTAAGGGTGTGTGTCTGTTTCCTAGGCTCCAGAATTGAAGTTTACTTTGTTTCTTTTGTTATTTTGTCCTTTCCTTGAGTTTAAATTGAACAGAATATACTCCTCTCTATCTTGATGCATTTCAAAAGGTGAATCAGCAAGGTTAAACAACAATGTATAATCAACCTGTGGAACTCATTGTCAGGGGACGTTGTGAGGGCCAAAAATATGACTGGGTTAAGAAAAGAATTAGATAAGTTCATGGAGGATAGGTCAATTAAGGGCTATTAGCCAAAATAGTCAGGGATGCAACCCCATGCTCTGGGTGTTCCTAAGACTCTGACTGCCAAATACTGGGACTGGATGATGGGATGCATTGCATGGTAATTGCACTGTGCTGTTCATTTCTCCTGAAGCATCTGATAGCGGCCACTGTTGGAAGACAGTTCACTGGCTAGATGGACTACTGGTCTGACCCACTTTGGCCATTCTTATCTTTTTAAATGAGTTATGGCTATTAGTCTTTTTATTGTGCTGCTTCCCCCCACATTCCCTTCTTTTTCTTGGAAGCATCCTTCCATCCCTTTCTGAAATGATAATTGTTGTCTTGGTGGAGTGGTCCAAATCCCTCCTACCTCATTTTAGGGGGCATATCAGTGCTCTAGTACTTTTAGCACCATCAAGAGGACACTGAAGAAGGGAGTTATGGAGAACCCCTCTTCTTCACCCATGTGGGTATAACAGTGAGGTAATATAATTCATCAAGTTGGATCACTCTTCCTTCCAGGATGTTAGCTAAGGTAACTTCAGGGAGGTCAGAGGAAAGCATTTTAAGAATTCATATCCATGGTGCAGTCTCCCTCTTGGTCGAAGGCCCACACCTACAGTTGGGTTAATTCAGTTTATTAGGGCAGTGCCTGTTAGCCAACAAAGAGCAGGGCCATTGTGCTAGGCGCTGTACAAACATAGGACAATAGACAGTTTCTGCCCCAAAGAGCCTCCAATCTAAATAGACAAAAACAGAGACAAAGTGAGGGAAGAAGTAGAATGCTCCAGCAGAGTGAACAATAGGATGTCAGCAAACATAATATTCTTGGTACTTTTTCTGTGTGTGTTTTTTAGTTAGGAGGGGATAAGCTGAGAGTAAAATGGGTGAGGGGCACAGGGCAGGAGAGCAGAGGGTAAGAGGGACAGGTGTCGAGTGAAGCTGTGGTGAAGAGACAGTGAGAAAGAGGGAGGATGACAATTGAAGCAAACAGCCAGTTAGGTCAGGGCAGAGAAAGTTCAATCAGAACAGTAGAAAGTTCTCTGAATGTGCAGAGTTCCAAAGGTCCCTGCTTTGGCTGCCTCTGCCCCTTCCAGCTGACGTCTCTGGCTAGATCCTTTCTGTAGCCATGAATCCTAGGGCCCCAGAGTTTATTGTGAACTCACTGGAACAGTTCTAGGTCCAGTGGGCAGCATGGGTAAAAAACGGTGTCCCTAGCCTCTGTTTGTCAGAGGGAGGAGATGGATGGCAGGAGAGAGATCACTTGATCATTACCTGTTAGGCTTACTCCCCTCTGGGGCACCTGGCATTGACCACTGTCAACAGATAGGATACTGGGCTGGATGCACCTTGTTCTGACCCAGTATGGCCATTTTTATGTTCTTATGTCATTGACAGTAGTGTTTATGAAGATAATGTTTACAAAGGCCATTGTCTGTCAGAAAGAGGCATTCAGTTAATTAAATGTATTCTATTAAACAAATTTAATCTTACAGCTTTACAAGAAGGTTATATCTAATGATCTTTTCTCTGGAGCCACAGGCTTTTGCATTTGCAAAAATAAAACATTTGCTTGCTGCCCTATTTGCAAAGGTTTTAGATCCTTAGAAAGACAGATTATAGAAAGGTACAATTTGATAAATCTTTCATTGCTCATTTTCCAATTGTTCCAAAGCAGTTCTCTTTCTTTGAGGGGAAAATAGGTGCAATAGGGAGTCTCACTGATTGTAATTAATTAATTATATATCATACTAAAATAAAATCTGTGCTTCCAGATGACCAGTTTCCAAAATACACAGGATAGATTAACTATTCTAGAATAGAGCCAATTTCTGTTCTCAGTTGCACTGCTTCCAAACTATCTCAGTAGCAATTAAGCTAGAATTTCCTCAGGATATTAATCCTGTATTACGTAGTAAATATACATTAAAATATAATTTGCGAATGAATGAAATATATATATTATACATACACACACACACACACACACACACACAGTGAGCTTTACCAATTTTCCTGCGATAAGTGCTTTCTGGACAGCAGTTAATAATAACATTAACTCTAATTTAGTATTTTTTCTCCTCACTGGGAAGGGAGAGAGATAAATGTGTCTTTTGGAAAGATTATAGTGAAGAACATATCATATTATAGTGAAGAACACCAATATGATAACCTAAGATAGATAAATACGATTCTCCCCTCCCCCCAGCTCTCATTTCTCTATCACATCAAACATAATCTGCTTATATTCACTTTCAAGCCCCTTCATGGTCAATCCCCACACTACCTATCATCTCTCATTTACTGTCAAGCTGTTGATGCTCATCTCCAAATGGCACACGATGCCAGGCTCCACTGACGACTTAAACAAGCTTTTTCACAATTTCTTCCATGCTGCCCCTCACACTTGGGAGACACTTCCCATTAAATCCACAACGGGACCTCATTATCCACCTTAAAATCCCTCCTCAAAATTCTCCTTTGCCATGATATTTACAAAAAGAACGGTCTTTGATAGTGTGTAGAGACCACTGCCTATCCTGCTGACCAATATTGTTTTATTGTTTCTCTGTACTCCCCTCTCTGTCTATATCCACCTGTTGTCTCTTACTAGGTGCTAAGAAATACAAATAAATAATAAGGCTTTTAATATTCTGCAAGGTGGGCAAATACATGTTGCTATCAGCAGGCTAATCCATGACAACATAGCAAAAATTTCTGGCAGCAAGAGACTGAGTGAGTTATTATTTGTGTTATAGTAGTAGCTAGAGACCCCAACCAGATCAAGGTCCCATGGTGCTAGATACTGTACAAATACATAGTAAGAGAGAGTCCCTGTTCAGAAAAAGAGCTTACTGTTTAAATAGACAAGACAAAGCATAGGAGAAGAAAAAGAGACACACCTGTGAAGTGAGTTAGCCAAGGTCACACAGCATATCAGTGACAGAGGTAGAAATAAACTCAGGTCTCTTGTGTCCTAGGCCAGTGCCATATCCAGTAGACTACACTACTTTAAAGCCACTCTTGCTTCACTATCCCTTCCTGCAGCTTATCCCCAAACCCAAAGTCAGTAGGAATATTTCCATTGAGCTCAGTGGGTTACAGATCAAGCTCCAAATGCAGAAATAGAGTATCTTAGAATTGGGCCCAAAGTCTCCTGCCCAAGGAGCTATAAAATGTTTTCCAGAAGGCAGAGCATTAATCCAGTGTCAGGCCTGGCCTACACCTAAAACTTAGGTCAACCTTGCTGTATCACTCCAGGGTGTGAAGTGACCTAAACCCTGCTACAGACACCACTAGATCAATGGAAGAATTCTTTCGTCAACTTAGCTACCATGTCTTGAAGGGGTAGATTTACTACAGTGATGGAAAAACCCCTTCCGTTACTGTAGCAAATGTCTACACTATTGTGCTACATCTGTGAAGCTGCAGCACTTGTAGTGTAGACATAGCCTCAGTATGAAGTGGGGTATGACAGATTTCCAGAACAGGGCTATACAATATTTGGCAAGCTATAATAGTATGTTTATAAACTTAAGGGGAAAATATTTGAGTAATTCTAAAAACAAAAAACATCACCCACACAATTAAAACTGTTTACACACCCTACAAACTTGTGACTAGAGACTTGAGACATACTATAAATTTGGGAGAAATATTATAGTGTTTGTTATCTCTAGTTCTTTTTTGCTGTCCATGAACAGCTGTCATGGAATAAGCAAAATTTCTGCTGCCTAATTTGAAAGGGAAAACAGCCTCCCCTATGGCATTTTGCACACAAGTGAACCATTTCTGTAGAGCAGTTTTTAAAATTTCAAGTAATAAAAAGTTTGATTGCAACTTTCTATAGCTACAGTCTGTCTCCTACCATTTTTCAGTATCTCTGGAGTGGAATAACACTATTTTTGTGTGGGCAGGAAAGAAATTTAGATTAAAGAATAGTCACAGTGTGGATTATTTATCATGTTTATGCATTAAAGTTGCTTTTATAAACATTTTGATTTGCATCTAGTGACATTTTAATCTAATAAAAAAGTTTCATTGACATCAAAAATTTCTATATCTCTGCCAAATCACTACTAAACAAAATTAACATGCAAGGCAAACAGCAAAGTACCAGTTCAGATCCCTTTGGTATTCCCCTTGGAATCAAAAGCCACTTAAACATTTGCCAGCTCAACAATTTGAAATGTCTTAGACACATTTTTCTAATAGCCTCAGTAATAATGAACAGGACACAATACAAAGAAAAGATGCCAGAATATCACAAATCTGAGGCTGTTGAAAGGATTAAGCATAATCTTTTGCCCCAAGAGCAGCTTTTCAACCTTTTACACTCCACGCATAGCAATGCAAAATACAGTGAAAACTGAGGCACAGATAGGAATCATAAAAATATTACCAAAATCCCACTTAGTCACACCACCACAGACCAAAAATACGTTGTGCTGGCTAGGAGAGAGCATAGCCACGGCAGGACACAACTTCAGGCTGCCCACTTCCCAGTAGAAACATAAAGGAGGGCAGGCAGTGACATCACCCTAAGCTAGGGTATTGGGGGCCTTTTACCCATCCCTGCTCCATCTTGAGTGAATGTAGTCCCAGAGCTGCACCAGTTTGGTAATGTGGTCATAAATCATTTGGTCCTGTTTACACAGTCAAGACTAAACTGAGTTATGTGGTCAGGACAGCCAAGACAACTCCTCAACAGTAGAGATGGCAGTGCAGTGGAACCCTGACCTTCTAGGAGTCTATTGCACTGATCTCACCAACAAAACCTCTCTGACCAGGGGAACTGTATTAGGAGCCACCACATTTGGGTAGGATTTTTTGAACAGTAAAATGAGCCTTCAGGTGATTAGTTAAATTATGAAGGCTAGGAAGATAGCCACAAGAGATATAAGAGGGTGTACCTTAGAATTAATGGGGATTTTGCACGTTACTTTTTTGAGCAGTCTGAAAGGAGGAAGTCTGTTATGTTGCTCTCCAAACCAACGTGTCACTCTTCTTTCTCCCTTAACATAACACTCTGTCTGGCTGGAAATTATACAGACATAATTTGCTTAGTTTCTAGAAGAAAGAACATAACTCCTGTTTCTGAACAACAAAACCTCTGGCCCAATGAGTCAGTCTTGAGAATCAGAAATAGAGTTTTATCCATTTTTTTACAGCCAGGAGCATGGGGATAACTTGGGGAGAATTTGGGGATGCTTTCAAGATTTTACTCAAAAGAAAAAAAAAAGATTGTTATTGATATACTATCAAAGAAAATTCTTCAATACATAAAGTCTGTGAGAGTGAGCACAAAAGAGAAAAGCAGGGGCCGTCACTTAATACTGTCAGAGGAGGTAGGGGATGCAAGTGGATTTTGACAGCTTTGGAGCTGAGAATATTTATCACTGAGAGTAGATAGGAGGATTTTTCAATTACAGCACAGACTGAGGGGTTAGGTGAATTTGTTACTGGTAGGTTATGAGAGAGGGCAGAAGATGGCTAGGGACATTATCTGTCAATTTTATCATCTTCCACTTCCTATCATGCTCTGCTACTTAACTTTAAATATGAGCTTGCTACCAAGAGGGGACTCCAGTTTGAACTTACCCTTTGAACTGTTGCATGCTGTACAGCAGGAGTAGTCAATTATTTTTTCATCAAGGTCCAGATATAATCAGTGTCCAGAGAAAATAATAAAAAAGCAATAAGTATACAAAAAGATTTTTACAATCCATTCAAAAGCATTTGGCAGTCCAGAATTGGCCTAGGGTCTGCCTATTGACTACTCCTACTGTAGAGCAGTGGAGCATGGAGTTGTGGGCATTCAACCTTGCAGCACATTATTTTATGTGAGATTTAGATATGGATGGGTGTGACAGTCCCTTCTGGTGTTATCCAGATCGGTGAAATGCTAGGTCACTCCAGTCTTTGACTCTGGGAGCCAGCCTTACCCTGCACTGTTCACACACAGCCTCTGGAATATAAGCTGCTCCTTGGATTGTGCAACCGAATGACACTAGCCAATACCTCTAGTCCCAAACATAACCCTAGGAACCTCTTTCTTGCAGTGTTCAGTTATGCCCATTGGACACTGCAAGCTTATATGAGTTTGTCAATTTAACAAAGAAATTGATATGTACCAGGCTTGTTATCCCAAGGTGAGTCTGACACACTATGAAACACACTGTTTCAGGTAAAACTAACTAACAGATGTATTAACTATAAAGATAGATTTTAAGTGATTATAAGTCAAAACATAAGTCAGATTTGGTCAAATGAAATAAAAGTAAAATGAATTCTAAGCTGATCTGAACATTTTCAATGCCCTTACAAACTTAGATGCTTCTCACCAAAGGCTGGCTGGTTGCTCTTCAGTCAGGCTCTCTCCTTTGATCAGCACTTCGGTTGATTAGGATGGTGTGTGGATGCAGGGTGGAGAGAGAGACCAAGCACAGCAAATCTCTCTCCCTTTTATCATATCCTTTCTTCCCTCTTGGCTTTGCACCCCCCTTCAAAGTCAGGTGAGCATTACCTCATCACAGTTCCAAACTGACCAAAGGAAGGAAGGTGACTCCCTTGAGAGTCTAACAGACTCTTGTGTTGCTGCCTAGGCCAGCCTCCTTTGTTCCTGTGAGGCTGGGCTGGGTTTGTCTCATACCTGCCCTTATGAGGTATGAATGCTTCTCTGTTCTTTGATAGTTTTTGCGTGGGCTTGCTTTAAGCCATGAGGATACATTTTCAGCCTCATAACTATATGCATGAAATTATAACCTATAACAACACTGTAACATTTCTGTAACAATTACTATAACCACCATGCTTAGTGTATCATGAGCCTTCTGAAGACACCCAACATGACAAACTTTATATTGGATACCACCCAATCATTTACAAGCATGAACATGGAGGTGCTGGGTGTTCCCCCAAAGTATGGAACATCGCAGTGGGCTAAACTGCACAACAGTTAACTGGGGAGGAGCCTTCATAGCTAGGCTCCAGTTCAACTCAATACCACAAGGATGGCAGAGCACTTGGAAATCATCTCATTATCTGTAATCAAACCACCACGAATTGTGAACCAGTCAACTCTAACATATTCTATGTAGATTCTTAGACCATGCTCTTCATCATAGTACCTGACTGCCTTCCAATAGTGCATTAAGCAATCTACCTCAGATCTAGCTTGTTTGTGATCTCTCATCCTCGCCCAGGGGGAGAAGTGTGTGTAGTGAAGTGTTTAGTTTTATATCATATACACATAGACAGATTGTTATTTGTTAGAGTAGGCAAGGTCAAAGGAATGCACCTTGCACTCTGAGAGGGAAATGGGGATGGTTGTATTGGGTCAGTACTTTGATAACAGACCTCCAAGGAACAAATAGGTGCTGCAGGAAGTTGATTTTATAGGTGATACTTCCCCTCTAAGTCAGTTTTTGTCCAGTGACCCAGCCTGGTGTTTAGGGGGGACACTGTATTGCTAGAGGTGCTGTCTCCCAGATAAGATGTAGCAACAAAGTCCTGTTCATGTTTGCTTAGTAGAGATTTCTTGGTACCTGGCTAAATTCCAACTCAAATAGTAACATTCTGCTCACATACATTCCTCCCACGTCATCCTCTCTATATAGTATTCTATCCTGACCATAAGCATCACTGTCTGTAATTAAACAGCTGCTACATTACACTGCGGAAGCAGGTGAACTGACCATTACCTCCATCTCCTAGTGGCATAGAGAGGCTTTATTACCATTTGTAACATGCTGTAAGTACCTCCGTTGAAAGGTGCTATATAAGTGCAAAGAATTATTTTATTGAAACTGGGACAAAAGGATTGGTTTCAGTTATAACAGGCTGGAAATGTAAAAGTGGGACATCCATAGAAAAATAGGCCATGATGTGTGTGAGGTGAGATAGTTGTTGGACATGGGGAGGAGGATGCCCAGGGAATTCAACCTTCATTGTTGTTTTTAATGTTTCCTGTACATAGTACAAAATGCTGTAAATAAATGAATTTATTTCCATTTCCAGATACCTCATTTTAAATCTTGCTTAGGTCTCAAGGGGAAAAAGTTGGGTGATTTCAGTGTAATCTCATCAGAAATTTATTCCGTTCACATGAGCACAGTTCAGTAATTCTCTATAGGAGAAGCCAAGCACTGAAACATGAGTTATTACAAGCTTAGGTGAAGGAGGACAGGATTGTACTGACAGCCTTTACAATGATATCCTATACCTTTGAGGTCCAGCAGCATGATATTTGAAAGAGACATTAATGAGCATTGGAATACTGCTGCATCTTACTGTACTTATACAGCAGAAGAAGGCAGGCAAGCTGTTGTCTCTCCCCTGAAGACTGCCAGGGAAAGGAGCAAGAGTGCAAAGTTGTCCAGTGCTGTCATTTTTATTGTAGATTAAAGAGATCGTATAATTTCAGAATTAAATCATAGGAAGAGGAAGGGGTGTTTGTAAAAAAATATAGGGATATTAAATTGCAAGTAGAAAAATCCTACATGTGAATATCCCAGAAGGCATCTTCAAGATCTCACTGTGAATTTACTTTGGGTATCAGCCACCTTCTGAGGTGGATACTTACCTCCCATGCTAATCAATTCCAAGATTGCCTGGTGTTCCTACTTATCCAGGTCAATGTACTGAAATTAAGTCATGAATTCACTGTATTTCCTGACATCCATACACTAGCTCCTAGAAAAGTTATAAAGAACAATGTGATAAATGAATAGTCCTTTTTAAAGCTCTTCTATACAGAGCTCAATTATTTAAGTCTGTTATCTTGCAGGTATAATACACAATGTTCTTTTTATACACTCTGCCACTTGAGACACTAAACTAAACAGATATTCTAGGCCAAATTTTACTCAATTTCAATGGATTTACACCCAATTTACGTTGGTAAAAGAGAGAAGAATTCACCTTCACCAACAATGCAGCAGGACAGTCTGAGGTGACCTTAAAGTAACTGTCATGTGCCTGTTCTAGGTCATGGATCAAGCATCTCTGTGTCTAACATTTCTAAGTTTTGTCTTTGATGGGCAAGCATAATTCATTACTAGTGCTCTATGCCCCTGTTCCTACAATCCTGGCAAACTGTTCTCAGTGAGAAAGGAGTGATGAGGACAAAGGCAACAATGAAAAAAGACATTATTAAAATGAATAAAACATTCAACAAAAATCACTCCCCTAAGAATATTAGTAGAAACTAGTTGCTTCAAGCTGGGTTTAATTTCTGCCCAGAGGCAGAAAAAAGGACATCTGAGTGAGACATGCAACCTTTATTACTTCCTCACTCAGATCCTGAGGTATCATTTTCTGTCCTCATTCACTGCTTCCAAAGGGAGGGCTTAGGAGGGAATTCATCCTATGTCAGCAGTATGACTGACACAAGGACTGAAGTGAAGGTAGTTTCTCCCCAGTGCTGTGGTTATTGGAGGTGGCTTAGCCTTCAGTGATTATTAGCCCTACAGGCTGCCCTAACTTGCACCCAGGCTGCCATGATCCTTATTGGCCTTGTAAAGCCACAGAATAGCTGGAGCACAGAGACCCCATAGCCATATCACCTCCTGCCCCTAACATGCCCCCCTCCTTCACCTCAGCATGTCTCATGTGCCAGGGGCTCCTGTACTAGGAATGCTGAGTCAGCAAAGCTGGCTTTGCGCCTGTGGAGAGGCCCTCTGGACCAGAGATGTTCACCAGGGGAGCCTGATTTTCTGCCTCAAATTCCGCCTTTTGCAGTGGTGCAGAATTCCCCCAGGAGTAATTATAATGGTGGATATACTAGGCATGAAATCAACTCTTGTTACACTGTGGGGTCAGACTACCCGGAGAGGACAGACTGAGGCTACATTCAAGCCTGTCACAATGGGGAGTTGCATTTGGATCCCTCAATCAGTCCATCAATTCAATTTTTTATACCAAGTACAGGATTTATAATCCTATTAAGGCTACCATGTTTGATAACTGTGCTTTTGCTATCTCTACTGATGGGAGGCGGGTGGAGATATAAAGATTGTGGAGTACTGGAAAGTTCTATTCTTAAACAAAAATTCCATCAGGAACTCCACATCTATTGCCAAATACAAAAAGAATCAATGTCCTGTAGGCTCTTACTTCACACAGACCATACCAATTTTATCAGCTGATGAAAGGGAAAGAACTGATCACCTTAAGTTAAACAACATTTCATATGCTAGTGCATAAAAACTACAAAATGTTCTCCAATGACAACACTTCATGATAAGTCAAGAACTCAGCTTGATTTATTAGTGGGTGAGCAGCCTAACTACTAATCTAAAAACACATGTTTTATTTGGACATTGTGCCAATAGGTTTAATAGCCTGATACAAAAGTCTTTCAAAGCCAGAAAATTAAATCTGACTTGACAGAATATGTGAAATGTTCATGACCATTTAGATTTTTGGTTATGTTTTATAATAGGCATAAAAAAAGACATTTAGAATTAAGCTTAAATTTAACCAAAAACATTCCGTGAAATCCAAACATTACACAGATAGCTGTGGCTATAAGTTCATTGTTTCTACCTGCATTCTATAGGGGTTGCTGTTGTCATGGTTAGAACACCATACTAAATAAGATTTTATTCAGAGCACTAGTTTCTGCATTAATGTGTCAAACCAATATAATATTTCTTCCTATCCTTCTGAGTATTAATGGAACGAAACAAGATTGCAAGTCTCTAGCAAATCCATCAGTCTCACATTATCAAATGTTAGATATAGGACCAAGATTTAAATTAAATATATGCCTGCTGATTATAGCTATAAGCAATAAAGTAATCTGACTTAATTCCAGAACAATCCATATTTTGAGGTATAGTTGAAAGGTACAGTTCCTGCCATTGCATCAGTCATGGAATTTCCATATGTATAAACTGAATACCTTGGCATATGAAATTGTGTTTGAATACCCTTAGGGAAGCTCAAAGATATATTAGAACAATCTCTTCTAAAAATGTGGTTTAATAGTCCCTATACCTCTTCTTTGCACAGAATCCCTGTACATCTTCCATGTACAACATTAATTCAAACTGAGAATTAAACTTCAAGACAAAACATAGTCACTAAAGATTAAATATAGGCATTTCAGGCTTGCACAAATGTATTATCCTATTCTTACGTATCAGGGTTTGTTTGTTTTTTTTAATAAAAAAGTTTATACTCTGGTACATTCATAAACTGAACAGGAAAATCCAGAAGATATGAATGGTTCTTAATATAGGATGCAAGTCATTCCAATCACGATAGCATGTCATAGAAAGTTGAATGCTTTGTAGATATTGTGTATATTTAAATAAGAGGAGAAAGCTATTTTTAGACAGACATCCAAATCCATTTCAGCTATATTAGCAAGTACTCTAATCTGGTTACCCAGTTCAGACTGCTCCTTATTCAGGATCCTCATCTTCACTTACAAGACTTCACAGAATGTTGACTCTTCCCCCAACCTCCCTTTTCCACTATAGTTTACTCCTTTCAACCTCCATAGTCTCTCCCTCTCTCTTCTCTTTCCAGTGCTCCTATTGATCTGCTCCCACTAAGCCAAATTCTCTGTTGGTATAACTCCACCGACTTCAGTAGCGCTATGCCTGCAGAAAATTTGTCCCATAATTGTTTCCATTCTTGAATTCATACCTAAAATGCTGCTGTCATGCTTGGAACATTCTCTCTACCTTCATCTGCCAAGCAATTTCTCACAGCTCTCCTTCAAACCCACCTTCTCTTGAAGTAATCCTTCCTGTCTTCCCCTCATCCTCACTCACTGAAATTGTTGTCTTGTGATTTGGCTTGCATGTGTCTCATTTAGTCTTGATTCACATAGATGCTGAGCATTCATAATTTGAAGAAGTTATTGGGAAGTGTGTTTGCTCCACAACTTTAAAATCATTCCCTACGCTTTCAAGACAAGGACCATGTCAGATATCTGTTTTATAAGCAAGTTTACTGAACAATTTGCTTTTACTGATAAATCATTCTGTTTTCTCTTGCAATAATGAATTATCAGTTTTTGCCCGTGAAAACAGATTGTCATGAATTTGTGAGAATTGGTAAATTTGATCAAGATCCAATTGTAACCATCATTCATGGTATTAAGTGGCAAAATTCCACTGGGGAACAAATCAGCTTTATTATATCAGAGCAAAACCCATAGCTTTTATACCAGTAAAGAAGTCACATAAAGCATTTTTGTGGAAAATATAGAAAGTTTAGAGACTAAATGGATGTTTTCTCTTTTCAAGTGATACCACATCTGATTTCCAGCTTCATGGGAGAGTGTTGGGGAAAGAGAGGTGAAAGGGGGAAGAGGGGGTATTTTACCTACATAGTTCTAATTGATCTGTGAGAACTGAATTTCTACCCCCAAGATACAAATGCTGTATCTTTGAGGGATGAATATCTGTAGTGGTTCAGTATTTGTGATCTTCACCCATAGCTTGCCAACAAAACACACATGTGAGCCATCTTTACTAATGCAATCTACTTGTGCGAATTTTGCATGCTTATTCATGCAAAATTCCCATGATCTACTGCTGATGCTCTTCAGTGATAATTTTTGCCAATCAAGATAACCAAGATTTGACCCTATTCATATAAATGAGCAGCACGTGCCTGATTTTCAAAGCTGAGCATTTGTAACTCCCAGTGAGGCTTAGCACCTTTGAAAGTCTTGTCACATCACAACATGCCCCCCTCCAAATTACACTGTCCTTTACACCCATGAAATTCCATTAACTTCAAAGTTCCATCAGTGTGAGAGCAGAATGTGGCCTATATATTACAAAAAATTGTATATGCTGTGTGTGAGGGTGAAACACCATGAATTTTATAAGCTATTAAAAAATAAAAAGACAACCCCAAATTCATTTCTGTTATACCTCCAGGAGACTGAAACAACATCAGAAATTAAAGATCATTCATTCTGTTTAACCCTTCATATGTTGATCTCTCAGAACAGCTATTATACTAAATCGGAATTTCACTTGCAATATTCAAACATGTCTTGGTATAAGAAAAAAGATTGAGAAGCACACTGCCTCAGCTTATAATATCAACACCGCTCTCTTGTGGCAGAAACTTAAAGTGAAATATTGATCTGCTTTACACTAAGCACCACAATGCTATGATATAAAACAGCCTGTTTGGTGAGGGAAATACAAAACAAATACCTGCCAATAAATATGGCTGCTGAAGTGTGGCATAAATAAGATAAAGAGCAAACGCAACAAGATAGATCACTAGGCTTTAACTTCTTAGGTGTGAAGTATTCAGCTGATCTTTCTTACTATAGTATTCATGCCAGGCTTTCCAGTGAAAAACACTACTATTAACAGCAGTCAGAATGATCTTTTCCAGCCAATTCTTGAAGCAACTTTATCAGAGCAGAGTTAAAAGTCAGTCTGTTCATTTCCAAATACTTATGCCTTCAGGAAATTTAAACGACAGTGCCAGAAATGAAAGACCATTGCTGTTATCCCTTAAGCTGTTGAGCTCCAAATCATTTGATATTTTGAATCAGAGTTTCACTTGTAATTCAGTCACTTTCTCTTTTTCTCCTCCAGCCTCTATATGTAGAATATGGAAGGTTGGTCTCAGTGGCTAAGCAACAATATAAATATACACACATCCTCACACTCTCATGTTAACAAGCCATGGCTTTGATTCAGCAAGTTATTTACACGCATCTGTCATTTAAGCTCAGCAGTAGCCCCACTGATTTCAATGGGGTTACTACCATGCTTAAAGCTACATGCTTGCTCAAGTGCCTTGCTGAATCAGGGCTTAAGTTTGGCAATCGTCATCAGCGTGATTTAAAAAGTTGCTTTCATTTTTGTCCTTGTTCAAACAACTGGTAACATTTTCTCCTCAGTTTGAAAATTTAGGACATTTATGGTCTATCACTAGAACAGTATTCAAACTGAAAAAGCTGAGGAAACCAAGGACAGATTTGTAAAGGTATTTAGGCACTCTGTGGTATTTTCAGAAGTACCTAAGTAACTCCCACGGATTTCAATAGGAGTTAGGCACCTTGAAGCTTTTGAAATCCCCCTAGGCACCTATAATGTCTTTTAAAAATACAGCCCTGCTTTCTGTAAAGAAGCTGTCATGGTAAGTTTCTAGTGGAAAATCATAGGTGGTATTTACCCAGAGGACAGCCCACAGATCTGTGGTTTTAAAATCTAAAGAAAATAGACCAATAAGTGAGTTTTTTCAAAGTATTGTGAATGGAATGTATGGAGTTATACACAATTCATAGTAATCATTAACAGGGTAAACCTCACTTACACACACAGAGAAGGGGTCAAAGCTGCCAGTTACATACAATGTAAATTTTTGTGCAGAAGCTGAGATATAGTCTCATGACATTCATGTGATGCAACATACTAAATATTTTGAGACACTTTGGCAACACAGAAACAAGGGACAAGAATATATCACTAATTTCAAGGTCAAATTGAACCGTGTCAGTTTATACCAGCAAAAGTTTAGAACCAGATTTTCTATCTTCCTGAAGCTCAACTAGAACCACACTTCAATGCATTATTTTGTTTGTGTTAAAACAAAGTGGCTATTTATTTGCCAAAGATTAGCAGGTAAGTGAAAAGGTGGTGTTGAATCATAACTGAGTTCTTTTTTTCCTTCAGAGAACTGTGTCTACAGTATGGGGTCTATACCAGCATATCTACGGGTCATAGTCTATAGTCAGAACCTACAGCAATAGAAGGAGTTTCTTCATACCCAACCGCCCCAGATGACAGTATCTAAGTCAATGGAAGCATTTTTATATCTACATAGCTGTGTCTACATTGGGGGTTAGGTCAGCATAACTACATCTTTTGGGGTATGGATTTTTTAGGCCTCAGTCCAGCACTAAGTATTCCCTTTTTCCTTTCTTTGATATCTGATATCACTTCTCACATGCAGAAGTATTGCTTTATGATCTCCGGTAGAGAATAGTGCTTCTTGCCCATCAGCTTCACATAGACAGTGAACCTTTTTCTTGGTTTAAAAAAACCCTCACTCTCTAAACACAAGACACTTTACAGTGATTTTTTAAGAATGAAGTTCTAGATTAGCAAAGGCTAGGATGGTCCTGTTAAAAGCTGCTAAATATAGTCGTTTCAAGACCGATAGGACTGGGGCAGTATAGGAACAGGATTGAAAGAGGCCTAAGGTATTGGATTGTTGAGAACAGCATTGACCAGCTCCACAGAAAGCTGTACAGTCTCTCTCTGCTGCAGTGTCAGTACTGCAACAGGTCTGGTTTGAATGGGGTGGTTGAGAAGATTATTAGTTCATCAAGAATAATTTTTAGGACTTCCCCAAAGAGAGGAAGAGTTTCCAGAAAGGTCATCCATCTCGTTTCCACCTCTGATGTTTGTATGGAACATAAATGACAATCCCCACCACACTTCATCTCCCCAAGTTTTTAAAGTGGGTTCATGAAAGCTAATTTATAATCCTGGAGACTGATCCTCTGTTTATTCACAATGAGATACAGTACAGACACAGATTCCCTGCTAACAAGCAATAACCCACTCCTGGAGACATCTCTTTCCAGGGTAAATAGGTAGTTTTATCTCCATGTCCATTCAGTCCTTGGTTTCCTCAACTGAGGCAGCCAGCAACAGTGCCAGCTGTGATGGTGAGACCTGTCAAGAAGGAACTGGACAGAGATCATCAACTCATTTCACACAAGACACCAAAATGACATGATGAAACAGCTTTTAGTTATTAGCAACTGTGGCTAGATTTGAATCTGTGATTTGTAAAAAGAAGCAGCTCCACATCCCATTGCCAATCTGACCTTTCAATTGTACTATATTTGTGTTTTGGCAGAATCCGGTTACCTATGTGGTTGCACTGGAAAGGCAGGCAATATTTTGCAGGTACATGCATGCACCTGAGACAGATTCCCACCCAATTACCCTGCTACGTAGGGGAAGGTTAAAATCTCACCTTTACAGATTGCTGTTTATATTTCCATGCATTTCTTATCACTGAGCAAGGCTTCATACCCCACCCTAGAAGGCCATCAGGTATTATTGCACCTCCCCTTCCGTCACCTCCTTTTACAAATAAGTTAACCAAGAGGTTTACCAAGATTAGAGCAACAGAACTGAGAATAGAACCCACGTATCACATCTACTCTGACTTTCAGAATGAGCATGCCTAAAATCAGAGTGCTTGCTATACTGTCAATAACCATTGTTCTCTCCACTGGACCACATAACTCCCAGAGCCAGGAACTCAACCCAAGATTCCTGAGCCAACTTTCTGTTGTTGTTCGAGTAGGTATGGAACTCACTGGCAAAATGTGCCTCATACCCCTTCTAGGTGCTGGTCCATAGGAGAAATAGGAATAACTTCTCTACCATTTGAGTAACAATCTGTGCTGTGGCCCTGATGATCCCAGGCAGATGACCGGGCATGGAGGGAGATGGCCCTTAGGGTTGTACATGATGATATCGGTCCAGTTTTACTTTAAAAAAACAGATTTAATTCACATGCAGCAAAGGATTTATAGTTAAAAGCCATTATATTCTGTCAGTTATGACATGCCACACACCACTCAATCAAGAGATGGAGAGGTTTGAGACATCTCGACTTCTTTTATGAGGTCTCCTATACACTACAAACTTAGTCAATGTAAGTCACCTTGCATTGACCCATTTGTATACAAGGCTACACTCAAAATTTGTCTCCAGACAATATACTTATTGCATTACAGTGATGTGGTGAAATCACCTCTCTGAAAAGGCATAGAGCTATGGTTGACCTACTGAGATCAATGCAATGCACGTGTAGATACTGCATGCCTGTATCACCCTCATCATCCAGCAGCTGTCCCCCAATGCCCCTTTCCCTTCAACAGTGACCGCTCTAGTCTCAGTTTTAAACTCCACTGCCCAGGGGTCACAGAAACCAAAGCCATCTTCTCTTTCACCCCTCCCCCACATATTTTTGAAGGCCCTTTTTCTGATTGCCCACTTTGGTGAGCTTGCCCTTATTGCGTGCAGCTTCTCAGCCAACCATGCCATCTCCACACACTAGACACTCACTCCTGCCTGGAGTAGCCTGGAAGTATTGGATGTCCTGGACCTGTGCAGAGAAAAAGCTGTGAAAGCACAGCTACTGACCAGCCATAGAAGAATGGACATCTATAAGCAGGTTGCATGGAGGATGCAAGCAAAGAGTATGACAAGGATTAGCAGCAGTGCTGCCTGAAAGTGAAAGAACTTCTCTAGCGATACCACAAGGCCAAGGAGTGCAACAGTAAAGCTGGTTCTTTACTGTAGACCTACCACTTCTACAAGGAACTGCGTGCCATATTTGGCGGAGATTGCATCAGCCCCAAGCCACTGAGGATATTTTGGAGGAGACCAAGACAAAGGCCACTGCCTGGAATGGCAAGGAGGAGAGGAAAGAGAGAGAGTTGGCAGGGGACTCCCATCATGCTGCCAACCAGGACCTGTTCGGAGACTCCTTCCATTTTTCCTTATGTTTGTAGCTAGTCCCACAAGATGAGCATGGATGAATCTGATGAAGGGGAGGGGAAATTGGTATGTGTGTACATGCATTTTTTCTTAAGTTCCAGTTTAAAGATTGTGCCCATCCCATCTCCAACTTAAAGACAAAAGTGGCACACCAGAGAGAGTTGGTATCCATTTTTTCACTCCCTTTTAGGGTATGGCAGAAGGAGGGGCCATGTGGGACACTTTCTTTATGTGCCTAGGGATGTCCCATTTATCCTCCTGAGAGATCTTAATAAAACTTTCAGAGAGTTACTCTGCAAACCTCTCCTGAAGGTGTCTAGGGATTGTTTCCTCCCCAGTAGAACACTTTTGCATGCCACTCTGCAATAGTTTGGCTGGCACCATTGCAATAAACAGGCTAATGGCAATATGGGCCTGGACAGCCTCAGAATTCCAACAGCAATTGTGTTCTTTGTGCCTTTGTGACCCTAGAAAGTGAGATATCAACTAAAATCACAACCACCTGTGGAAAATAGTGTCAATATTCAGTGCCATTGCCCTATGCTCATATCCACGGAATAGAAACCAAAATTTTATAGCTTCATACAACAGAAAAAAAATAATCACCCCACCCCTCCGCAGGCCCTACACACCATGGTTGTGGCTGGAGAGCAGTGCTGTGCTAAGGCACTCTGAAGCCACTACCACGGCTAATCATTTAAGTGCTCTTTCAAAGTCACCGTCAACGGCATAGGTCCACACTGGGCTCTTGTAATAGCTCTTGTGTCTGGCTGTTTAAAGTCAGCTGCCACACCATCTCCCTCCTGATAGCATTACATTTTCCCCCCTTTCCAGAGATTAGGCAGGATGCAACAGGCAGTTAACACTATTGGGGTGTTTTTCTGACTGAGATCCAATCTAGTGAATAAACACTGCCAATGTTTCTTTTGGTCTACCAAAAGCACAGTCAGTCAGTCTGCACCTGTTGAGGTAGTAGCTGAATCTTTTCTTGGTTCTGTCACGATGGCCAATGTACTGCTTTATGAGCCAGGGAGCAAAGAGTGGGCTGGGCACCCCCCGCCCCCCGTCACTGTTGGCATTTCATTATCACCAGCTGGAAAAAATGTCCCTACTTGCAGCTTTCTGGACAGGCCTGTGTTTTTAAAGATGCGGGCAACACGCACCTTCCTAAACCCCTGTGTAACTTTGGTTAATAGATTTTTTTTTTTAAAAAAAAAGGCACAGATGATGAAATAAGGATAGTACCACGGGATGGAGAAAATTGCATGCTGAGATCTTGACCCTAGCTCCCAGAGATCTCTAGGCAAGTCATTTCTACCCTACAATACATTGCAAAAATTTTCCAAAAGGCATTGTGCTGGACAGCTGCCCCGGGAAACTGAAATGTCTACTCAATATGCACCATACTTTACACTGACCCAAGCATGTACCAGAGTGATATACAAGTGTAAGTGTCCACATGCCAACATAACTTACATCAGAGTTTGTAGTGTAGACATAGCCTTAGAGCTTTGTATTGCATGTGTCTAAAGGGGTAAACCTAACTTAGATCCAAGGCAAATGAATGTCTTTGAATCACTTTGATAATGTTAAAGTTATCACATTGACAAGATACCATTTTGCTGATCAGTCACTTGCATAATGATCTAATGACCTTTCCTGACTGATGCCAAGCTCTAAAAATATATACAGGACCATTAATGAGCCTCAGCTATTTAAAAAACACACACCTGGGCAATTCTGAAAAAGTGACTATTACAGGAAGCTGAAGCATTTAATTATCTTGCATCCTAATGGAGTTGAAGGAAGAAATGAATTAAGACAGGAAACTTGAATCATTATACCAAATCTTTAAGTGAGAAAGGATTATTTCTTCTTTCCATACAGATGCCAATAATCACTGACTTAAAGGAGAATTTGAGAATTACAGGAGTGGATCCCCAGAGGAAACTGTCTACAACTAGACTAGTGGATTGTAGTTATTTTATACAAACAATAGACCCCAGTTTTGAAAGAGGCTGTGCCACTTAATTCAATTTATTTTACACCGCATTGAAGATGTAGACCAGGCCTTAAAGACTAAGATTTATTTGGACATAAGCTTTGGTGGGTAAAAAAAAACACTTCTTCAGATGCAGAGTGTTGCATCTGAAGAAGTAGTGTTTTACCCACCAAAGCTTATGCCCAAATAAATCTGTTAGTCTTTAAGGTGCCAGCGGAGAAGCATGCAAGGCAGTTTGGAAAAGCAGGATAAGAACTTTGACGATATATCAGAAATATTTAGTTAATGCAAAATTAAGGGTGACCATTTAAATGTCAATATTGTTATACTTCCAGAGTTAGCAATCCTGGGCAATTCACACTTCCCAGAACTATGGTTTCATTCTGTCTGCAGACTCCAGTGATAAAATACATATGTTTTTCCCTACAAGCATGAGGGCTAGAGTTGGGGGGTTTTTTGTTTGTTTGTTTTTTGTTTTTTTAAATGGTAGCTTAGTCCTTGGATCATGATTTTTCAAAGGACGAATGGTCTGTTAAACTTTGTGGCTTCAGAATTGCAGAGCACATGGAGCCTCACATATTACACTGTCAAAATCCAAGGTAAATAGAGAAAACGCTTGCACAAACAGCTCAACTCTAAGTAAATGTTTAAGAGCTGAGGGACAGTTTCCATTTAAATTCTCTGTGCCATTTTTCATTTTTTTCAAATCACCACTCCATCATATACATTAATAGCTTTAAGCAGCTCTTGACTAGTTCCAAACAAAAGACAGAATATGGAAAACTAACATGGTATTCATGATATGTAAACATTGATGTCTAAGGAAGCCGTGCACAGCATCAAAGTGCAATGAAGATTCGCAAGAGGGAGTGCAAGCAGAAGACAGCGGCAAGGCTCTCCAGTGAGTGGAGTTCTCATCAGTGGATCTCTGGCATCCTGCCATGAGTCGAGAAAAGTACCTCACAGCTGTGCTACTGCTTTCACAAGAAAGGTGACCTTATTGGCAGAAGAAAGCATTGTAGTTTTCTCTTTCTGAGAATCACTATTAAATATACTCTAACATCTCTAACCAAAATGTACAATAAATATATTACTTTAACAAAAAAAAATCTGCTGTTCAAATATACACACTGAGAAAAGCTAGTGCTTCTGAGAAACTGTCAACTGTAAAATGCATTAGCAGGTCTCTTTCCTTTATAGAAGACAGGACTGCAGACAGCTGAGTTGACATGCAGAACTCAGAAATTCCTTAATAAAGTGTGTTGTATCCAGTGATCTGTGAAACAAATGAGATTTGGATTATCTCATTAAACAAGAACAATAGCAATTGTAACAGTGGCAGTAATGAAGAATAGACCAGCCCAAGGTCAAACTAATAGTAAGGGCAAGAAGGGTTTTGACTAGAGCACTACTACTTTTTTGTGCCTTTATTTGTGCATCTAACATTTTGGGGGAGATGAGTTTGTGTACTCAAATATACAGGATTCTATTTGGAAACAGCATGTGCGCTCATTTTGGGATGTTAAAGTGACTATGTTCATGAAGATGCCATTTGCTCGTGCAGAGTCACAGCTGGATAGCGCAAATGTAAACATTTATTTGGAAACTAGGGCCCTAAGAAGGTAAAAGTTAATAGAAGCATTTAGCATGTAGAGGTTCACTTGTGACTGTACCAACAATGAAATTAGTCAGCAAAATTTATCAGAAAGTTTTCATCAATTATTTTGCAAAAGCTGGTGGGATCTGTTCCTCCTGCTGGAAAAGTCTGGGCACTCCAATAGTTATTTGTGATTAGATTCTGTAGTCCCCACTCAGGCAACTGCTCCCTACCCCTAATTGAAATCTATGGGAGATATATGGGTAAGGCCTTCAGAGTTAGGTCATTAGGCCTGATGCAAAAGTCCATTGAAGTCAATGGGAGACTTTCTATTAACTTCAATGAGCTTTGTATTAAGCCCTAGTGGCTTTATAGTGCCATTAAGAAACTAAGATTTTTAAAACAGCCCATCTCCTTTCTGATTCCAGTGTCCCTGTCTGCACAATAGCATTGGAAACTGATAACACCCACAGATACATGTGGTGGTATACCATCTCTCTCTTCCTACCCCCTTTACACACACACACACAATCACTTTTCCTTTTAGCTCATGTTGCTATACCACCATTATCACAAACCTTGATAAACCAGAGTATCCAGTCAAAGTCAATTACTCTGTAGGGAAGGAATTAAAGTGAAAAGCTCATTTAGGATGACAACACTTACACTCATACAGAGCTGACCATTAATATGACACATTGAACTCCAGACTGAAATCTTTACACTGACTTACTCCGGGTAATCACAAAAGCTCAAGCATCTCTTTCAGTGTTAGGTTACAGAGGTTAGCAATATGCTTCATTCAAGCATCAGTACTGCCAGTAAAGCAGATGCTCTAGAATACTGATTAGAGCAATTACATTGGCTTAATTGCTCAGGCCTGCTTTTGGCTTAGACTCTGAACTCAGTATTGCCAGTTCTCATGATGTTACTGCAAGGCAGATACTTGGTGTGAATTTTTTTTAATGAAAGCACATTTCTAGCCCTCACATTTGAAAAGATAAAAAAATGTTTTTTAAACTGGAAACATGACAAGAGCACCCCAAGGTTCAAAATGCAAAAGGTAAAGAAGAATCTCAATATCTTGTTTTTAAAATGCCAGGCTTATTGTGGGCTTGACATGTGATTTTTGAACTCTAGGACTGATAACACTGAAGTGTACATTTCTTTGGGTGCAAATTTATGAACAGTTACTATTATCAGGTATGGATGCACTGGTATTAGCACTGAGGTAACCATTTGTGTAGTTTACTACTGGTCATGAATCTCATGCAAGAGATGGCCTGCTGGAACTACCAAATGAAGAATTATCTCCTCATGGTATTCCCTCCTGGAAGTTACTGTGGGCAAGACAGTGTGTGTGTTGTGATGGGAAATAAAGGCCAGTTTGGAGAAGACTGTTTTTCTGTGTCATACATTCTAGTCCTGGAGGGCTGCCATTTTGCATAAACAGCTTTTTGTTCCTAACAGTAAAAAGGTGGCAAACTTTGAATCATTTCTGCTGTGGCCATTTCAAGGGAGAAGTTCATGTTCTCTTCCATTCCAGAGCTCCACTTGGTGCAACAGAAAGAAATGGCCATCAGCAAGCACTCTACTCTGCCCTAACTCCAGTTCGAGTTTGGGGGCTACTCTAGCCTACACCAGCCGACAATGGATCCCAAAGGGTCATCTGCTAGCTCAGAATAGCCAGAGTGTCTTGTGTTCTAGCTCGTCCCACTCCTTCCCCAGGTATAGAAGCCAGTATATCAGCTCTACATCTACTGGGGAAACCCTGTATTTGGTGTTTGTTATTACTACTTCAAGCCAGACGGTGTGGCAGCATTCCCAGCACCTCTAGTTCCAGCACTATTGGGGGACTCCCACCTCCATAGCCCATTCTGAATCCTCCTATGGTTACCAGATCCTCAGTATGCTTCAACCTACCTCAGTTTTCTCTTTCTAACAGCCACATACACAGCATGTTGTCAGATAGAGCTGAACTGTAAGTTAAGTTTTAACAGATGACCTCCAGGGAAGGTGCCCTCCACACCCCCAGCCACACAAAAAAACCCCAACATCGCCATTGTTGTTCCTGTATTTTAGTAATCTCCTCAGGGCGGGGCTTCACAGTCCTTTACCACTCCCTGCAAGGGGATTTTTTTTCCTCTTGTATCAGGGTTCAAACTACAATGTCAGTTTCCAGGTATTAAGAGTGTGCTTTGTTAGTATATATATGTAAATAGTTAATTAATAGATGAGTGCTCTCCAGTGGCACCTTAGAAGTTTAAATAAATATATATATATATATTTTATTACACACATATATATACACACACACCAGTTCTTGAATTTTGTGGGACCAGTAAAACTTTTGTTGGTGGTGTGCTGCAAATTGCTTCATTTGCACAGCTCTTTACATTCACTCTTAACCAAGGGTGGGATTCTCCTTCACGCCTTTAAATAGGACTGGATTCCAGTCCCCACTTTAGGGTTCTGTTGCCCTCTCCTCAGGCTAAGCTACTAGCCACATCCTTGGCCTCTAGTAGAAGAAAGAGGAGAGCCTCTTAAGTCTTGCCTCAATTCTGATCTCCCAAACAGAGCTCTTAAGTATCCCAGCAGGCCTGGCTCCTGCCCACATAATCTTGCCAAATACTGTAAGGGCAGAAACTCAGTACTCCACTCTTTTTAAAGGTCCAGCTCAGCTTGAAACAGGGATGGCTGAGAAGACTGTGTGACACCCAATATCTATATACCTCAGACCCATTCCCTGATGGTCAGGCATAGGGACTCTTCAAGAATGTCACTTCACACTGGATCAGCTAATAGGTCTTTCCCATCTCCAAACACCAGTTATTCTGTTATTTCTTCAAATCTAATTGTGAGGATACAACCTTTACAATAATTACATTTAGCAGCTGGGCTGTGTTAGTGACAAGAAAACCTGATGTGGGGAAGCCAGCTAGAGAAATAGGAATATGATTAATCACCAATTTTTATACATAATAGCATCTTACCTTTATTTAGCTCCTTCCCTAATCACACATGCTCTATGTGTCTGCACCACCAACCTTGTTAATACATATTGAGTTATCCATTTCTTGGCTGTTAACCCTTCCTTTCAGATTCTTAAATATTTCTGTTTGTCTTTCTGAATTGGAAACTGATGCCAGATTACTAAAATACAGGAACAACAATGGTGGTGTTGGTTTTTTTTTGTGTGGCTGGGGGTGTGGAGAGCACCTTCCTGATGTGCTCTAGGCCTGGTCTAGACTACTAATCTCTCTCTTCAGCCTAGGAAGGTTGATACCATAACTAGTCTTATTCAGCCTCATTTTTCAGGGTTTCAGCCAGTGCTTCTATATCCTGGGAAATTTCCCAAAATCTGGCAATTTTTAACAGCATGTGCCCTGCAGTTTCCCAATTTGCCCTGCAATTTCCCAAGGTGAAACATTTTACTCAAAAATTCCCAGATTTTGGGGCATTTCCCAGGCTAGAGAAGCACTGACTAGCACTAAAAATTTCCCAATGCTGGTGAAAAATTCCCAGCTTCTGGGAATTTTTCACCAGATTTGGGAAATTTTTAGCACTAAGTTGGGAAAAGCTGGCATCACAATATAGAAGCACTGGTTTCAGCTTTATTTTCTCTCTCATAAAACTAGTACAATACATCAAATCAATCATCCCTTCCTCCTATCCCAGGGTCTTGCATATGCTATGGATTTCCAGTCTACTGAGTACATACCTCCATCATACACTACTTTGAAACCCCTCCCCTCTCCTCTACATTCAGCTGAGATCCCTGCTGGCTTTTATAATCACATGATCTGTTGCTGCTCAGTCTCAGCTGGAGGTAACTGGTCCATCACAGATGAGGCTATGCCTGAATCCCCTTAAAGAGCCAGCTACCCTGTGAGAGACGGTAATATCTGGCCGTAATAAAATAACTAGTTAGTAATAAAGATATCACTCATGAAAGGGAGCTTTTTTTTCTCTCTAGAGCATTAAGAATTTATATCTATGGGAGAGAAGGATTAAAAGGAAAATACTGTTTCCTGACCACTGAGACAGAACCTCTGAACTCTGCATGATAAATAGGGTCTGTGACTTACCATGCGGCTGCAGTATGACTCCTATGAACATTAAATACTGCGAGATCATGCTGTCTCAGGAAATGTGTGAAACAATAGCATTGTGTAGTGCTCAGCCTTTGTATTACTCAAAGTTAACACAGAGTTTCTTTTAGTTTCACTTTAATTTTCATTCCTGGGAAAATATTTTTCTAGAATAATTTATGCAGCCCCTAGAAAATTTCTGCCTTTTGTCATAGTACTGTATACCAGATTGCCTGCTTTTCACAGGTGAGGAACACCAACTAATCTTATTGAAGGCTTTGGGAGCTGCAGGTGTATACTGTTTTGCCTTCAATACACACATAATCTGCCAGAGTGTCATCCCAGATTACCCATCTGCAACCATAGCCATTTCCTGTACATCTAATACCTTGACTGCCAGCCCAACTTGGAAAACTGTGGAGCAGCTCCACTGGTTGGCTGCTCTGCCCATACAGTGTGCCTTACAAGCTCTTAGAAACTAACAAATAGGTGAAGCTGACTAAAGATGGGGTGCAGACAGACAGGAGGTAGCTGCAGTTGGGGAACCAAGCTATGGATAATGAGGGAGCAGTGTTAGGTGGGACCTTGCATGTGTAACTTTGCATAGAACCTCATAAAGGCTAGGGGCTGCCCTACAGCAGATACAACAGAAGTGGCCAACAGGAATAGTCTTGGGATCCATAAGGCCCATGAAAAAATATCAACAGGACCTCTGTACTCTCTGTACTTTAATGAAGACAATGCTCATTTAAAGCAGTTTCTCCTGTGGAGCCCCTTGGCATTAGGGGTCCACAAAGGGAGACTCTGCAGGCACCATGGCAAGTGGTTAAAGCTAAGGTCTAGGAAGAATGAGACTGGCTCACTGTGCAACCTCAGGCAAGTTGCCTAATCTCCCTGTGACTCTGTTTTTCCATGTGTAAAACTGGGATAATATTATGTAGCTACCCGCTGAGTCTGACTTCAGTGGGATTGACTCATATGCTTAATTTTAAGCATATGCTTAAGTGCTTTGCTGAATTAGGGCCATAGTAAAGCAGAGAACCTCAAATTAAAAGTGTTATGTACATGAAAAGGATGATTGTTTAGTTTACACAATTGCATCTGTGGACTTTGAACTATTCTTATTTCAAGTGTTCTTTAAGATTGTAATATACTTAACATTAGGATCCATTTATACATTATTCTCTGATAATGAAGACCAAATAACATGAGTAAACAAACATCAGAACTGAACGTAGTTCCAAAGAATGAAACTTATGTTTTTGTTTTCCCAAAAAGAGAGGTGCCTCTCAAGTCAAAATCCTGACTACATAAATAGCACTGCACTTCTGTATATTGTAGGATTGTGTTTTATTCAATTTTATATAGTCTCAATATCTGCAGTCTGATGTTTCTGATTACAGTCACTTGCAGACAAGAAACAGCTTGAAGTTTTCGGTTTTGGTTGGGAGAAGAAGAAATCTAATTGCTTCTTAAGTCCAAAGCAACACTGCAGAAAGACATGATTGTGTTGCTCAAACAATATCATTGTTTCATTAAAGTGTCCGGGGCTTTTGCAAGGGATGAATGCTTCTCACGTCATAATCAGCCCTATTAGGCTGCTCTGTGGATTAGATCAGAAGCAGGGCTGAAGGGCAATCACATCTCTTCTGTCTGAAATATA
This sequence comes from Dermatemys mawii, assembly GCA_007922305.1. NCBI lineage: Eukaryota > Metazoa > Chordata > Testudines > Dermatemydidae > Dermatemys > Dermatemys mawii. The sequence goes on along the minus strand of ML677332.1, from coordinate 9,303,062 downwards.
ACTTTTTGTACAAACTTCTGACCCTTAGAAATTTATCAGACAGCTGCAGTTGGTGATGTGATAGTTGGTTTCTAGAGATGGAAGGCAGATAAGATGAAAATTTCTAAAAATTCTAGAAGCAACCATAGGTTCTGCACAGGTTCTCAGAGGAACTATCTGTATAGGCTGTTAACTTGGGGTTTTATTGTGTAGTATTTATAATCTAATCATTTCAAAGGATATTGTATCAGTCAAGAGGTTACAATACTAACAACTGAAGTGGCTCAAAAATACAGTACATCCAAGGCTCCCAATGTCTCTATTTTAAGTGGCTTGATTTGTAACTCTCCCATTAGCAGTATATGTAAGGACAAGATTAGTGGGTTAGATAGGCACCTTGCAGTTTATCCTGAGTAAGGGGCAATGGGGGGCTGAAAGGTCCAGGAATTGTGACTCAGTTTGATCCCTGCCTCCTTGTTACTCTGTGGAGGAAGTTAGTTGTGCCTGCCCTATTCTTGGTACACCTAATTCATCTCTCCACAGCAGTATAGTGATGCTGTGTGTGAGAGGGTGGGGAGTAAGGAGAGCATCTCATGCCTGCTACTCCCATTTGCGGGTATGTTTCCTTCTTATACAACTTCATACATTTCCCCCTACACAGAAACATCATTAAAGGATTATTTAATGCTTTCATCTACTAAACTGAATACTACTACTGTACCTAGCTCTTACATAAAACTTTTTAGCTGTAGATCTCACGGTGGTTTACAAAGAAAATCAATATCATTATCCCCATTTTACAAGTGGGAAACAGAGACAAGGAAGTGAAGTGACTTGCCTACACTCAGTCAGCAAGTCAATGACAAAGCTGGGAACTAAACCCAAGTTTCCTAAATCCCAGTACAGTGATCTACCTTTAGGTAGCCACCCTGCCTACCCAGAAACAATTTTAACAAAAACTCCATCAGCAGGGAACTAAAATCTCTTAAGGACCTGACCTTGTAGGCCTGATACAGACAAGGCTCCTAAGAACATCAGTGGGAGTTTCCCTTTGGCTCAGTACTTACATGGGTAAAGTTTTGAGGTTTTTCTAGCATTGGAAGCATTGAGACTCACACAGAACCCATATAGATTTTTTTTTTTTTTTTTTTTGTAAAATTCCTGCTATTCCTCTGGTTGTAAAATTAAGAAGTAATTCTTTGCCACATTTGACACATTAATTTGAACAGACATATCATATTATCCTAAATTTTGTCTTTATTGTTTCTTTTCCTTTTATTAACTGTAGACAATTGAGTGTATCTTGCTAACTGACATACTGTCTGCTTTGGTATAGGGTTAACATTTGTGTACCATTAGCACCCAACCAAATGAAACTATATTTTATATGCAAAGAAAAGAGAGAGAAAAGAAAAAAAAACACTTCAAGGTTAAGGATGGAAAAGTCAAAGGCAGGACTCTGACAGTGAAGGACTCAATCCAGGAAATATTTACTCTTGGGCACAGTGCTTAACAGCTGCTGCATTCCAAACCACTAGTGGTTACATTACAGCCAGGGCTAGAGTAACATCTAAATCCCCTCTGCCTATCTTATAGGAAGGCCTGGAAGCTTTAATAGTTAATGCTTGTAAAACCTTTTGAGATCCTTGGTTGACTCTCACTACAGAAGTATTGTTGTTAGCTAATAATGTAACATAGAAGTACTGCTAAGGAGGCAGTGTTTAAGGCACTGGCCTGAAAGCCAGGAGACCGGAAGTCTGATTCTATTCTCACTTATACCTGTATAAGTCAGGAGTCATTCCGATTAAATGAGAGGATCTAAATGATATAAAAATCAGCGTGAGGGAGCTTAAAAAGCACTGGATATTCCTGGCTCTGCTTGTGAAGTGTTGGTGCCTCATTTGCCTCTCTCCTACAATCTGTAAAATGGCAATAACCATACTTATTTTCTTTTGCAAAGTGTTTTGAGCTCTCTGAATGAAATGCCCTATACTGCCGCTAAGTATTATTATAGCTGTAGTTTCTAAAAAGTTAATCATGTTCAGTCCTAATGTGTTTATGCTGTTTCACAGAGGTGAACAAGAATGGGGTGGAATTTTGTTTTGGATAAAGCATCACAGTTTTCATTGTGGGGGTGGAAGAGAGTTTCTCTTATCTGAATTTGACCTGCCCAAATGCTTGATAGATCCCAACTGTCTATCTTTAACAGACCCACTTACATAGTCTTCCTGGTTTTCCACCCCTTTTCTCAAAATTTGTAAATGCTTACCCAACTCCCAAGCTGCCAATACAATCCATCTATGCAAATTACTAATCACCATCACGAAGAACCTGCAGGAACCGTAAAAGATACTAGCCCCCAACAGCCCTGCTTAACTTGAAAGCCCCTTCGGGGTTCTGAAGAATGAAGATTCTGACCCAGACAAGGGTTCTAAGTAATCAGCATCAAAGAGAATAAAATATTAGCTCATAAAACCAGGCAAAAGGCACTTTCTAGAAAACCCAGGCAATGTATTTTAATATAGGCACTACACTTGCTTCAAGCAAAGCTAACAGTAATTAGTTGCCACACTATATCTCAAGCTGACAGTAGATGTAACAAGGCATGCTTCACTTCCTTTTGTCCTAAATGCTGAGTAGTACTAGTTTAGCTATCTCCCAATAATTCTATGCCAGTGAGACCATTCACAGTTGCCTCTGGTATGTGTTGCACTGCCATTAGCATTAACCTTTTATATTTATGTAATTCCAGTTACTTGACCTGTGCTGGTTAATGTCTTTAATAAATCCTGCTGGTGAAAGGGAAGAGCTTGCACTAGTCAACACAGTGTTCATTACAGTTATAGCCTTCCAAATTGCATTGGAAGAAAAAGTTGTCACACAATGGGAGGGAGGAAAAAAAAACCTTGGGCCATCAAACTCAAAGTATTTAAAAAAATCCTCCAGATGAATAAAAGGGCAATGAGCACAGTTTGCAGACATGGCTGCAGGTTACTATGGTAAAGCAATGTATTATCATGCAGATTATGCAGTTATTGCAAGGAACTGCCCAGCAACAGAGCAAATTTTTCACTTGATTCCAGCTTTGAAAAGGAAACAAAACAGCTGCATGAACATACAGATGCATCGGCCCAAGCCAAACCCACCAGCAACCCTGAAAACTTGGGAGCCCAATCCTGCTCTCAGTGAATTTAGTGGGAATTTTTCCATTTACTTCAGTGGCAGCAGGAGGCGGCCCTTGAACTCCAGGAAACGCGTGCAATGTTTTTTAACTACACTGCTTGCTGTAGGGGTGGCAATAACAGTGAAGAAACTGACTGATCACACGCCCTCCAATCTGAAAGCACTAATGATGGGAGGAGCCAAAACATATCTGTTCTGTGGGCAGGGACATTCACAGCTCTGCTAATTCTCAAAAAGATCTGTGGATGGGCATATTTATTCTCCAGTTTATCATCAAGAAGAAATAAAGTAGATAATTCTTTTTCTTTCCCCAGAGAATCATGACGATTGCTTTGATACCCATTTCGCTATTTAGGATTAATTAACATACAGTGATTTGAAGTTGAAGACTGCGAAAAGGTAGCAAAATTTTGACTAAGAACACATTCTTGAAGTTCTGTATTTTTTCCAGAGAAAGCAGAACAGTGTAACTTGCAGCCTTACATTTCTAAACACCATTAAGCTGATTCTGCCCTGTTTGTTATAGTCACAGATGTGCTGAAAAGTGGTGTTTTGTTTTTCAATTCCCAGGCCCAAAGTTTAATATTTTCAGCAGTCTAGTAGCAGCAATGATTTATCAGTGAGATAATCTGTGTGTTTCCTTACTTGAAGTAAATTACCTAAAGAAAAGTCATCTGTTTTTCATAGAACTTGAAAAATAGAGCTCTGGACAATTATAAAGTTTTGCAAATACTAAAGGTGGTTCTCACAATCTGAGGAATGGTTCCCCATTATTTGCCTTTTACAGGGGAGGCATAATAAAATAAACAGTCACATACCACAAAATACTTCAGGATAATAAATATATACTTAGCATTCAAACAGCACTCTAAATCTTTAAAAAGCCCTGAAAACATTAACCAGAGGCTTTCTTTCCTTCCTGCCCCTTACGCAGGGCAGGGGTTGGTGGTGTTGCTAATCTCTCCCCCCCGCACATTCCCACCCACACCTTTTCTCTAGTGCTCTCTTAATGACTGTAGGAATTATTCATGTGTATCAAGTACATATTGATTTATTCCTAGGGATGTCAGACTTGGAATGCTAAATCAGACTGTCAGCAGCTTCAAAGTGATATCTCAAAAGGGGGCAGAGGTGGTACTGACTTGAAATTATGTTTAGAGACTCAGATTTTACAGCTGCATGTAAAGGTGCTTGATAAATCAGGTAAGCGGTGCTTAACCTGCCATGCCTTCACTGCACACTATTACTCCAGGATGCCTGTTAAGTGCTCAGCAGAGGTGGATACTTCATGCTTTAGAGAGGAAAGGAAATATCCTTTCCCCACGGCCACATTAAGGCACCAGTATCCACATGGGTGCTGGTCTTTCCCTTGTGTCTCAGTAGAACGTCTGGGGTTCTAGCTCATGGTGCTTCGCACTACACAAGGTTGCACCGTTCTAGGATTCTTTCCAAGTGAATTGTGAGAGGACCTGTTTCTGGCTACCATGGAAACTGTGGGAAGGCTTTGGACTAGGAAGTTCCTAAGTGGATTAGTCTGTGTCCTCACTGCAACATTAGCAAGTTACCATCCCAGTAGAAAATGGGTTTTAGGCTACAGCTCTAGACATATCAGCTAGTTGGGAGGGAAAGCACCCCCATGCTTGGTGAGAGGTTTTTTACACGGAGAGCCAGGTTAACTCTGCAGTGAAGACAATCCATGTGTATGGCAGGGGAGCATTCCCAGGCCAATACACCCCAGCTGCCATGTAATGGGTGCACTCCTCCTTTCACGGTGGTTAAGATTCTGTCACAGCTATTTCCTAGTAAAAGTCGGGACAGGTCACAGGCAATAAAAATTCATGGAAACCCACTACCTGCCCCTTTTACTAAAAATACCCAGAAGTGAGTGTGGGGGAGCTAAGAGTGGGACTGCTACTGAGGGGGCATGTGCTGCTCCAGTAGGCCTGGGGCTGACCACTGGCCAGCTGCTCCCACCCAATCACAGACCAGGTCCCCGTTGTACTAGGCACACCGTACAAACATAGAACAAACATACTGACTCAGCCCAAAGTGCTTATGGTCCGTGTGTAAGTCAAGAAACCACAGATGGATACAAATAGGAGAGCACAAGAAAATAATGAGATGATATTGGTCAGCATGATAGGCAGTGGCCCCACCCTCCAACAGCCCAAGGAGCATCAGAGTTTTTGTGGGCATATCCAGAAATTTGAGATTTGATTGTTCAGATGAAATACAAATCTTAGTCCTAAAATTGTCCAACCTTTTTAAAATCTAGTGCAGTATTTTACTTTGATCAGTATCAGCATCTTCAGGCCAGCTAAATCCTCTGGGGAGAATAGAGAAGCTCTCTTCTGAATTTACCTCCCATAGGTTTTAAATTAATATGTCTGAACAAACCCTGCAGCAAGATACCACCTCTCCTTACCCGAGGTCTGTGATTGGCTTCTGTACTTTTTAAATATTTTCCAACCTCCTCCTTCCCTTAAACAGTTTCCAAAAGTTGAGCAAATTAAACAGTTAAAAATAGCAGGATTTCCCCCAGGCTGCACTTTGGCAACCCAGCTCTGGTCACTCAACAACATGGCTTAGAGACTATACTGCCTATCTTCAAATCCCATGGCAATTAACTTGAAGGCAGTGAGCACAAGAATGGTTCTGCAATTTATAAGTCAGAGGGGCTACAGAAACTTCCCCACAGCAAGAACCAAAATGGGTACCTGCCTCCTCATCCTTCCCACCAACTGAGGAAGCTGCTGTCACATCAAAAGATATGAGCTGCTCACTTTACTCCTGCACCTCTCTCAGCGCAGTAGGCCTGACCTGTTGGGAGCTAATGGAAAGAGCTGCACAAAAAGAAGAAAGCTATTTGCAGGACACCACAAGTTGTTTTACTGGCCCTCCACACTACGGGCCCTATGCTGTAAATTCTTGAGCGCCACCTAACAGGACTGTGCTTGTGAAGACATTTCATAACACCAAAGAGTACTCGTGGGTGTTATGTTGCATGTGACATACCCACACTTATAATCTCAGCCATCACTGAGACAGTCCTCTACAGATTACAGTGGAGACATCTCTCCTCCTGAGCCTCCTGTGCTTTTCAAAGGCATTATGTAATTCTGAATTATAATTTTCATAACTAACTGCATTTACATCTCAAAGTATTTTACATGCTGAAGCTGCACGTAAGACATACAGTACCACGGAAATGCAACCACTTCTAGGGCAGAGGGCATCAGGCAGGCAAACAACAAGTCCAAGGAAGTTTTAGTAAGAAGGAAAATATTAGCAAAGACATTGGGACAAACACTGTTACAAAAGTTGCACAGAATCTTTAATGAAGGAGTTGCATAGAAGAAAAACACAGCTCAGGCTCACTAAGGCTATCCGTCTCCTTCAACTGTACTATTTTGCCTACAGCATTCACTTCCCTGTATCTCCCGCACTGAATCAGTAAACTCCACGAGGATGGCTGGGGAGACCTAGAGACAACATTGGTAGCATTAGGACTGAGCAGAAACACTAACATTAACCCATAGGGGCAATTTGGATGCTATCCAACTCAGCATTTAAACTACAAGGCTTGGTCTCATCTCTGTTTATAGCTGACTATACAAAGGTGCAATACAAATATTTATATAATGGTAGCACCCAAAGGCCACGTGGTATTGTACGTACAGAGGAGACAATTTGTACCATGAAAGCATTTGACAGCAACAAAGTATTACAAATCCTGAAGTTTGGGGATCAAACTCAAAGCATCAATAACATTTTTCTTTTATTGTAGCTGCATATGGAATCTTTATATTCAAAACTTACTTTTAAAATATGTCCTGAAAGGCCCCAGAAAAAAAATGAAACATTAGGAATATATGCACTATAGTAATGTTATCAGAGTCCTTTTAAAAACTGCATCCTTTGTTCTCTGCTCCCAACTCCAAAATGATGTTTCTGGGGAGTCACCTCTAGAAGACTTTTGGCAATTAAACAGTCCACAAATGTTTGATATGGACTATGAACATTAAAAACTGCACCATTCAGTATTTTTATGAAATAGCACAATAAATACCAACATTTGTGTTAAAGGAGTTAGTTCACCAAGGACTCAACACTAGACAGTTAAGTCAACCTATGTTAGATCAACTTACAGCCACCATAGTAATTACTGTGGTTCTTCATGTCCACACAACCCTTCTGTTGGTTGTATGTCTCCTCCCTAGGAGTGCTTGAACCAACTTAGAGGGGCAGCATGGGATGCTGAGAGCTCAGGCTCACTGCTCAGACCACAGCTAACCAGCTGTAGCCCAGCTGCTGCTTTGGCTCCCACTACCCACAGAGATAACCAGTGGTAGCCCGGCAGCTATTCAGGCTTTCAGCTCCCTGGGGCAGCAGCTGGGCTCTCAGCTGGAACCACCCACCCATCCTGGGGTGACAGCCCAGCTGTAAGCCCCACAGTGTTCACAGCAGGAAGCCTACCAGCTTTTGTCAATTTCACAGCTGTCTCAAGCTCAGAGTAGTAGTGGGGGCTCACTGCTGAAGCACTGAAATTGATAAGAAAGCTGATAGGCTCCTTCTTGCGAAATCTGAGGCCAGCACTGGGCTCAGAGCTGGGGCTGTCACCCAAGATGGAGTGGGGTGGGAAAGCTCCAGCTGAGAGCCTGAGGCCAGGCTCAATTTCACAATAGGGAGCCGACCAGCCTTTTTTAATTTCACAGCTCCAAGTATGAGCCCCTTGCTGCAAAGCAGAGCTGTGAGATTAAAAAAATGATAGCCAATAGCCATTGTTAAGTAATGCAATGTCTATACAGATCCTGCCTCACCTGAACTACCCCGTTGTGCAGATGGAGTTATGTTGGTACAGTAGGCCACTTACACTGGCAGGAGCAGATACTGCCATGATTTGGTAGATGTAAGCTGCCTTACAACAACCTGACTCTGTAGTGTAGACCAAGCCTAACAGACAGAAAACAGTGGAACAGGGTGATAGCTGCAGAAAGATAACGATGGTCAGGTGTTTAAGGGACGTAGAACTTTATTTTATTAATTCTTCCAGACAACATCTGATGCCAAAATTTTTGGTTATGGCCACTATTTTGCCTCTGTATGTCAGTTCTCCTTGTAAAATAGGAATACAATTTTTTTCCTACCCGAGGGTAGACACAGAGAAATTGAGTAGTGTTTGTGGGACACAAAAACCAGAGCTGTGAAAGGAGAAGGAATTATCTTTTTCCCCCCCTTAATAAGCTTTGGTCATTACTAGGAAAATTTAGAGCAGAGCTTCAGCATTAACAGTATGTTGCAATTTACCTTACATGAGCACCAATTACTATAAAACCTGAACTATTCAATCTTTGATATGTTTGTCCTCGTAACACCCACGAGGAAGGGCAGTACTATTATCTTAATTTTACAGATGGAACTAAGGCACTGTCATACAGGAAGTGGGACACAGCAAGGCCTTAATAGCCAATCCCAGGATAGCATCCTAAGCCAATTGGATCTCATAAGAACAGCCATCCCGGCTCAGACCAAAGGTCCATCTAGCCCAGTATCCTGTCTTCTGTCAGTGGCTGCCAGGTGCTCCAGAAGGAATGGACAGGTAATCACCAAATGATCCATGCCATCACCCATTCCCAGCTTCTAGCAAATCCTTCTGTTATCTATATAAGCAACCGCAGCTGCTGTACTGTGTTAAGCACTTTTGGGTCAGCACAAGACAGAGGAACAGTCAGACTGGAGAACTGTCGCTGAGGAAGGTGGCTTCTCTGTAAGAGCTTGCCCCTGAAATCAACTACCTTTCCAAGAGCTCAACTTACAACAGGTAAGGATCAGTCTGTGGAAGCTTTCAAAGATACTAGATTTAATATTTAAGGTAAGAAATTCTACTTTATATGTACAGAAAGCCTACGGGGGCACAAACCCAACTTTTCCCTTTGTCAGGCCATCTAACCAAAATATTTAAAAATTGTAACCTTCCAAAAGTGATTTGAAAACCTGCTTCTTTAAAACAGCAGCAAGCAGGGCAATGGACAGGTTTTAGTGGCACAAAAGCAGGATTACAACTGGTTTTCTTAATCTATTAAAACAAGATGGATCAAATATCACTATATTCAATCAACCTGAACAACTACAACAGAATTATATATTTTTCTTGTATCAGTGGCTGATTTAACAGCACAGAACTTAGATTCAAGTAGTGCTAAGAGGATGGGAATCCCAGCTCTGCAAAATTAATATAATACAGAAACCATTAAGTTACAGGTATTAAGAGGGTCTAACAGTCAAATACAGGTCAATTTCTCCTTACAAGGGCTGGATTCAACTATTTCCAACCTTTTCCCAGACTGAAATGCAGCAGCTCAATTTGAATTTGCCATATTAGGAAAGGCAAATCAATTGTTTACATGTTTTCTAAGTTAGGGCAGCAAGAGGAACATGTGCTACTGTAAAACCACAAGGTAAGGACAAATAGTTCAGAAACTGGGTGTACTGCAGCAAGATGGCTACTGGCACTAGCTTCACAGATTAGGCACAAGCTTCAATGAGAACTACCTAAAATACATTCAACTATTGGTTCAGTACACATCCCTCCAAATATGATCCAGTATACTACACATCCCTCTAATTTTAAACAAGCACCCTTAGATATAATTTACACCAGCTTCCCAAAGATTATCATTTATTGAAACCTCCACACAGAATGTAGAAGACAAGATAGGTCTTTAATGTGACTTTATTCTTTCAGTAAAAAGAAGAGTGAACTCTTATGCGACCAGAGCAGAGGCAGTGGATGACTCGCTGAAAAAAAAAAAAGAAGACGACAATTATTTCCCTCTCATTTTGGATACTGCCAGTGCAGTGGCAACTTCTCAGGTAACTTAGTTGCAAAAACCAAAACCAAAACAAACCAAACTTTGCTTCAAATCAGCTTTGCTATATTTGACTGGAGCAAAGAAAGCTACAACAGCAGTAATTTTTAACAGTCTAACTAGCTAAATTTAGGCTTTTAAGAATTACAGGAGCTCACTCAGACATCCAAGGAAGGTTAAGCCAACACTAAGGAAAACCTTTCTGGTGGAAACTGCAAATGGTTGAAAAAAATCAATCATCATAGTGAGCAGTCTGACCTGAGCAATGGAAGAAATGTGGGAACTACAGAGAAAGGCAGTTTTAGATTAAAAATATATAACTTGAAACAAGGTAGAGGAGACTGCAGTTTACGTATCTTACTGTATAATAAATTAATCTAGATGATGCTGGTCACTGTAGCAGCCCAGAAATTTACTAACCTAGCTAAGTTTATGATCTCTGTCACAGTCCTGTCCCCTAGAATGAGGGTGGGGGACTCAACTCCACTGTCAACTAGCCCTGTGGGAGCTCCAGATTGGAAATGACAAGAGAACACACACTTACTACTTCCAGTTGGGTGGGAGTACTCTCTTGGTCTTGTAGTAGCGAGCCAGCCTGTGAATTCTGCTCTCAATCAGAATCAGACGAAATTTGGCATCTTTATCCTTAAAAAGGAAAGGAAAATACAATCAAATTAAGAAATTCCCATTATGACACCCAAAGAGATCTATTTATACTTAGGACAAGCTTTGGTAAAAGGGGAAGTATTTGACTATTACCCACCACTACTGTAAAGGGCCACTATCCCCACTTTTGAATTTAATCCTACTCTTTGGCCCATCCACCAGACTTAAGCCCCTGTGGAACTAAGTATAAGCATTTGTGCTAACAGGACAGGCAAGTCCAAAATTGTTTGTATTGTTTTACAGCATTGCAAAGCTATACAATACTGTAAAGCTATGTCAACTGTGTCCTTTACATTTACTCAGATGAAGTAATGGCCAATATTTATTGAAGCGTACTGAAAAACTCTGCTTAGATTGCAAAGTTACCAGTCATCTTAGAAAACAAGCTCAACACTAAGTTTCAAAAACTGACCTGCACTTTGTATAACTGTATATAATATTAATTCTACTATTTATAGCAATTTCAGAACAGTATCACAAGGTTCATCTTCAAAGTTCAATCTAATAAAATAAGTGAAGCTACAACAGAGTTGCTATTTACACATTTCAAAAAACAAATGAAGGAAAGGCAAATAAAGCTTTATAATCCAACTGATTATCACGAAGTGTCTAAAATTAGTTCAAAGACTCTTCCAGTTTTAGCTTAAGTTTTTAAGGTACTTTATCTTGATAGAAACCTTTTACATTCTTGCCACTCAAACACCTTGATCAATGAAAGCTTACCTTTCTGTTTCTCTCAAGATGTTTACGAACAGCAACAGCTTTCTTGATCAAGTGGTACAGATCCTCTGGAAGGTCTGGGGCAAGTCCCTTGGACTTAAGGATCCTTAAAATTTTGTTGCCAGTGACAAAACGAACTTGGGCAACACCATGAGAGTCCCTTAGGATAACACCTGAAATTAAAAGTTACGTACTTCATACCAGAGAAAACATGTCAACAAGTGCTACTACTATTATAAAGGCTCACTCAGACATCCAAGGAAGGTTTAGCCAACATTAGGTAAAACCTTTCTGGTGGAAACTGCGAATGGTTGGAAAACAATCATCACAGTGAGACACCTGTATCTTACCAGAGTAATGGAACTGCTGGACCACAAAGCACTTTACAAACAATTAATTTAACCTAGCTCCCCAGACTTCCCATGTTGTACAAGGGGGAGGAATCAAAGCAGACATATTAAGGTTTCACATTAAGATGTTCAATGTCACCAAGAAGTTCTGGCAAAACTGAGAATTAAATTCAGATTTGCAGTTTTAAATCTATTCTTTATAAGAATTCCGAAAACTTACCGATCTGTGAGGGAGTCAGACCTTTCTTAGCCAGTTTGTAAATCTGTTCTTTTACATCATCAGAAGTAAGTTTTAACCACTAAAAAAAAATCCACGTAAAGAGGCATAGTGATGAATAAGCATAGATTACACAGAAGAAACTACACAGCCAATAGTCTTGAAATGCAGTAAGTCTATTAAATACGTATATGCACTATAAAGGGAACAGTCTTAGCATGTTCCACTAATGGCATTTGACAGTCAGTGCTAATCATCAGAAGCACACATCCGCATGATTACTCTGCAATCTCTTCGAGGTTGGAGGTAGACTGCTTTGTAGTGTCCAAGAGCACAAAACTTGGACTGTCACAAGAACAGTAATGAAAAAATTATATCACCAGAGAGTTATCACTGAACCCACAGCAGCAGTGCAACTACTATGATCATGTTGTACATGGCGACATGCAAAAACACAGTTCTGGTAAAATTCCAAGTCAGAAGTGAATCAGAAATGGTTCTGGTGAGTGAACTGTTAAAAGGCATCTTGTGGTTTGAAGTAAAAGATTACCTTAGTGAACAGAACGCTACCTGACAAAACATGGAGAACTAAAGTTCTACAACAATCTGATTAAAAACCTAAAAGGAACTAAATGGACTCAGATTTGTAACACCAAGGAAGTTTCTCTCCAATTGGATCTTCAAATATGGTCTCCAGCAGTTACTTGGTTTTACTATCTGATTTGTCAAACAAAACGACACCAAAAATATAATGTAAATCTATAAAGTGAATTTATTTAGTATTACTGAAATTCAACTGGAGCCTTAGAGGATCTCAAAGCTAAAAACAGCCAGTTTGCCTTCTCTATTAATTCATTATCTATCACTAGAAATTAAGATGGAGAAAAGTTACTCTATTTTTACTTTACTTTGTGCATGGGACAACAGTTTTTGCCTAGTGGGTTAATATTTGTGTAAGTAACTTAAAATGCTAACTTGCAAAGAAAGCTATTTTTAATAAAAATATTAAGATAAATGATTAACATTTCAAATTACCCCAATGAGAATGTTCTCTTTCAGAAGTAAAGTGGCCTTAATTCACTTACACACTGAAGCTAAAGCAAAGTATGGCCACTACCTCTGAATTAAAGCATTTGCACAAGTCATTAGCATGCTTTAAATTCACACCTTCAGTTAAATTTTCCTGGTTCCATGTGCAGACATGTCTTTAGGAAGCCATATATTCTTCAAGTATAGTTAATCCCTTGCTTGATACTGCCTACAGAAGTTTTGTGAAAGCAATTGCAAAGATATAACAGTGTCCCATACACTGCAGAGATCACAAACTCTTTCCAAGCAAGTTGGGCATCCACTAAGTTGTAGGATCTAGTTTTCTGTTGACAAGCTCTACAATCCTCAGGCCAAACTTGTAAGATTTAGACACCAAACTATCTGTCTTCACATGCAATTCACATAACTAAATATCTCTATATTATAAGCTGTTCTTTGTTTTGTTTTCGTTGAGGACATAAAGCTGCATCCACCAAACTAGAAGCGTGTGTGTAAATCAGATCCTTTAACAGGGTACACCCAAGCTCAAGCCAAACCAATAGTCAAGAGATGAAAGTAAGATGACAAGCAACCAAGCCGTTTACTCACTGTGGGCACACTGCGTCTATAGGGCAAGGCTGACTGGGACAGGCCCTTCCTGTTGAAAAGAGACATGCGATACTGAGTGCAAAAATTAAAGGATTTGTTTTTAATTGTAGACCTCAGGGCGACACACGCCTGTGACAATCCCCCGGGACTGTAACTTACCACGGTCACTACCGCCGAGCCCAGTCTGTGTATCTGCCCGACTTCCTCGCACTGCCCTTTCCGCCTCCTTAGGAGCAACGGACCCATCGGCCATCGCCAGCGCGCCCACCCCGTTCACTGCTCCGCGCCCCCCGCGGCTCCTGGCCTCGCTGCTCTGCGCGAGGACGCGGGTGTATTTTACAAGCGACACTCAGACGGGGGGGGGGGGGGGGGGCGGCCGCTTACTCCCGCAGCCGGGCAGCGCCAGCACCCAAACGCCAGCGCTGCGCTCGGCTGCGAGCGGGGTGCAGGGCCCGGCGCTGCGCAGAGCCCCGCGGCCCGAAGCCGACACGTGCCCCGCGCGCCGGCGGAGCGGAAAGCGGGACTCAGCCCCGCGCCGGACGCCTCGGCCAGGCCCGTCCTCTGCGCGCCGCGGGGCCAGGACACTCCAGCCGCTTCGGCACGTTCCCCCTTCGCCAGGCGCGGCCCCCGCGCGGAGCCCCACGAACAAACCCGCCGCCACCGCTTACCCCGGGGCGTGCATGCGACCCATGATGGCGCCGGGCAGCGAAAGAAAGACCAGGAGACGGCGGGGGCCGTGGCTCACCTCTTCCGCCGGAAGATACGTCAACGCGTAACTCCGCCCCGTCCGCGCGCCGGTCCACCTCACCGCTACCCCTCCCCCGTCCCGGGGGGGGGGGACGGGACTATGGCTCCCAGCATGCACCGCGGCAGGTGGAGACTTCCCCGCAGGCGCGGGGGGGGGGGGGGGGGCCGGACCGGGGGGGAAACCCCCCCCCCCCCCCCGGCGCCCCCCGTACTGCCAGGCCCGGTTGGCGCGGAGCGGCCGGCGGGTCCCAGGGGAAGGTGGGGAGCGGGCGCCAGGAAGGGGGGATGGGGGCGGGAAGAGCCGCCGGGGCGGGCCTCAGGCAAAGAGCGGCACGTTCCGCTTGGCGAAGAGGCGCCTGACGGGGGAGCGGCCTGGGGCCCGGGAACAGTTTCCAAGCGATCCCCCCGACCCCCGTCCCCCGAGCTCAGGCCGCAGGTTGAACGCAGCCGCTGGGAAGGTCTCGGCCGCCCAAGGCGGGCGGGGAGGGCGGTGCCGGGGGGGGGGTCCCGCAGAGGCGGGAACTGGAACCGGGGTGAAAAACATCCGCGACATTCCCGGGGGCTGGGTCCGTCTCCGGGTCTTCGCCCGGCGGGGCCGAGCGGCGCCCTCGGCTTCGGGGCGGGCCTGGCCCAGCGGCAGGAGCTGGGGCGGGACGATCCCCGCGAGTAGCTCCGCTCTGCTCGCCCCCGCGCAGCATCTGCGGCCAGCCCCGCTGGGAAGACGGGACTCGGGCGGGAGAGACCCTTAGTCTGACCCACGCTGCCCTGGCTTATGTCGGGAGTCTGCACAGCCTCTCCCCATCCCCTGCCCCTCCCCCCGGGCTCTCCCACGCGGATCCTGTGCCCACCCCCCGGCAGTGCCCGATCATCCAGTCCTCAAAACAAGGCACAGTGTCTCTAAAGCCGCTAACTTGGGAAAGTGAAAGCCTGGGCCCCCACAGCATCTTAGCCCCTGTCCGAGGCAAACACATCCTGTGCCCCCTCACCTGTTTATATCACGCTTCACACTATATCCAGACTGGGCCCCAGCACAGTCACTGTTCTGGTAGATGTACTTGAAAGTGGTGCAGGTTTAGTCCTGCAACTTAACCCCACTAGGATTCTTTTACGAAAAGCTGGTGCAGCAGTGATTGTAAAGGGAGGAAAATACTAAAAAAAGTTGAAGCCTTCAGAGGAGAGATTGACTAGTAATGATGTGACTTTCCTCATTATTTAAGTGTTACTGGATCTCTACCCAGTAAGAACAAATTGTAATTAACCACTTTCCATTAACTTGAGCTGATTGTTCAATATAGATTTTAAAACTCTTCTTATAGGTTAATGTTATGACTTTTTTTTTTTTTTAAAAAAAGGCAGCAGGTTGAAGGAAGAAGAAACAGAGTAAGAATCATACATGCATACCTATGAAATGGAAAAATTCATTCATGAATTTTAGTATTTGTTGATCACACAATACATAAATCCACAATTTCCAATTATTACTGTAGGCTTTGGTTTGTGCTGCTGAGAGCCAGTGCACTAACTCAGAATTTCATAGTTCTGTGTACAGAGTTTAGATTTTCCAAAGTTCAGGAGTGGACTTTTTTATGGACCACAGCTCTACTACTTAAGCACTTTTGTCTATACTGTCCCTTCCTCAAGGAAGATACCAGCTCTTTATCTGTAGAAATAAGTGTTTTGCCTTTTACATGCACACATATAATTTGGTGGGATTATCTGAGGTTTCATAGTAAGGAGAGGAACAACCCTAACCCTCAATTTGACAGAATATGCATAAGTGAACCATAGGTTAGGCTAGGATTTAGTCATGGATATTCATAGTACGTCATGGGCAGGTCACAGTCAATACACAAAAATTCACAGCCTGAGTGGTCAATGACACGTTATACAGGGGTCACTTTTGCGGCCAGCTGCAACACTGGCTGCCGGGATGGGGGAGAGGGGAAAATGACAGGCTGAATTGACAGCCCAGCAATTGCTGCTCAGGCAGTTCCCAGGGCTAGTTTTCTAGGGCTGCCTGAGTAGCAGTCCATGTGGCTGGCCACAGGACCACTCTAGCAGCAGCTGGTGTGGCTATTCCCAAAACCAGCTGCTTAGGCAGCTCTAGGGTCAGCCACACTGGCCCCTGTAGAAGTCACACAAAGTCATGGAATTCATGACAGCCCTAACCACGGGCCATGGAAAATACCTGGCTAAAGCCCCTGCACTAAAGGTTTCAACTAGGATGTTTACAAAGCTCACTATTAGGGTTCATTTA
Source organism: Dermatemys mawii (assembly GCA_007922305.1). NCBI lineage: Eukaryota > Metazoa > Chordata > Testudines > Dermatemydidae > Dermatemys > Dermatemys mawii. Next base: position 9,286,436 of record ML677332.1, on the reverse strand, counting down.
ATACTAACATACTAAAACAAAAAAAATCTGCATGCTTGAATATAAAGCTAAAAAGCAGCACAATACAGCACTGGGTATTTTGAATACTTAAGGCAGAGTGGGCAAACTACAGCTCTTGGGCTGGTCCTGCCCAGGCGCTGAGTTCTCCAGGGAGGCTCCCCTGGGCCCTCCCCTGCTGTCCCTATGCAGCCTTGCCACCACACATGCAGTGCTCTGCAGGGTGGGGCTATGTGGCAATGTCTGGCTCTACCTGTTGCTCTGAGCAACATGGTAGGGGGGCCAAGGCCAGAGCTGGGGCTTGGATAAGGGGGCAGGGAGCAGTTTGATGGGGTGGAGGTTCTGGGGGGTTGGATGTAGGGTGACCAGATGTCCTAATTTTGTAGGGACAGTCCCAATTTTTGGGTCTTTCTTCCATAGGCTCCTATTACCCCCCACCCCCTGTCCTGATTTCTCACACGTACTGTCTGGTCACCCTAGTTGGAAGGGGTGTGGAAGGGAGTGGGGTCCTGGGGTGTGATTAGGGGCAGGAGGGGCTCTGGGGGGGGCAGTTAGTAGACAAGGAGTAGAGGGGCTTAGATGTGGGGTGGAGTTGTGTGTGTGGGGGTCCTTTGGAAGGGGTAGTCATGGCACAAGGAGTGGGGGGGGGGCGCGCTTCAGAGGTTCTGAGAGGGGGCTGGAAATGGGAGGGGATCAGATGGGAGCAGGAGCCAGGCTCTTTAGAGAGGGTACAGCCTTCAGTGCCCAGCTCTCCATATGATTTTGAACCCAGATGTGTCCTTTGGGCTAAAAAGATTTCCCACGCATGACTTAAATCCAAGTTGTATCTTGACGTGTAGACTTTTCCTTTTGGCTTTCAAATAAAGTTGTACACATCTTAGCGTAGAGTTTGGCTTAAGAGGTTTTAGTTTGAATAGAGAAGGGAGAAGGGAGAAGAGACAGCACAAGTTCTTTATTCCAGAATAGTGTTTAATATAATTTTAAGACAGTTATGGAGTCACATTTAACCCATTTATTACAGGTAGGGTTTTGATGGCAAGATTGTGCATTTTTATTAGCTATCGGTATAACTGAAGTAGTTGGTTCTTAGAGATGTAAAGATAATGTGAGGCAAACTACCATATTTGCTCCCAATGAGTTTTACCAATAACATCTATGAAATATTTACACTATTTTAATCACAGTTTGTGAGTAAATAGCATACAAGGAAATTAATTTCCTGTGGATTCTGAGAATGGTGCAATGTTGGCCAAACATTTTTCCCCCCTCTATGTAATATGCATATCCTGCAAATACCAGAAATTAGATTTAATTTTTTTTAAAAAAACCCCCACCATATTAGAATCCTAGAAAAAACAGTAACTTTAAGGCAAGATATTGAGATGTCTACACCACCTTAATTTTTAAAAATAGAGAAATGAACTTTTTATCAAAAATTGCATGTGCTTCTACATATAGGTACCTGTAGATCATAAAAAGGCAGTAATAAAAACATCAATGCAAAATTCTAGGCCAGGTTATTTAGTAGAGAAAATGAGGTGGTAACTGTTCTTAGAGCAAGTTATTTTCAAATATCAAAACATATGCTCCTTAGGGATGATTCTATTTCTGGCTGCAGGCCACATATGTTGCCTAAAATGTAATCTTTTTACTACTAGATCAAACAAGGTATGAAAAGCTGTTGAGACTATATTCATTTAAAATATCAAATGAGTAGTGGCAAATTTCATCCCAATTTTACTGTGTTCCTTTATCATGCTTACTTTTATTTATCCTTTAATAATAAAAGATTTAGTTTATCAAAAGTCTTGACCACTGACTTTTTCTAACCAATCAAGAATAGTGCAAAGAGATGCAAACTCAGTGCTGTTCCTCTAATATTTTGGTGAGGACCCAAGACTAGATTTTACAGACAAAAAAAGAATAAAAACATGATCCTAAAAAGCTTGAGCCAATGTGAATTTTGTAATAGGAAGGAAAAGGCACAGAATCAGTTGAGCTATGGAGAACAATGTTAACAAGAGGTCAGGATAAATGCTAGCAATCATACAATACTACATATTTTCTAACCGAAGTCCAGACAACTGTCACAGTCACAATCAATTTTTTTAAAAAAAGCATAAAGTTTCTACTTATGTTTTGTGCTGTAAGACACTGTGCTGTAATAACACTGCAAAAAGGCAGTATGTATTGCTTTCAATTTAACAATGGAACGTTTCACAAAAACAGTAGTCTACTTTCCTGTGTCTAAGTGACTTGTGGTTTTGATGATGGAATGGAGTAAGTCTCAAAAGCATCAAGTGAGCAGGAAATAAAATCAAGTTAGTTACAGTAAATATATGTTACTATTTACATGCTATATACTGAATGAAAAATATTATGCACAGGATAGCTAATACAACTAGGATTTGGGATTTTATTTTACCTAGCTCCCATCAGTAACAACCCAGTTTAACATTCAGAAAGACACCTAGATTTTTACTGTAATCATTCCTAAGAAATTAGACCGTGAATGTTTTTAAGTGTACTTTTCAATTATACTTTGCTCTTCTGGGTTGGAAAGATGATTGGTCATTACACTCAAATGTGTGTGTGGGGGGTTGGGGAGCATTTTATTGCTGGGCAAATAAAACAATTGCAACTTTCCTGTCTTGTGTCTTCCTCCTTGCATATTTTACATTAAGTTCAATGCTAGTGGACAGTCAGTACTATAGTCTATCAGTGTCAGCTTTCACTGAAAAGTGTTTCTAAAACAGTGCTAAAAATTAGTGTGATTTTACACAGTCTTCATACAGCTTTGTCTAAAGAGAACAGACTGTGGTCACCTTAAACTGATAGGTGAATAAGAAACCTATACATGTAGTGCAGCCAGACCCAGCAGAGTAATTAATGACATGCATGAAACTGTACATTGTATTTGCACCCTATGATACTTTAAATACTGTTGCATCACATAAAGGAATAAAATTTATCGATAGAGTTATTTTTACAAGAGGTGCAGGACTGACAATACTAGCCTGAGCCAAGTATATCTGCCAATGCAAAACATTTTTGACCTGCAACATATCTGCTACTGGAGTCCTATGTTTTTCAAGCAGGAAGAATCAATTACGTGAAGTTAAGGGGTAAGGTATTTTCTCATGTGTAAATATCATGTGTGACCCCGTAGTTGAACACAAGTCCCTAGGTGAATAGCTAACACATTTGTTGACTGCACTACTGAGGTCCTTGAAATTTTAAGAACAGTTTTAAAATGCTGGAAGACCACACATGGCACCACAACCAACCAGTCTTCATTCAAAGTTTGCAAATCATCAGTGTCTTGCACAGAGGACTTCACTTAATTTAACTGACTAATCTTACTCAGACAGCTGGTATAAAACAAACTATATCTAGGAAACTGAATGTGTTTTCCAAAGAGAAGATTCATTAGGAGGTGTCATTAATCTGCCTCTTTTAAAGAGCTGGAAAAAGAGTTTGTTAAACCTGGCTAACAGGTAAAATTTTTTAAATTTCAGAAACGAGGTCTGAGAATTTGAATGATAAGGTATAAGGCACCATTATTTACAACTTCTATTATGGGCACTCATTCAGATCATTTCAATCTAGATTAAATGCAACAATTTTTCCAGCTGTTCTGTCCAATTTCATTTCTGACAGTGTGTGATTTTACTGATCATTCCACCAATGAATGGTGAATAGCGGGTATGTCATCCTATCCCCCAACCCCCATCTTTCCTCTGGCATTCTACAGCACCTTGCCATATATAATGTAACACAGGTAACAGAAAAAATTACTTGTACTATATTCACAGGGCAAGTGATTAAATGTGGTTGAACTGATTCTAAAGCCAGAACAGACTATCTGAATATTCAAGGGATGCTTTAGAACTTTACCTGCAAGTACTATGATTACAAAAAATTAATTTACATTAATGCTTGGATATTATCACATAAGGATAAAACAGGTGGTTTCAGCTTGGTCCAACGTGTTGAAACGCAGAGTCTCATTTTAAAATGTCCATGTTATTTTCAAGTAGAAAAAATGCACAAAGCACAAGTGAGCACAACTGTTTCACTTGTTATTTTCTGCTGTAGGAGTTCACAGGTACGGCACAGCAGTCAACTGGTACCAGTTAACAGTCTCCTTCCTCAAGTTGAAATCCTTTAGGGACAGCATAACTCCACCCAGAAAGAAGTTCTCACGCAATGATTCTGCACTGAGCACACTTAGCTGAAGTTCTCTCTGCTTCAGAGTCTCCTTACTGTATCCACTGTACACAAGCTATAAAAAAAGCAGCCAATGAAAGCTAAGATAGTTCGTTAGATGTCCAGGATAAGTTATAAGGACTGCCGGTGGTTAAAGCAAAGGGATTTATAGATGGGCTCCTGGGTCTACCACTAATTTGCTGTGTGACCTTGGATAAGTCTGTCTCAGTTATCCTTTGTAAAAAGGAGCTGTTTATCTGTTAGAGGTGTGTTGTGTAACTTAGTGTTTAAAGTATCCTGAGGAGCTTGGATGTAAGGTGCTGGGCAAGTGAGAAGATTGCTAAATCCAAATCAGTTCAGAGCAACTAGAGAGAGCAACTGATGAGGGTTATGGCCAAAACATTTTGTGAATTCAAATTAGAATATGCCAATCAGTATTTGTCTTAAGATTTTTCCCCGCATCCAGAGTTATGATCTTTACTCTGAGAAACTTCTGTTTTACCACACCTAAGATATTCTTTAAATTAGAATAGCTTGTTTACATATTAATCTTTGGATTATGGGGTAGGAACAGGAGGGAATAAATCTGGAACAGGAGTGTGTGCATTTAAGGTAAAAAGCTTTCAGCAGTGCAAAGCAATTTACTGAGATGTGTTTGACAGGAATTATTTACCAGGCTTTCAAATAAATTGTCACCAGCACGTGTTTATGAAAGAAAATGATGGACTCTTTATGAGGCAACTGATTTTTCTTACCATTTCATTGAATGTTGGGTTCCTTGTTTTTCGTGCAATTTTGGTTTTGCGTTTAGATGTTTTGTTTATATCTGGAAGCAAGTATGTTTTTACATAAGGATTTGGATCTGCACCATCTTCAGTAACCTGTAAATACAGAGCATAACAACTAGCCTTCATTCAATTTTAATATATTCAAATAGAATACCTTTTCCTCCAAAGGAATGCATCAGAGTCCTTGTTCACCTCAATTACCCAACATATGAGTAATTGCTCATAATCAAACTGAAGACAAATGTGTTTTAAGATACTTCCATTCGGTCTCACACACACACCAACATCCCACACTGTACTATGTCAATCATTCACGTAATACAAGTTGGTGAATTTTTGGTTCACTTTCTTCACTCACCAGGTCTTTAATGTGCATCACCATGATAAATAGAGTGCCATTTCTATAGGAGATGGACAACTTTACTTCTCCTCCCACTTTGCCGGAGGCAGGACTTGATGGACTTGCATCTAAAAATATGCACACACATTTTCTTTCACACAATTGTCCATCAGTACCAGTATACTCAGTTAATTAAGTGTACTGAAAACTGACAAATGTAAGACTTATGCTAAGTTCACTTCCTTTTTTCAGTTTTTACCAGTGTGTCAGGAACTTTTTACCTCCAAAATTAGCAAGGTCTGGGTACCCAGAAGAGATATTCTAACAGTAACCAACAAGGAGGAGGATTAAAGTGAGATAACTCGAGTATTTCTTTGATTGATTAATCAAAGCATTAAAAATAAGCAAGAAATTCTCAATTGTGCAATTTTTATTTTGATCGCTCTGAACACACATGGTGTAGGATTTACCCTGAAAGACATTTTCAAAGTAAAGGAGGCTTGAATTTGATACGAGGATGATTTTTTCCATGTGGGGAAATGGATTAAACTGAGGAATCAAAAGATGGATTTTATACTGTGCAGTACTTTCAAATTTTTCATGTTATATTGCTGTCATTCAATTTATCTCCAAAAAAAGTGTGTTCCTACCTGCAGGCTTAGCTATTCCATCTATTCCTTCAGCTTTCTCATCACGAAGTAAAGGGTGGAAAAAAGTATAAACAAGATCACACTGCATTTGGGAAAAAGATTACATGTTAGCTTAAAATGTACTAAAATGTGAGAGTTTGAACTAATTTTATTTAAATGCTTTGAGCAATCACCTCTGACACCTCGGCTGAACTGTTCATCAAATTCTCTATGTAGCTGTTCAGCTCTACTTTTCTTTTGGCTGCTACATCCTTTATATGAGTTCTTCCCAGAACCATCTTATTAGGAAATCTACAAGAGAATGACAAGATTCATTTGTTGTTAAATCTTATGTCAATAAAATTAAGTACAGCTTAAATTCTGAACTGCTGATATGTATTCTTGGCAATGAAGTCATGACTTAGAGCATACTAGTGTATGTGTTTTATAAACACACTATTACAGTTGCTATATTCAGCATTACACACACAAAAATACATTCAAACATTAAGGTAGCAAAGCCACATGCTCGGAAGTGCCAGAGCCAAGGTGAAAATTTAATTCAGCTCCTTTGTGTATATGTGTTGTGATGCAGTCTTTAAGAACATGATCACACACTATCACAGACATACCTTCTACTCTACTCCTCTTGCCTTATTTCAATGCACGATAAGCAGCTAGTCACTATTTTGTTTTCTCATTGTTTAATGTAGTTCAGAGTACCATATATGTTTAAAACATAGCTTCCACTGACTTCAGGTGCAGCTGTCCAGCCCTTCTGCAAATTAGACCCCTGGATCTAAAGTCTGGCACCCAGAAAAAACTGAACACACAATTGGTCACTATCTGTGAAAAGGTTTAAGTGACTTGCCCAGCATCACAAAGGAACTCTGACAGACGGAAGGATATAATACACATCTTGAGGACAGCATTCAGCTGTCTTAATCCTTTGTCTTTCTGCCCTCTCTAGCCTCATTCACTACACACACCTACCACCTTATGAAGCAGGGGTGTTACACACAACCTCCTTCACCCCATAACCTCAATTCATCCCAGAGCAGGTCCAGCCTGGGCACTGAATGAGGCTGGGGTCCTGTGGGGAAAACAATAGCATATCGTCATGTAATTAATGACTACATCATAATGCATATACACAAGCCCAATTAAGGTGACCTGGCCATCTTTAATTCTAGCACTGCCTAAACTTTTGAGTGCTGAGTGTGTGTGAGAGAGAGACAGCCAGCCAGCCACCTAGGGTTTTAAAAAGCCCACAAAAGACAGAAGTTCCATGATGGGTCATCATATCGACATGGGTCCTCAGCAGGGTTGGAACCTCGAGATCTGTCACACAAACCTCTATCACTTGAGCTAATGAAGTAATTGTCAGCAGGTTGATTGATAGGTTATCATCCTACATGTGGACTAGCACTGTAGCAGGACTGGACACTTGCCCAGTGGATTTCACAGATGATATTTGCTGACAGCAGAGGGCTAGGGAGACTATCCCAATCTACCACCCACAGGTCCAGCTCTTTTCTGAATCAGGTAGCTTATTCCTCTATGTTAACTTGGGTTAGGAGGGGCATTACAGAGCACGGTAGAAACAGGCTCCACGCTCTTAGATCCAGTCCTGGTAGAGCCTACAGCAGTATTTGCAGAGAACATCCTGATCAGTTATGGGCTGGAGCATGCTCAGTGTGGCAAAGTCTTTGGGGAATTTAGCTACTAAAATATATGAAGTCTCCACTGAACACACGCAAACTGATATTTCAAAGGTTTATATCTCGGTCAAATTTGGGTGGATTTTCATAGGGATGGCAAAAGGTACATCCCTTACAAAAAGGCCACCCCCTGCCAAATTTTCATTCTAATTTTAATCAGGGCATCATGGAAATTGTTACCCAAACAGCAGCAGCTCTGAGATGCTTTCAAAAGGGAAATAAAGATACGTTTTTTAAAATAAGAAACACTTTGTATATTTGAACAATTTGAACTTAATGAAACCAAATACAGCAGCTGATGTCTTACTAAGCAAAGAAACAACTCCCCTCTTCAAAAGGAGGAGAGTGACTATTTTTGCTGCCATCCATGATTAAATATATTTCTGGATGTGAGCCCAACAGCCAAGTAAAGAGTGAGAACTTTCCCTTTTAACACTTATGCCAACACTGGAAAACTCAGTGAAAGGAGATTTAATATAAAATTCCTTTGTCTACATAAAAGGACAGGAGGTATCTGAGTTAGGAACATACCCTGGTAACTTCCAAAGAGGAAAGAGAATACCGAGTTTGTTGTGAAGTTCCTGGAACTCATCAAATGTCCGGAAGACAAACGTTGGTTCAACTTGCCCCTCTCTAATGACTCTCACCACATAGATCTGTGTTAAAACACATTAAGATATAGAAAGAATGTTAGGGCATTGCAACAACAACTGTAGTTACGCCATATGGAAAAAATCTAATAGGTCTTTAAAAACCAATCTAATCTGGGTCCACAAAAACTAAATACCTTAATCATACTGTTATTGGATAGTTTTACTACAGGGTTGTTTGGGTACACTAACTGTACTCTCTCCATACCTTAAGATAAAAGGTAAAAAAGGAAGACATGTTAACTCAATTTCTTGATTATAATGCTTGATTTAGGAAGAATTCTAGTAAGCCTGTAATGTATTCCGCACTAAATTAATTATGTACACTACAGGACAGACCTGTTTACATGCGGATGTCAGGAGTCAAGCCGTCATAACCGTGTGTTAACAGACCGCGGGTTAAGATATCTACACACAATCAAATCAAACGAGAATTAAACAATTTTGAAATTTATTAGCACAGACTATACATTACATGTACCAAAAGTCCACAATGATATATAATCCTTGGCTCTAAAAAGCACCTATGATTCACTTAGAAAAAAAAACAGCATTATTTTCTGCCTTTTCTGGCTTGCGTTTTTTTCCCCCTCTTATGAAATCTGTCATTTGCTGCAGATGAATGATTTCGATAGTGTTTGCATTTTGCTCCTCCATAAATCTTACAGTCTCTACAGCACTCAGGGCTTCTTTGGGTGAAATTTTGACCTTTTCAACGACATCCTCGTCATTATTAGAATTCTCGCCATCATTTTCGCGATCCAGCATAAGCTCGCAGCCCGTTAATATTTCTTCCTTGGACAGAAATTGAGAGTTCAGGCAATCTTCATCCATCTCCAGCCACTTGGTAATAATTTTCAGCAACGTATCCAAACTAAAATCTTTTATCGTTTGAAAGAGAAGTTCACCTTTATCCTCTTGTCTGCGTGCGTTTTTGTGGGACATCTTTCAAAAACTCTTCAAAGTCTGGCTCTGAATCAGTGCCACTGCTTCCTTTGCCTATTGTGGGTTTTGCTGAATAGTGCACAAGCTTTTGCTTAAGCCCTGCAGCAGAATCAATATTTTGTACAAAGACATTCTGTTTAGATTTGTTTTTTAGCCATCCTCAGGGAGTAGATTCGGCAATTCCAATATCTTTTGAAATTTTGGCCTGGGTTTCCCAGCTATTTACTCAATCTATTGCAGCTACCTTTTCTTCTACAGTATAGGAACGTTGACACTTGTCCTCTGCCATTATATTAGGAAGAGGAAACACCAGTAGTCCTACAACACGTTTGCACTCCTCACTAACTCACCTTTTTATGTCGGTGAGTTAGTGAGCAAATCTGTAGCGCTACATAGCAAGTTCCTGTACAGTGTGTTAATGAGTCTCACATGTTAAATAGGTAGCACTGGGAGGCATGGCACTACCGCGTGTAAACAGGTCTGTACTGTATAATGTTCTGTTCCCATTCTTGGTAGGTAAATAGGCAGCTGAGAGAATCAATGAAATCAACCCATTTAAGAACAGCTGTATTTTGCTTTTTTACTTTTGGGGCATAGACTGATTCTCTGTTAATAAGAGTTGAATTTATTTGGAAGCAGAGAACGTGAATAAAGTGAACAGTGAAAGGAAGTATGACAGTGGCAGCGAGCACAGTGAGTAATTACAAATTGGAATAAAATCTGCACACTTACATAATGTTTATCTGGGTTGTACCTCTTTTGGTACGTAAACACAGACACTTCCTTGATACGACCATCCTGTTTAAGTGAATATGTTTTGGGAGAAAATGAGAGAATAGGCTCATCATTGGAAGGTAGCCCTGAAAAACGCAGCTGAGCCAAGTTGTGAATGAAGAAATTAAACTTTGTGGCAACACTTCCCAAACTGGATTCAATCAGCCTATAAAAGAGAAAATCACTTCAAATGTTGTTGCACAATTACATATTCAGAGAACACATTCCAAAATTGTTAGGCAGCATCTTAACTTCCAAGTTCTAAAATACATCAAATCCTCGCTGAGGTAAAAGGATACATTGAGTTTGACCAAAAAAAAAAAAAAAAAAAAAAAAAAAAATGGTCACTGGTCCATTGACATGATGACATTTCTGCATGTACTGGGATATCCAATACTCAGATTTTGGGTAAAGTTAAAAATTGAACAACAAAGTTCGTCCAGAGTTTGTCTAGGCTGTATTCATAACATTTTTCATTATTTAGGTTAAATGATCAATGAACAATATGCTGCAGGAGATCCAGTAACTCACTTAATGAAAGCTGGATACAGTAAAAATATTTAGATTTCAGAACGGTTTCCAAAACATAGCGAACTGCAGTTCCAGAAGGAGTTGTTCTTTCAAAGATGCAACTTCACAACAAGAGGGAACCCTCTTGTTGTGAACAGCTTTAGAAGAGTCATATTAGCTGTGGAATCAATTTAGGGAATATTTCCTCATGAATGTGCAAGTCTGATAGACAGCTAAATAAAGCTGTCAAGCTATCACTACTCTCAGCATTTTAAGCATTAGAGTTTTTAGTACTTTTATTAAAAAAAAACTAACAGGTTCAACATTTTAGCCCAACACTTCAGCATTTGAGAAAATGAACTTGTGTACGGAACTTAGCTAGTGATATAGATAGATAAGTGTTTTATTTTATAATTAGGATAATTTCAAGACTACTGTACTTGTAGCTTATAAAAGTATTAGTGTCTCAGTGTTGTTTTAGTATCATACTGCAGAGCTTCCAATAGAAAAAAATTGGAGACTATATATTTTGGTTCTGTTTCACTTGTCACTTTTGTACCTTGTAAAGAAAATTGTAGCTTCTGCATCTGTAGTTTGGGGCTGAAGAGCATCTTGGACATATTTTAAGTCTTGAACTCCAGTAAGTTCTGGTAACCCTGAAGAAAGCATCTACAGAAGACACAAGTTACTACTTTTACATTGGAAAGAGAATATCAAATCTATTTTTATATTTAAATAATTAAAACACAGGGCCCCCCCAAAGTTGATTGGGGCATCTGGAGACTACATTAAATACTAATGCTATTAACCAACAATAACTCATGCCACCGCCACCACCATAGTGTGTGTCAGGCCAGGTCTACACTAGCGTGGGGTGGGGTGGGGGAGGAGTGTCTACTTAAGATACGCAACTTCAACTACACGAATAGCGTAGCTGAAGTCGGCACATCTTAGGTTGACTTACCTGGCGCCATCACGGGGGCAGCAGGCTCCCATGTCGACTCAGGTACTCCAGCTCGCCAACAGGAGTAAGCGGAGTCGACACGGAGCGCTTTTGGGGATCAATTTATTGTGTCTAGATGAGACATGATAAAGCAATCCCTGATAGATCAATCACTACCCGCTGATCCGTCGGGTAGGGAAGACAAGCCCTATGTTAACATCAGAGCTGAAGAAAAATTAATTTTGGAATTCTTAATATTTAGCAGTTACTTTAGTTTTAGCTTCCGTATTAAGAGGTAGGAATTTTATGTTGTATTTTATAGTTCCCATAGGGCAAAAACTAACATGTACCCCCAGTATTTCCACAGAAACACGAATAAATTTCTGGCTTGTAACAGCACAAGTAAAGTGCCAACAATTTAGATTTTTTGTATAGACTGGATCTGTCAGAAGCTATAACTTCCTAGAAGTGAACTTACAAAAATCCAGTTAAACTACAAGAAAATTATGTGCATTGAAAACTATTACCAGTGAAAGCAGGTTAAGAAAGAGGTTTGCATGTTTCCTGATCAGATTGTAAGCTTGGCAGCAGAGATCCACAAATAGTTGAAAACGAATGGTAGGTTTTTCACCGCCATTAATGACATAGGCCATATCTGATGTTAGCACAAAAGGAGCCCGATCCCTGTTTTAAAAAAGCAAAATACAGTTTATTAAAATGACTTCCTTAGAATTTCATGCACTTTCAGCTGCAATTTGCTAAATGTAATTACTACTCAAAAAGTATTTTCCAGAGAGCTGGAACTACATGCATTAAAAATCACTGCTCTTGCAGGGAGCAGGTCAGTCTCACTCACAGGGTATGATCCATTCTTGCTAACGTTACAGCCATGATTTCAAAAGGAAAGAATATTCTTCCCCAAGAAATCATGTTTAATACTTAACGAATACAAAGTTTTACTCCGTGACCAGGTAACATTAGAAAGCAATAATTCCCAGCCAAAAAACTGTAAGGTAGGTTAAAGTTGTAAATGTAAATCAATTATATTTGAAAACATCCAAAGAGCAGGGAATTAAGATAGGTTCTTCACGTGCTTGTTCATGTCAGTTCCAATTAGGTGTGTGTACTGTGTACACAGTTGTCTGAAAGTTTTCCCGTAGCAGCTCCCGTCAGGTTGGCTGTGGAGCCCCCTGGAGTGGTACCTTCATGGCACCGATATAGGACCCTGCCGACCCCACGTCTCCTCAGTTCCTTCTTATAGCCAGTGATAGTCATTGGAACTGCAATCACTGTCCTAGTAAGTGCTTCTCTTTGCATTCTTTCCATAGTGTAGTTAGTTTTACTTAGTTGCAGTTAGTGTTAGTAGATCATGTATATAGTAAAGCTTTGGGAGCAGGATTTCCCCCATCCCTAACCCCGGCCTTGGGCTCCAGGGCATGCCATGAGCCCAAAACTTTAAACCCTGTGGAACCAATGATAAGACTTTGGGCTGCAAGAATGGAAGGTGGGTTGTGGGATCCACATACCCAGAACATCTTGAAGAATCAGTTTCTATAAAATAAGTAACCATTCTTTCATCCTTGAGCTCCTGCACATGTGGATCCCACTTACTATAATTAGCAAGCGATGTGATTCTTCAGAGGGGAGAGCTAGGTGGTTATCTGAACGAAGACTGGAGAACAGCTCTTTTCTGAAGAGTAATGTCTAAGTGTGCCAACTAATGACCAGGTAGCTGCTCTACATATTTCTATCTGGAGAAACCTGCTGAAGCACAGTCATCTGACTTGAGCCTTTTAACATATTCCACAAGATCTAAGCTTCTTCCTCAACGGTCTTGTTTTGTTTAGGTAATACAAGAGGGCTCTTTCTGGCATCCAAAGTGGGAAGTTTTGTTTTGATTCTGCAGAAGCAAGAGTCCTAGGATAGAAATCTTAAGTGAATAGACTGGTTAATGTGAAAATCCTGTATTAACTTTGGTATGAATTTGGGATGGAGTCTTAATGAAAATGTGTATGGTAGGTAGGCATGAGAGCTTGGATTTAGTAACTGTGGGCTGAAATAATAGGCGCTAGAAATGCAGCTTTCATGGCTAAATGACGAATAAAACAAGATACAGACTCAAAAAGACATTGCGTTAAAGCCACAAACATTAAATTCAAATGCCAAGGCATTTTTCTAACTTGGGGAAACAGGAGATTTAAACCTTTAAATAGTCTGATAACTCTGATGGGGAAAAAATATCTGAAGATCCTTGTAACGAGGTGAACTCGCTGCTGGTGGCACCTCCTCTTGGCCATCCTGGGAATTAGCTGCCAGGTGCTGCACCCTCCTAGGTCATTACTGTGGTTTTCCTTTCCTGCGAGAGAAGTCTCTTTTCCCACACAGGCTCAGGAAGTGTTCTTATGCACTGCCCTGCAGGTGCCACTTCCCCAGTGGCTGGTTAGGAAACCCAGGCCCACCGTCTGCTCCAGGACCCTCTCAGTCAGCAATCCATGTCTATTCCACCCTGTACCACGCTGCATTTCCCCAAGCCCTTTCCTAATTTTCTGGCTCTCCCTTCCTTCTGTGGGCCGGCCAGTTTTACTGCTCTCCTCTTCCAAGGAGTAACTGCAGCCTACACATCTCTGCAGCCTCCAAACACTCCTCCCCTTTTCCCATGAGTGTCTGTCTTCAAGTGGACTTACTCTTTGCAACAGGCAAGATGTAAAATCCCGTAAGCGCGGTTGAGGGATCATGGCCAAAACCCAGTATTGCTACCAACTACCTATAAAAATAGTTACTTTGTGAAGCCAAGAGGCAATAAAAGAAAATATCAAAACTAACTTTCTCCTAAACTACAATCTAAAAGCCATAAAAAAGGGACACTCAAGTTCCAACTCTCTGACAGGATGGTTAGAAGCACCTGACTGGCAGTTGATCGCCCCGCCCTTTTTGCTCTTGTGTGGGGAAACAGAAGAGCATGTCTAACCCCCGGTGGGCACTGCTAGAGAAAACTTTCCGCATTCCTATGCAGACGGCACAAGTGCACCGCAAGAGGGATCCATACACACAGTAGCTCGATGAAGGCAATACTAAGTTCACATTGAGGACCGTGATAATAAAATTTTAGATGTTAAGTTGTGTGAGAAAAAATACAAAAGGGAAGTTGCTTGCATTCTCAAATGGTGAACTGTAGAAGATACCTTTTAAAGCTACCAAATGTCTGTGCATGGCCCAAAAACTTTCCAAAGTCAATATGGAACATATGTCCTGTGCTTCGAAGCATTATGTTATCATTGTGACGGTCACAGATTCCCAATATGTAGGTGGCTACGCAGCATCCTGCACAAGAATAGATGAAGTTTTCTGAAGCCTGAAATTAGCAAAAAGTAAGGAGATTAGAATGAATCTACCCATGGGGAAAAACAATGTACTTCAGTTTATCATTAATTCAGAGTTGACATTTTACAACAGGGATGTGGCTTTGAGCAGCTGACAGTTCTTAAGTTAGAGGCAGGCAAAACTACAACCCCTGGGACCGTCCTGCTCGGCCCCGGTCGAGAGCTCAGGTAAGACTATCCCCTGCTCTCTTGCCCACTGTCCTCTCTCCCCCACAAGCATGCTGCTGCACTGTTTGGGGAGTCACAGCCTTCTCTATTCGGACCTCCACAGTTTTGCAACCCGGATGTAGCCCTCAGGCCAAAAAGTCTGCCCACCTTGTCTTAAGGAAGACTTCCCTCAGATTACTTGGGAAGCTCTTCATTTAGGAAAAATTCTGTACATGATACTGTTAAGGGGAAAGGAATTGTGTTAGGTTTTGGAGATCAGAAGGCAGATAAAGTAAAGAAAAGGCTCTTCCGAGATAAAGCATAAACAAAGGCCAAAGAACATTTGTTTACCAAATCTGACTATCCCTGCCTAATAATGATGAAGTGTTGCATCCAAAGGAGCAGCAGCATGAGAAGGGGTCACATCTTCTAATCCAAGATTAAAACTGAGACCTGTTTTACACTATAGTGTTAGGTCAATGCAAGGCAGCTTACATCAACCTATTTATGTCAGTGCCTACACTACAAAGTAGCATCTACTGAAGTAAGTCTCCCACTAGACCACCACCATAACTCCATGCAAGGCATAGCACTTATATTGCTATAATTAGGGGGATGCAGTGTCCATGTTGACACTGCGTTCCTTACATTGCCTGTTGGCTGTCAGCCCTGAATGGGTCTGACAGTTGGAGCCCACCCCACACTCTCAGCTCTGAGCTGTTGGCCAGCTGACAGTTCGGATCAGCAGAGCCAGGAGTATGGGGCCCCAGCTGTGAGCCCCAGGACTGCCGGGATTCAGCTGTCAGTGTCCCACAATGCCCCATATCAGTCAGCGGAAGCACTCCTGGTGAGGACACACACTACTGATTGAAAAAGCAAGTGCAGACAGGAACCACTGCTTCAGTTACTGCAGTGGCAGTTCACTGACCTAATTTTGTCATGTAGACAACCCCTGAATGTCATGCTTCCCCCTACTTTTAATTTAGGAGTGATATGTCTTACATTTAGAAGGCATTTCCATAGACATTTCTGAAGTGAAACATTGAACTGCTATTTCCAAAAGACTCCTTTACAATCCTACAGTCAATTTCGATTTTTTTTTCTGAAATATATTGTTTATATATATTTTTACAGAAAATTCAACTTCCCGAACGGCTTAACATGGGCAGTTAGAAAACATATTTAGTGGCAGAATCAGACTAAGTTGTATTCTCTTGTAACTTAAAATGTTTACTATTTTAAAGGACAACTATGAAAATTACCTTTTCATATTCTTCCTCTGTAGGATTATACTTTCGCAGCCATTCTGCAAGTGGCTTGTCTTTAAAAGATCCTGTAACTCCATATTCCACTTGAATTTTCCTAAGTGTATCTGAAGCAGGAACGAGCTCCACCATTCCTTTTTATAAAAATTAAGTTGAGACAGAAGGAGAGGGCACACACATGAGAAAGAGGAGCAGAGCATTCGATTTTTACGTTATATTTTCCACACCAAATGAGAGGTAGTGAAGTCTCTTGAAGACATTTCATTTTAAAATGTAGAGTCCAACCCCACTCTCAAGCAGTGAAAAAATATTTGTGAACTTTGTTAGTCTGCTAAACTTCTTTGCAGGCAATTTTACAATGCATACTAGAAAATATATATAGCCAGATTAGTCTTGTGTTATTACTACCAATTAGTTACGGTTTGTGGAATATCATCGGTAACTGGTACTTTAATTCCAAAAAAACATCACCTGGTTAAATATGCAATGTGGATAAACTAGTATTTGGTTTAATCATTACTTAATGACTGTAAAACATCTCATGTGCACTATAAGTAATTTAGGTGACTAACAGTAGTATAAGTGAAGTGCTGGAGTAGAAGAAGGGACAGAGTCCTGTGGCACCTTGAAGACTAACTGAAGTATTAGAGCATAAGCTTTCGTGGGCTAATACCCATTTCATCGGATGCAAGCAGTGGAAGTATCCAGAGGCAGGGATAAATAAGAGGCAAGGGCCAAGTTGGCAATAACAAGGTTAGTCCAATCAGGCTAAACCAGCTTCTTATCTCTAATCAGGGAGGATGAGGTCCTCCTATAGCAGCTGATCTGGAGGTGAACACCGAGAGAGGAGAAGCTGCTTTTGTAGTTAGCTAGCCACTCGTAGTCTTTGCAGAGCTGCAATTCTTTTGCAAATTTGATACCATCAATCAAGGACTGAACAAAGACTACGAGTGGCTAGCTAACTACAAAAGCAGCTTCTCTTCTCTCAGTGTTCACACCTCCAGATCAGCTGCTAGAGGAGGACCTCATCCTCCCTGATTAGAGATAACAAGCTGGTTTAGCCTGATTGGACTAACCTTGTTATCTCCAACTTGGCCCTTGCCTCTTCTTTATCCCTGCCTCTGGATACTTCCACTGCTTGCATCCGACCAAGTGGGTATTAGCCCACGAAAGCTCATGCTCTAAATACTTCAGTTAGTCTTCAAGGTGCCACAGGACTCTGTCACTTCTGCTATTCCAGACTAACACGGCTACCTCTCTGATTCTGGAGAGGAAGAGGCTCCAAGTTGACTTATTTCTAGAGCAAGACAAAACACTCAATATGTGGCACTACATGGGGTTAAGAAGAAAGTGACTATTAAAAAATAAGAAAATATAGCTAAACCACACATCCCTATTTGGATAGTAGGTTTGTTTTGTGGAGAAGGAAGGGAAGCAGCAGGCACAAATCTGTAACAGAACTTCCATTTTTGTTCATTAAACTGGAAGTACTTTAAAAATTCTTGATTAGCAGACTGACAAGAAAAAAAATGAGACATTACATGGAATGTCAATCTAGATCACAGATTTAAGCTGAGAAGAAATGCTTTCGGTAAACTCCAAAAGCAAAGCTTTTGTATCCAAAAGGGAATTTATTCTCAGCCTCCTTTATCTGGATGCCAATATTTATAGTATCTAAAGTTATTTGTGCTATTGTGGGTGCCTTTGGGTCAGACCCAACTGACTTCAAAGAGTTGCAGGTTCTCAGTGCTGCTCAAGATCAGGCTCAGAATGCATTAGTTAATAATCGCCTGTGCAGGACACCTTCCCTTGTTTAAGCTCCAAGGCATTTCATGTATTGTGACTCAAATCCAGTCAGAAGAAGTGATGAAGAAAAGGCTGCCTCACTCCTGTGTAAACATAGTAGAGTATGTGGTACAAAGCTTACTGTCTCCCTGTGAGTTTGATCATCTCTTCTGATGGACTGATGCGATGGTAGTGGCTTCAAACATTTTAGCAGTTCAATTTTGATCTAAATAGATCTCTGAAAATATATGGGGTGCCGGAATTAGAACTGCTACTGTATTCCATCCTTCCTTCTCAGTTCTGTTTTTTCTCCGCTGCATCTAATTTGTGTCTCTTTCATTTCCATGTTTCTTTTTTGTTTCACTGAGCTTTAACTGCAAGGATCACTGAGGAGCTCAGTGGTCAAGAGCAGAGGGGTGTCTCCAGCAAATGGAAGCAAACTACTGAGGGATTCCAATCAGTTTAGTTTCACAATACTATTACACTTGAAAGCACTCTTGCTCAAGTGCTGAGTTTCCCTCTGGGGGTCTATTGCTAACATTCATTATTACACATGTCTGCCATTCACAAGGAACTAGTGGGTTTTTAACCGATTGAGGCGTGATGCAAAGAATGCGTTCTAGAGCCCTTCACGGGGAAAAGTACAAGCATACACTGGGCAGGGTCTATCTGGCTACTGCACCTCGATCTTTTCCAGTTGAGAGGCACTTGAAGATAACCATCCGAAGGTCCAGTCCCTCCTGCAGCCAGATTTTGTCCATAATCTTTATCATTTGTAAAGCCAACATATCTTGTCGCAGATCTTCTCCAACCTTAAATAAAAACAAGCGGAGATAGGATACTTTGAACAATGAACTAGATTGTAACCATACTTTTCTTCTTAAATTGAATGACTTGTTTCCTCTGCTAAGTGTAAAGAAAGAGCAAATGGATGGTCATAATGAAGCTTGTATATATAAAATGCCAATTTTCAGTTTATACAATATACAAAGACAATTCAGTTAGCCCTGTTTGCAAGATGACAGATGTATTTTTTCCTTTTTAAACCTTACACTTTCACACCAAGAAGGGGAGGAGAGGTAAGCTGGTCTAATGGTTAGAATACTAGACTTAGCCTTGGGAAACATTCAATTCCTAGCTCCACTATGGACAGGGTGTGACCTTGGGAAAGTCACTTAGTGTATATCTGCCTCAATTTCCCATCTGTAAAATGGGTTAATAGTACTGCCCAACCCTTATAAGGGTGTTGTGAAGATTAATGCATTAAAGACTGTGGAGCACTAAGATATGATCTTAACAGGAGCCATGTAAGTACAAAGAAGTTTTCAGCCTTCTAGAAATGTGACCCACGCTTGTGGGGATCGCTATTTTCATTTATCCAGTTACTTAAGTCTGTTTCTAAATATAAAGAGAAGACTCGAGATGCAGCTAACAGTCCGTAGATATGTGGCAAAGCCTGTCAGTTTTGTTGCCATTAGCTATCATAATCCCATATCTTTCCTCCAGTAGAACAGGGGGCGAGAGGGGAAGGAAAAACAAAAACCAAACCAAAAAACTTACTTTAAACATAACATTAATTTCTTCTCCCAGAGGATCTGCATTCACTAATGTGACCTTTAGTGGTACTGCATTAGAATTGAAGAAGGAACATGCCTGCAAGTACATGATAGTTTAATCCTTAGCAGGATAATGACAACATTTTTCACTTTCAAATCAAACAGAATGTTAATAGTTTGCAGACGAGATTATTTAAAATTGCTAGTGTGACAAAGTTACTAAAACTTGGAATGTTTGCAAGCCCTATAACAACGCAAGTTCTGAGATCGATGAAGTGGCAATAGATCACAAAGTAGTTTCTCTACAGTGCGTGATCTCATACTCCCATTCTTGAGAACATTACGCAACTAGTAACTAAATGTTGCTGCTTTCGTCAGACCTGTGAGATTTTTAAATTTTGGTGCTGATGTTTAATAGATTCACTTTGGACATGCATATTTAAAAATCAGGTTAAAATGTTTCATTGCCCCGATTCACCCCACTATACGCCTAACATCTTGGAATGGAGTTTAATCTTCCAATCACTCTCTCCTGAATGCCCAATTCTGACATGCCTGCTAGTTAACAGTAGGGACCACATTCCTCCTTTTAGTCATTCTGTCTCTTCCCCAACAATGTCTTTTACATGCTTATATAAATCAACTGACGTACCATCTTATTGGCATGTGCGTTTTAATACGCCAGGATCACTAAAAAAAAAAAAATTCTATTTCATAACTTGAAATAGATATTTAAAAAAATATATCGTTAATAGGTTGTCTTCCAGGTTAGAATCAGGCATTTTTCAGAAGCCGGCACACAATCTCCCATTTCTCCTAATATATGGTGGCAGGGCTGCCGAAAGCTTTTTGCTGGTCTGGGGAAAAACATGAAACAGACCTCCCATCCTTCCAAAAACATTACCACTGAGCGGAGGTGGGAGTGGGGTGGGGTGTTGGAGAGTGCCTGCATCACGCTAACCTGGCAGCGCTGGCTCCTGTCCCATGGGGCTGGTCCCAGCTCCCCGCTCTGGGTGTTGCGACCTAGTACACAGAGTCAGAATGCCACTCAACTATTGGCCCAGTTGCCTATCACTCACAACGGAGAGGCCACCAGGCCAAATATCAGTGAGTGGTGCTGTAACTGTGTATTCTAGGTTGCAACGCCACTTGTACTGCCCTTTTGGCCCCTTCCTCTTAGTGGTCTTGTATGATGGACATTTCTATTACCTTGAGTTTGGTGGGATAAACAAACATGTCCATGCCTGTCATACACAGTCACAACAACTCAGATAGTCCAGGCACTTTAGATCTGAACATCTCTGGGCTAGAGGCAGAGCATTCTCCATATGCCCCATGATTTTTGGATTTACTGCCTTTATTAGGTTGCGGGGGGGGTCAGTTCGACAGCCAACAAATAGTTTAAATGCAGGTACTCAGCCTCTTTCACCAAGGTGATTAACCACTACATCTGCTTACTTTGTGCAGGAACCCCTGTACTTATATTTGTGAAATTTATGTACACATCCTGGTATTGCAAGATAGGATATTTTCTAAAACACAAAATAAAGAAAAAAATGGGAATGGACATTCTAACTGAAGAAACTATTCAAAGTTGGATTTACTCCTGCCTCTCAACTGTAGATTTGAGATCTGAAGAGAATACAAAGTAGGAGCTTTCTCATATCAGTTTCCTGCTTTCTACCGATTACATAGTATGGTTTCTTCAATTCACCTTCTCCACCAAGTCTCTCATGGGGATTAGGACCAATATTCAGTACATGTGAATTTGTTTTGATATCAATTTATTCAGAAGTTTTACAGCTTCTCTCTCTGCCCCACACCAATTAAAATCATAACTGTAGTTTTCGCCTGAAAAATTCTAGTTTCTATTGGTTGCAGATTTAAATGGCAGCAGTGTTGAGGTTCATACAATTTCTGAGATACAGTTCCTCTTTCAGAACTCCAATGTTTTTTGTTTCAGCCAGCCTTCTGCTTGCATTTAGAACTGCAACCTCATAAGGGAATGGTATTATAATCTTAGTTTACATCCTTACTATATGTATTGTGCAATGCATAAACGTTGCATTAAGCATGAAGACAGTGTATGCAACTTATGCTTCAGAGGCTCTGAAGACAGTCAGAGCTTGCACGTTTTGCAACTTCACGTTCACTAACCTTCTCAGTTGCATAAAAACGCTTATTTTAAAATAGAATCTTTGCCTTCCTAGCATGGATGTGTTCCTCACATACTCCAATCACACAGCTGGTTAGCTCCATCCCACTATATATATTTCAAAATATTAACAGCCGGTCTTGTACATTTCCTTCTCCTTTGAAACTTCCTCTCACACAACGTTGTTATGACTTTAATGTATGACCAGGTCCTTGCTGCTACGTAAGTAGAACTCCATGGGGTTCTGATGAAATAGCAAACTAAAAATCAGACCTTGGTTTGGGTGTGTACCAAATATATTTTCATATAATCTTGGTCTCTTCTCAATTTAATTATATTGTCTAGTTCTAGAGGCTCAGTTAGGAGTTCTAGTTCTAAAGGCACCACCAGTGTAATGCTTTTCATATACGTGATGTATTTCTTTCTACACATTGATAGTTTTCAGGAATTACAACCATGTAATGCTGATTTAAAAATCTTTTCATACCGTACCTTGACATTTAATTCTTTTGCCACAAGGCTGGGATTGAGAGGCAAACGGCATTTGTTCTTCGTGAAAAAGGACTGTACACGTTCCATACCAGTTTGCAGGACAACCTGAGAGCAAAAAAACCCAGAATTGACATTAATCCATTAAAATACCTACAGGGAAATTTTTGACAAGCAAAGTAATTATGCAGAGCAGCAGAGACAATGCCCTCATTCTTGACGAGTACATGGGATTTTAAGTGACCACAATCATAGCTTCTATTTTACTTTTCCTCCAAAAAACACAACCCCACTTAATGCCAAGTCAGTGAAATTTTTCAGTACTGGCGGAGTCTATAAAATTATAAATTTACAGTAGCAGTCAATCACCAGGGCCCCATATATTATGGGAGAATAATGTTGCTACAGAAGTTGGCCTCATTTATTCCATTGCCAATTCCTTTCCTCCCATCATGACCACTCCTCCCACACAGCTATGGCTAACAGTTCAAGATTAGTCATTAACAAAAATGTAGGTTTGTGGGTTTGTTTTTTTTTTTTCCAAAAAAAACCCATTATTCTCAAAATGTTTAACATCTGTTGATTAAATACATCTTACTATACTTTTATATAGTGCAGTATTTAATGTGAAAGCTGAGTAAATTTACTTTGAAATTCAAGTCAGTTGTATCCCTCTCTAATACAATATTAAAAGTTAAGCATACGCACCTGCCTAGCAGACCCACTTGTTTGTTTTACTTTTTCTGCTACCACTCCCAAAAGCTGTACCAGTCTGGTCTGCTTCTCCAGCTCTTCCCTCAGCCCTTTCCCACAGACGGAGAGGAAGGCACCAAGAATACGCTCATACCTTACTCCAAACTTTGCATCATGTAGGGTATCCTTCAGAAGCCTGAAATAGCAGGTATTTAAGTTTATTTTCCCTACAAAGCAATATTTCCCCTCTAAAGCACACAGTTTACAGTTCAATAGCAAGCCTTTTAAAAAATGTCTGTTAACAAGCGATATTACACAATGCTGCACGCACAAGCTATTGATTTACAGCGAGTAATTAATTCTGAGAACTGTGTGTGTTTGGTTCTTGTGGATTCATTTGGTTTTATTACAAGGAACACTTATCTTTTGCATATTATGCTGACAATGTAACATCCATTGATCTGTCACTAATGGAATTTTAGTATTTAGACAGCAAATTACTTCACTTGGTAAACACCAATCTGACTAATTAAATGATAATGAAAGACATGTTCTTACCAATATACACAGTGTGCTATTTGAATATTTCCCAATGCCCGAGCCAAAATGAATCTGACTAAAGAGTTGTCCAGGTATGTTTCATACTTCAATGCCTAAATGTAAGAAAGAAAAAAAAAAAAGTCAATTTTTAAGATTATACTCTGCCTTTGGTTGTTTTGGGGTGTTACCTATAACATTTAAAGTTCAGTGGTAACCAGAGGATCTTTAGGGGCTCAGAGCAGAGTAAAGCCACTAGCTTTGGCTATTAAATTCCAGATTATCTGTGAAAGTGTAGGTGATTGTGCAAGTAATTTAAAAACAGACACCTGAAGCTGCTGTGGTATTTTAAAAAGAGTGACTATTTTATAAATATAGACTATATATTAAAACAAAATGATCAAGGATGTCAGTAATGACAACTCCCCCACCTCTGTCCTTACTCAGGAGACTACAAATAGCCAAAATAAATATATTTACCCCTGATTGTCATTAGCCTATTGCCTTTCAAGGTCACACCCTCGCTTTTTGCTCAGTAAATTGTCTTATCATGCAATGCAAGGATAAAAAAGCTAGCCTTGTTTGTCACACAAGACCCTTAAGACATCCTGGGCAACTGGAGGTATGGCGTTACTAGATCTGTATCTACATTATCTAGCATTCCAAATGTGTCCTACTATAAGGTGGTTCCCTCTCCAGTGCCTCCGTATACAATCAGCCTGGTTTGAGACTGAAAAACCACCACACTTAGCCATGCCATTTGGTTCACTCTCTTCTACAGTTTAAGAGGATACCCACAACCTAAGGGAAAAATCCAGTGTTTGCATCTACATGGGTCATCCTGCAATGTGTTAAGATAGATTACAGCATCTGATCTTATTAATTCTCTTCTCAAAACCACAACGGGATAACCTGTGCCTGAGGATCAAGGCCAGTTCCATGGTTAGACAATTTGGATAGAAAAAGGATTAACAAAAATTAAAAAAAGATACAATACAAGATGATATCATGTAATCAAGGGACACCTTGATACAAGGTAACAAACAGCTACCATTGTCTCAGTTCCTTCTTGCAGTAGCTATGCTTAAGGATTCATGCAAAGATAGGGAGACAATTGGTCTGTTTCTCACCTCTAGAAGAACATGTTAAGAAATAAGAAAACAAAAAAGTTAACCTTGGAGTGATTACTTAAAGTGGCTTAATGCTTTGCAGTACCCTCTCAATCTCAGCCTGAAAGAAAAATGGGGGGAAAAAACCCTTAGCCTTAGTACTGTAACAGAAACCAGGGAGGATAACTGGCTTAATGCGGAAGATACTTCAAGTTCTTTATCCTTGCAGAACAAGATACAAAACGGGTATTACTGGACTCCAGAACTTTTGTTTAAGTCTCGATTGGTAACATATGGCAAATGTGGGAAATGCCAAGAGCCACAGGCCAACCTTTCACATATCCTCTATACCTGTCAAAAAAAGCATGTGTTCCGGATTACCATATTCAGTGCGCTCTCAAAAACACTAAGTGTCATCATCCTTTCTTGTCCAAGCTTTTGTAGTAAAGGGGTGCTGGATGGTTTGTTACTACCAGATGGCATGAAGAAATGGATTGCAGTAACTATTGTAGTGGCCAAAAAGCTATTTTGAGAAGATGGAAATCTTCAATCCCTCCTTCATACACAGACTGGGTTAGGGAGAGCACTGTACTAATGCATTAATGGAAAAAACCCTACTGTCTAATAAAAGCACTTAGAAAAAATACAGGGATGTCTGGTCACACAGGAAAATTATTTCTTATTTGCAGTTTAGTATATATTAGTCCCAGATACAGGTTTTTTGCTCACTTATTTACCTAGTCATTTTAATAACTGGATGCTTTGCACAACCTCTATGGGGGTCAGTCCCCCACTTCTGACCCCAACCAGATTTTGCAAATAATGAACGTTGAATTTTGTTATTTATATGCTATTTCCACCTTACGCATTTATCATCATTAATATATATTATATATACACACACACACAATGAAACTCTGTGTGTGTGTGTGTGTTTATATAAAGGTGAAGTTTAAAAAGTGACCATTTATTTTGTACTCAGAAATCTCACACAAATCCAGAAAGTGCTAGTATAAATTCTGTTTTTTGCTCTATCTAACCCAGCCTGTAAACAAAGTAATTTATTTAATATCACTCATAGTACCTCTCTATGCCTAGCCTTCTAATGGCAACACTAATTAAAAAAAGGACCCAATGGTTTTGCACCAAAAAGTGATTTTTTTGTTCAAGAGTTCTAATGTTGGAAAATGTACTAAAAGGGTAAGCAATAAATCTCACCTGCACAAACTGGGGGAGGAAATCTGTTAACTCATCATCACTTATTGCCTCAATCCAATTCACAGCTGTAGTTCGCACTTCCTGATCTGCAAACCTGCAAGAACATCACAATCCCACACTCACTGTTATTTGAATTAACTTCAGCAGAGATTCACACAGAACACAACTAAGTCTTGGGAGCTAACTTTTTTTTTTGATTGTGGCAGTGATTGCACACCTCCAAACAGTATTAGGCACATAGAAGGCACGCTATAAACACAGGCGAAAGGACGCCTACCTCTAACAATTTATTGTCTTAGCAGCTTGCTTAGATAGCAAACCTAGTCTCATAGTAAAACCATAGATTTTGAGGTGAGTCACTTAAGTCTACTTTGTAATGTCACGACAAGATGTCGATTTGGCTGAGTTTATCAAAGGAATTAAAATCAGCTTTTGAAATGTAGACAAGGGGGGTTTTTGGATATAAGAATTAAGGCCACATTTTACAAGTGAATGAAATTAAGATAATCCCCCTAAATGAACGTTTAGAGATCATTTGTTGGAAATCAAACCCTTTTCTCTGCACTTTTTAACTAGAAACCCATTCAGTAACTATTTCTAATCACGCAAGCCAAAGAGACACAAAAATTTCAGAATGTGCAGTGCACTTTACAATGCATTTTGTGGCACCCTACAAAACTTGTATTAATTTAACAGCTGATGACAAATTCTACAGTGAATTACAAACTAGCGTAGTAACTATTTGCAGAATACAACGTTGGAAAAAAGTTAAGCATTCCATTGAAATCCACAATTATAAATTGTGGATTTGTTTCTATAATGTATGGAGTTTTACTTACTTTGAATCCAGTAGTTCCAGTGCAGTCAAAGGAGGTAGTGGAGGCCACTGCTGAAGCAGTGAGTATATTTCAGGAAGACTTGCCCAGTCCCAGTGTGGGGCACTAGCTAATATTTTTGGAAGGCTGTTTGTGTGTCCATGGCAATACTGTTGTTTCTCCCACAAAAATTCTTTATCTTCCTTTGATAGCCTGCAGACAGTCCAAACAGCAGTTTAGTTTATAAGAATGACTATCGTTACTCTGAAGAATACCAAAACACTTGCCAAAGTACACATGCAAGTCACTTCATCTTCCTCTAAGATAAAATACCACCTAAAAAGTTTAAAAGTAGGCAGTGAGGAAAGTACTGCTGAAATGACAGATTATTTCTCAAAGCAATCAGAACTGTATCATTTTAAGTTTCATCCAAAATTTAGCAGTGCAGAGCGCCGAATGCCATACTGCAGTGTTAGTTTAGCAAAGATGACACAGGAAGACCGCTACCTACGATTCCTCTTAACGATCTCTCAAGCAAAAAGTTAACATATTATATAGATTTCGCCCCCCCAGAAATGGGTCCCTGTGTTTCCAGTTCTACTGAAACTCTTCATAATGAGAGCTGCACACCTAAACCCAGGCACACAAGCAAAAGAAAAGGGCATACGTGGCTGTAGATTACGTGTCAGTCTTTAGTAAGGAGGACAAGTTTTAGGTGATAAGAAGCAACACTGTCCCATCTCCTTCCCACATAGGAAATAAAAAAAAGTGGACAGGATATAGTCACAGACTCCCTTCAACAGCATTTCAGCCTTACTAATGGAGAATGTTGTGCTGTTTATGAAGTTAAGGCAGTCCTGGCCAGTAATCCTGTTGTAATAGAGGAATTGACGTTAAACAGATACAACATTTATAAAATTTTGACAGGTGCCACCCTTAGTAGAACTCTAGTCTCCCATTTTTTCCTTCCATCTCCCAAAAGCCAGAAATTCATTCACAGCACCTGCCAGATCATTAAATTTGCCACCACTGTCCTACAGTCTGAAGAGCTCCAAGCAAGCACATTTTGCAGAAAGGGGTCAAAAAGAGAAAAAGTATAGCAACAAGGAAGTCTCCCAGGTACAAGCTGTGGAAAACACAAGTATGTGTTCTAATTTCAAGACCACCGTTTTCTGGGGTACATACAGCACACTGAAGTCAGTCACATGACTTCAAACACACTATACTAATATTTCAAACTGATACAGAAGAAATGTAACTAAAGTTATATACTTAATTCCCTCTTCAGAGTTCCTTATATGTAGAAATATAAAATATTGCTCCAATAGAGGAACATACCCAAGGGTGCCATCTTTGGCAAGAATAGCAAGAAGACGCTCCTTTACATTTTTTTCCAATGTTTCTATTGACTGATGTACCAAATCACTTGCAGCTTGCGGAATTTTGTATACAATGTCAAAAGCCAGGGAGGGAAAGTCAACCTGAAAAACGAAAACAGAAGCCAGTCTTAAAAAGCTTTCAGAAAGCTGAAAAGACTCCCTTAGCACTGAACTACTGCATCAGTAGTCAATGATCACTGTTTTTACTAGGGCTGTCAAGCAATTTAAAAAGTTAATTGCAATTAATCGCACTCTTAAAATAATAAAATGCCATTTATTCAAATTTTTGGATGTTTTCTACATTTTCAAATATATTATTTCAATTACAACACAGACTATAAAGTGTACAGTGCTCACTTTATATTTATTATTACAAATGTGTTGTAAAAATAGTGCTTGTATGAGGTGAATTGAAAAATACTAATGTAATCTCTATCATGAAAGTTGAACTTACAAATGTAGAATTATGTACAAAAAACTGCATTAAAAAATAAAACAAATGTAAAACTTCAGAGCCTGCAAGTCCATTCAGTCCTACTTCTTGTTCATCCAATCACTCAGACCAAATCAAGTTTGTTTACATTTGCAGGAGATAGTTCTGCCCACTTCTTGTTTACAATGTCAACTGAAAGTGTGAACAGACATTTGCATGGCACTGTTGTAGCCAGCATTGCAAGATACTTACGTGCCAGAGGCGCTAAAGATTCATATGTCCCTTCAAGCTTCAACCACCATTCCAGAAGACGTGTCCATGCTGATGAAGGGTTGTGCTCGATAACCATCCAAAGCAGTACAGACTGACGCATGTTCACTTTCATCATCATGAGTCAGATGCCACCAACAAAAGGTTGGTTTTGGTTTTGTTGTTGTCTTTTTTGGATGGTTTGGGTTCTGTAGTTTCTGCATCAGTGTGTTACTCTTTTATCATGTCTGAAAGCATGCTCCACACCCCATCCCAATCAGATTTTGAAAGGCACTGCAGATTGTTAGGTTGAGTGCTGTAGCTATCTTTAGAAATCTCACACTGGTACCTTTTTTGCATTTTGTCAAATCTGCAGTGCAAGTGTTCTTAAAATGAAGAACATGCTGGGTCATCATCCGAGAGTACTACGATACAAAATACATGGCAGATTGTGGGTAAAATGGAGCAGGAGACATACTATTCTCCCAAAAGGAATTCAGTCAAAATTTAATTAACGCATTATTTTTTTAACCAGCTTCGTCAGCATGGAAGCATGTTCTCTGGAATGGTAGGCGAAGGATGAAGGGGCACACAAAAGTTTAGCATATCTGGCACTTAAACACCTTGCAATGCCAGCTACAAGAGTGCCATGCGAATGCCTGTTCTCACTTTCAGGTGACACTGTAAACAAGAAGCCATCAGCATTATTTCCTGTGAAGGTAAACAAACTTGTTTCTCTTCACGATTGCCTGAAGTAGTAGTAAGACTGAGTGGACTTGCAGGCGTTAAAGTTTTTGAGTTCAGTTATGTAATAAAAAATTCTACATTTGTAAATTGCACTTTCACGCTAAAGAGATTGCATTATGGTACTTGTATGAGGTGAACTGAAAATACTATTTCTTTTATCATGTTTACAATGCAAATATTTGCAATAAAAATATAAAGTGAGCACTGTATACTTTGTATTCCGTCTTGTAATTTAAATCAATATATTTGAAAAATGTAGAAAAACAGGCAAAAAATAAATAGAATACCAATTGAAATTTATTAACAGTGTGATTCAAACCACAATTAATCACAATTTTTTTAATCGTGATTAATTTGAGTTCAGTGTGAGTTAACTGTGATTAATCAATAGCCCTAGTTTTTACATCGGTATTTTGGTTTGGTATCACCTACTATAGCCTGCATAATGAAGAGGTTCCTGTGGACCTCTCCATCCAGCAAAGTGATAATCTATTTTCGCCGACAGACAAAATTCTTGATCACTTATGGCATTCAAACAGTATGTACTCAAGCCAAATCAAAAATAAAGCTAACTCAGAAAAAATACTACCTGCAATACTATTTTTTCCATGAGATTTCCTCTTTTATGGGCAGTTCCTGATGCCGGAGTCACATGTGATGAAGTCCAGAGGTGTAAGAGCCTAGTCCCACAAGTTAACAAACTAAACGCAAAAAAAAGCATAGAATTTCAGTAACTATACCTTGTGTCTAACACCTTAAAAAGTTAATTAGTTGTGAGAAACAGTAAAAAACCTGGAAGCAGAACACCCATGAAAAGACCGAGGTTCACAAAATGATAAAAATGTTAATCTGCTATTTCTTCATAATTTAAAAATAGACTACCAATAGGTTCACTATAACGGCAAAAATTTGTCACAGAATACAGATGTTCTCAAACAGAGAATGACAAGTATTAAATGATAACCTCCTTTGAAAGAGGAAACTTTTATTCCAAAGAGGTTCTATATTAAGCTTCTGAACTCAGAGGGAACATTGGGAGCGTGCCCATTTGTTGGCAATTATGATTTTAAGCAGCCAAAGAATATGATCTCCACTAAGAAGAATTTCATTCTCCTATACGTTTATCTGACTATCTTCCATATTTATTTTTCCAGTCCTCGAAACGTTTGAACCTGCGAGAGGCTCTAAGCCAGCAGAGACAGAACGATAAAGTTCAATAGTGAAATGGCGGATTTGTTTAAGGGAAAAAAGTCTAGCCTCTCAGATAAATAAAATGGAGCACAGGCTGACCATGTGGAGCGAATAAAGCTTCGGGACAAAGTAAATATTCTACGAGCAACAATCTTGCACCAACAAGGGGATAGGACTTAGAAGCTAGAGATGACAAAAGATTCCATGGTTTGATCAAACCACATATTGTTTTAGCTGCAGATGCAACAATTGCTAATAACTTCACATTGCAACTAACCAATACTAGTTACTCTGAGTCACTGCGATTATATATTTACACAGTTCTAACAGAATTCCTGCCTCAAGTAGTCTTAAAAAAATTAATCTTCCAGTCACTACAGTTTAATTTCACGAGAAAGCCATAAGGGGACGATCAAGCCTTCAGTGTGTTAGGAGGGGGAGGGAAGAGGCAGTGATACCTTAGTCTTTGTTAATGAGGTTCATAATGCAAACAAAAAGAAAAAAAAACACATAGCTAATTATGTGCTACTGAAGAACAAATGAACACAGATCTAGCCCTTAAGAATTACACAGTATTCTTTCACACACTTGTTAGTTCCCTTATGTGGTAGCAAGAATGGAAGAGCTGTATCCTTTCCAAACCCATATTTCATCACAAGTGCTTCCAATCTGGCTTTAGAGTCTCACAGCACAGTAATGACCTTTGAATTTTCAATGTTCTAGTTAGCAGCAATTTTTAGATCCCCTTGTTATTGATGTTATTAGAAAATGCAGCTGGAGTATTTGGCTTGTATCCCTCAACTACGCTGGCCTGCATTCAATTGTAGTCCACTGTCAGTCTCTGCTAGCATTTCCACATCTACTGTATGCATGTTATTCATTCAGCTTTGGCCCAACATTCTTTTTGATCCTTGAGCTTTAGGGAGTTGAAATAGGTCTCACACGTGAAGTAAGATATATCCATATCTCTGCTCTTCAAACGGTTGACAGGATTCTCTCCAAGTAGACCAACCATTACTATACAATTAAATTGACAATTTGATATTCAGCTCAAGAAAAGCATGATCCTATTTGGTAAAAACTACCTAAAAATATCATCTATCCACTTTTTTTGTAGAAGTGATGAGAGGCACCATTGTACTTGATATTTTTAGCTCTTTCAAAGTTTATGGTTTCTCTTAAAAAAAAAAAAATGTACACCAGGGCAGTAAGACCAGACGTTGCTCTTATGTGAAGACTTGTGACTAGAAGAGACTGACTGCTTTCTAGACCATTAAAAATAGAATTTCACAGAAGGAATGTAAAGGAGAGTCCCAGATGCCATTTTTAAATAGCCCAAAGACTTGTTCATATAAGCTCAATGTCCTGGCTGAAAAAGGTTTCAGACGATGCCTTATTTGTTCAAGGTGATGAGCTGAACGAGAAAGCTCTTAAAGCTGAGCAAAGCAATGGTATTTAGCTGCACTAAAGCAAGAGAAATGCTGTTGGAAAGAAATTGGAGGCCTTTGAGAGTGAAATGAGGTCCCCAGAACTAAAAGTGCTTCACTGAGAAAGCTACAGTGAAGCATTTCTCTGTTCTTCAAACAAACAGTCTATCTCCGCACAAAAGTATTGTGCTAGGACAAAACTAACCCATAAAAAGACTTGTTAAGCAATAAGTGTTTTCTTCAGAGAGCTTGCTACTCTGTAGTGTCTGCCTTACTTGTTTGGTGTCTGCCTTGTCTGCTGTACTGTGTAAATGGCGTCATATGGTTGGACCCTGTGCTTATGTGTGCACACCTTGTAGCTTGCTCATAGAGCTTTCACTCAGCTCTCTGATCAAATTTGTTCTACCACATTGTTACCAGCTCCTGTCTGCTTAACACTTACATAGTTAATTTGTCTGCCTTTCACACCTTCTAGCCAAATGCCCCTGATGTTGCTCATTATTTTCTCCCTTCCTATAAAATGTTCTCAGTCAGTGGAGAAAGGAGTAAATTTCTTAGTTCAGTAGACAGTGTTGGACACCACCACTTGGGAACACTTACATGTAATCTACTGTTCACCACTGACGTTTAGCATAGTATTTGGACTGCCTCAAGGATGCTTTCTTATTATGCTACAAACTGCTGCCACTCTGAAGTACTGCTACCCACTGTGGTCTATTTGGGAAAACCATCACATAAATGTGAGTGAAATATGAACATTCCTTGATTATTAAACATCATTCAAACAGCTTATCAACCTAATCTCACTAGTTAGTCTGTTAGGAGAATGCAGAACTATTTGAATAGCAGCATCTTATAGGCAGAATTCTATTTACTGTTGATCCTTCACATTCAATGCAGCATGGTCTACAAGTCTTACCTTTGTCAATTAAGAATAATGGCAAAGAAGCAGCTTCTGCACTTTTGGGGATCATCTAAATCCCCTTATACACCCACGTCATTAGTTAAACACAAACAAACATTTTGAATGCTTACCGTCTAAAGTCAAAAAGAGGTAAAGAAACTTGACCCAACATCTCTGGGCCCTTTCTCTGTTTATTTGAATCAGGTGAACTTCCACTATTTTGATTTAATATTCCAAACAGAGTAAGACACAAGATAGATTCCAATGGCAATTGTGAAATCTGGATAGGGAAAATGATTCTGTAAAATAAAAGTATGTTAAAAACTCAACTCAGAAGAAAATAAAGTATTAGAATCTTTAAAGGAAGTTAGGAAGTGAACTGGTGTTGAATGCTAATATGGAAATATCATTCATTCACATGCTGCATCACATCTCTAGCGTCAGTAACAATTTCTGAAGGGTACAAGGCAACAATCCTGCATCGTATCTACGTTTAAAAGTACCTCTTAATGGACAAGATTTCTCTGTAAAATTACATGTTCTTTCCAAGGAGCTGGACTCTCCAGTATAATTTTTCTACTTTTTTGCTCACTAGCAGGGCCTACAGATTTGATTTAACCACCTCTACTTTTCTAAGTTTAATATTAAAGTCAAGCTTTGAGACAATAGGTTTTCCATCCAAATGAAGTGCTGTTTCATGGAAGCATTTACATGTAGTGAAATGGCATACAAAAGTAGAACCTTCAAATCTTGCTAAACACTAATAAAATTCAATGGCTAGTGAAGTTCACACTATTTTTCCTGCCTTGAAGTACTCTTTAGTTTTGTAACATCAGTTTAATATGCCAAAATCCTACACACTTCTACATTCAATGGCCTGGAATTAGCCTGAGAGACCACCTGTCTCCCAGGGATACACTGCTCAGTGACAATCAGCAAAGATGCTCAGGCTAGTGTCTTCTCAGTATAACAGAGGGCAGTTACTTAGGATTATAGAGAACGACTGAGGAGTCTGAAATATTGTGTAATACTGAAATACTCGTGTAAAATAGCCAGGATTTTGTTGACCGCAGTGCCCATTTTTTAACTTGCCCTTTGAAGAGATAGGGAACTAAGGTATAGGCAGGTACGAAGGTTTATAGGCATTTAGATTTAAGATGTTGCCTAGAATTGGAGAATTGAACTGTGTATTTAAATTATAAATTTAAACAAAGGGCAAAGTGCTCAAAGCCTATGTCTGTGCACTTGTTTTAAGTGTGATGTGGGGGTATTGAAACAAACAGTATAGGTGAGGAGAGCCGGCTTAACCTCCCAGGATTAGAACATATCAATCCACAGTTTTCCCTTTGTATTCTCCTGCTCTTCCCCCATCCATCAAAATCTAAACTTAGCTCAAGGAGGACAGTTAAAAATTCTTCCACATAGAAGAAAAGAAAATCGACACGAGCATTTAAAGACTCTGACTTCCTGTCAGTGACAGCCCTCTCATCTAAGATTATTTTTAAAGTTACAATGTATGCACAACCTTTGTCATACATTGCACTGTTTGCATTTAAGTCAAGATTAGTTTATCACTGAAAAATGCTTAGCCCAGGTCTACAGTGAGGGGTGGGAGGGACGGGGACCACGACATAAGATATGCAACTTCAGCTATGCAAACAAACAGTGTGGCTGAAGTTGATGTATCTTAGGTCAACTTATCTCGGCGTCCTCACAGCAGTGAGTCAACCGCTGCCGCTCCCATTGACTCTACTTCCACTTCTCACAGCGGTGGAGTTCTGGAGTCAACAGGGAGACTGCTCAGGGATTGATTTATTGCATCTACACTAGACGCGTCAAATTGATCCCCGATCAATCACTACCTGCTGATCTGGCGAGTAGCATAGACATGGCCTTAGAGGCTCCAATGAGAAGGCAAGCTTCCAGAGTACTTACAATACTATAACAAGTTTCCCTCTCTAGACATTTGGGCCATAACTGGAAAAAGGCTTTTTCCAGTTTTCTTCTTTATAGGTGCAAACTGTGCCCACAAAAAGGGAGGAGTTTTTTTTTTTAAAATGTGAGTTTTCCCAACAGTTTATACATGTGAACAATATATTAGTAGAGCATTTGTTTCTTCCTTCTACTCCAACACGTTTTTAAAATTAGCAGGGTAATTAAAATTAAAATTAGTGCTCCTCTACCCCAGACAAGATTAATATGCCAGACATGTGTGATCACAGAAAGTCTAAGTTTACTAGAGAGTTCAACAGAATTAGCAGCTTACGTAACTGTCTATTAACTACCTAAGTATAGCTAGAAAATATTAAAAAAAGACAGGAATATTTTAATGAAGGAGCAGAAATACTAAAATTACTTACAGTTCATCCCATTTAATCAGATAGAAGAAATTCTTGTATGTGCCAACCTTCTTGGACTGAACAGGTTTAAACAAATCTTTTCCATTATGGGTCAGAGAGCAAATCAAGTAGTATTTTTCATAACTGGAAAGGAAGAGTCAGTATGCTGAAGCAGGAAGAACAAGAGATGGATAACTGATTTGTAAAAAGAGACATTAGTTTAATAAATTACTCACTTTGACACCCAACTGGTAAGAATTCCATGAGCAGCAAATATTGTGAATTGCAGGTGCTCTGTGGCAGTCCATGCTTCCTTTGTGCTTCTATTTTTTGTTGCAGAATTGCTGCTACTGCATCTTGAGTTTAAGTGGAGATGAAGAAGGGCATATACTGCTGCAGTCAACTGGTCTATGCTCATTTGCACGGGGTTTTCAGGCTGCAATGAACCTAGATTATAATATATCTTTAATGCGCATCTTCCTAAAATAACCATCTGAAAACTATTCTGAAATAAGATTAAAAGCTTTACTTACCAACTGAACTGTTGCTAGTGTCATCACCAGGCTTTAAGGACACCTGCAAAGTAAATTATGTCAAATTTCAGAAAAACATTGAAGCAGCTTACTTCCAAGTAACCCTCAACTGCCATTCTTCTCAATGACCAACTTTGTAATGTAAACATATTACCTGAAACACTGAGCAAGATTTAGGCTCACACTCTGGTTCCTTTGCACTCTAACACAAAAAGTCCACAAAAGCTACCATATGTGAATATCTGAGGATTCACAGTGAGTGATCAAGACCAGAGCAAACTGCTCTGGCAAGCCATAATCAATGTAACAGCTGCTAGAGGACCATTAAAAAAAAAAATCAGAATAAATCAATAGTGCTGAGGGTGCTCTAACTTACACCAAGGGACAAGGGGAACACAAAAGTGGCATAGAGATCAGCTAAACCAGAGAAACAGGACTGCTATAGTTAATATACCATTGCTAAAAAAACGGAAATAAAAGAAATATCTTTACTATTGTATTTTATATCAGAACTTATTTCTCAAACTATGCAACAAATTTAGTGTAAAGCATGAACTTTTACACCTAGGGAGCACCCAACTTTTTCAAAAGTGTACTCTATCAGAGGTATTTTTACCATACAGCTAGCCTGTACATTTTATTTTTTGTCTGGTGAGTAACTGATGAGACCTAATAGAAGTTAGCTCCTTAATTTTTCCTTATCTGTTCCATTATTCCTTTTTAACAATTTCTTGCGTAAAAAGCAACCTGTAATATGATGCACTACTTGGATGCTCTATCTTCCATTACACTACCGTCACGTCAGATAAGACAGTTTCTATTATAAATATAGAAAACTAAGATCTTTGATAAAACTCAAGAACCTTGAAGCTTGGAAAAATAAGTTTCCACAAAAGAGCTAATTACAATTTTATTCACAGAGAGGCTGCCACATCTCCACACCATGCATAAAACACTCAAAGAACCTGGATGACAAGTGCTATATACATACCAAGCATTACTAACATGATTGTACGTGTATTTTTATCCAAAGATCTATTGTTACCCCTTCACTCTTGTGAGAGCTGCTAAACATTGTATGTAGAGTTTGGATGGAGACTATTTGAGAATTCCAATTAAATGCAATTTTTCCTTCTCCAGAAGTGAATTTCACTTACCCTTAACAAGGGTAATCTAAGTAAATATTTATTAAAAAAATCTGTTTGTTACATTTAAACAGATTACAGAAGTACACTGTTTGTAAGTTTATATTATGAAATCATGATTCTACCCTCTATATGTGAGGATTTTTACATTCCAAGGGCCACATTCTTTTTCAAAGTTTTCTTTTAGGCTGTGGACCAAAGACATTTTGGAAATTGTTCCAGTAAGGTTTGGAGGAACATTGAGTTTTTTCTGGGACATTCCATGGAGCAGACATTTTTATGCAGATTTTCTACATTTCCATGCCAAATTTTACTTTTCAGAAGCAGTCTGAAGGGGACTGCCTGACTCCCTAGTTAGGCTAGGATAGTGCCTGAGAAGTTTACATTTGGTAACTGGTTGGTGAAATCTAAGTATACAACTCACAACCGGTTTACAAATACTACTGCCATCACAATGATAAACCCAGGAAGGTTGGTGCCAGTGTGATATTTAGCATGGTGGGACAGCAAAAGGTATAGCTCTGTAAAACTCTGGCTTTTACATTTTCGGCAGAGTTTTATTCCATTCTGAGAAAAGATTTTCCTTCTAATGGAGATTCCCTTTCGGTATTGCTACATCCAATCTGGCCAAAAAGTAATCCAACTTCATGGAAACAAACTGCTCAATTAAGGCAGCTTTTGTATGAAAATTTGCATCATTTGGGAGCATCTTTGTCCCAGATTCAATACTCAGATAATATCGACTGTTGAAGTGCAATGGATAGTTTAATTGCATAAGAAAGGAAGAGAAGTTGTATCACTGTAGTGTTCTGCAGAAGGACATGAAGTAATCATTAAAGCTTCATTCAAATTTAGTTCACCCATTGTCATGCACGAGTCCATGCAGCACATTCCCAGGTCATTGGATAGTGCCCACTTAGTATGTGAAAATACCAATATGCTCAGTATTTTCAAACACATTTTAAACCATGATCACTTGAATAGGAAAGGATGCCAAGAGTTCACCATCAAATATTCTTTTGAACAGACTGAAACGGGCATTTTAAAATCAAGTCTTCCACATTCGGTAGAAGTGTCCCTTTAACTTTTTATTTTTAAAAATCAACCCTACTTAGAAATGTTGCAGGAGGTTTCAGTTATCACTGCTTCTGAAATACCTTTTAATAAATATTGAGAGATGTATTTTATCAGAATGCCATTGATACAATGTGTTCAAGTTCACATGATAAATATGCTTACCTCAGGACTTCTACTCCTTGGAAGATTAACAGCCCTCCTCAGCTTCTTTACAGACTCTGTTATTGCCTGAGTTTCTACTCCATCCAGTGCATAACAGATTTTTCTTACAGTCTTGATTACATGATCTACTGCTTTCTGTTGGTTCTAGTGAGACATGTACACAAACAAAGAATTTTGATTGTTTACAGAAATTGAGATTGCTGCAGTTCAAAAAAAATCAAGATTAAAATTTTAAAGGGGAAATCAGAAAAAGAAACACTTTTTGGACATTATCTATGCATATAGCCTCTCAGTTGCACTAAAGTTTTTTAAACTAAAACCATAGCTTTGAAATCACATACAAGTTAGCACATCAACTGTTAAAGTACAAGTCAAGAATTTCCTTGAACTAAACTCTCATGGCTCATTTACCAAGGTATGAATCACAGGTCTGGTATGGATCCTAGAATATATCCCCCAAGAAAGAGCTTGCAATATTTCAAGCCGTATCTTCCTTTTACATCATTTAGTTTTATATTCACATCTATATTTCATGGTACAGACACAAGTAGGACCAAATCTTCAGCTAGTGTAAGTGTGGAGTGTGATTCAGTGTGAACGAGGAATAGTATGAGTAAACAATGATTCTGTTCAAATGCAGACAATCTTCATTGTTTAACATGTGACTCCATGCTTCAGAATATACAATATCTAACCTCTCTTCTTAGTGAGGTAATGGCCTGCAAAAACATTACCTTAATCATTACACACCAAAATTTTCGCAGCGAGGCACAAGTGCTCCAGACTAGCTTCTTATAGCCTTGCCTCATCCACTATCAAAACCGGGCAGTAATCGAGATAGGAGTCCTTTGAGAAATGCGACTGAAGCTGCCTGGGTTCTCATCAAACAAATCACTCTATTGTGGAGGTACAACCTGAGCTAGCCCACATGCTGTCATAATAAAGGACATAATCCATGTGGAAATCTGTGTGGAAGCTGCCTGACCCTTCTTCTGAGTCACTCAGACATGCAGTTGAAGCAACGCACAAAAGTTCAGTCCTTTTCAGATAGAATACCAAGGATCATCATACAACCAACAAATCAATGTTCTGTTCGTCTGCATCCAAATGAGGCTTAGGAAAAAGATACAGGTAAGTTTACTGATTTGTAAACATGAAATTGTGAAACCACTTAAGACAAATTTTGGGCATGGTCTGGAGGACACCATGTCTTTGAAAAAAAAAAAACCTGTGTATAGAGGCAGGCCATTAGGGCCTGCAGCTCACTTACTCTCCTTGTGAATATGATAAAATGACAGACTGTCTCTTGGCAAAAAGGCAGGACAGGGAACAAGTGCTAAATACTCAAACAGAGGTACCATGAGGGAAGCCAGCAGTGTTACAGTCCCACAAGGGAACAGCTTCTTTTACAGGTAGAAAAAAAGGTAGACAACCCCTTTTAGAAGGGGCTGATGAGCTGATGAGTTTAAGAAAAAAGCTCTTATAAATGAGTAATTCTTTAATGCCTGTCAAAATAACAAAGTTAAATACTTTCTTAAGCTGCATAGGATTTTCAGTTTTTCATAGTTAGCAAGTAAGAATATTTTGCTTTTCTTTAGTCATGCTGTCCTTTAAGGAATGGCAAGAACCATAAATGATTAAAATAGTTGGAGATGTGATGTCTCTGAACTGGCAGTGGAACACAATCATTAAGATTTGGTCTACTGCCCTTGTTTCTCTAGGCTATAAATTTTTAGTACTTTGGGGGATAAAATTACTCTGATATTAAAAAGCTTTAAGATCTGTCACTGAAGAACTGATGCTTCCTTTGCAACTGTAAATCCAAATCCTCCAAGTTCTTGATAGCACTGTGAAATACCATTCAATGTATCTCAGCCAGCTGGAAGACTTTTTAAATACTAATTTAATATTTTTGTATTCTCTGCTTCACAAAGCACGCAACACTTGGAAAACCACACCATTTACTTTTATGGTTAGATGACCCAATTATTTTAGTTGTGTGTGATGAGGAAAAAGACAAGGAGATTTGAAAGCCTAAAATTTGGGATCTGATTTTAACAGGTATAACTAAAAGACCCTGTTAATTCTTACTTTTTAAGTGCCATTACTAGCGTTTTTGTAACTCTCTCAATACAAGAAGCTGAGTTGGACGCACAAAGATTACAAGATCATTCTTATGCAAGATTTAGTATAGCACGAATTTGAAGGAGAACATGTACTAGAAAAAAAATCATCTTACCTCATTTTTAAGAGCCACATCAGTTTGAATATGGTAAGCCTTTAGGAGCTCTTCAACAGAATGCCTGGAATATATGATTAATTACTGTACACAAGTGAAAGTTCATACTATAACCACCTTCTCACCAAAGGCAAATATAGTAAATTGTTCAAAAACTTAACAAATGACTACTTAATCATGAAGAATGTAAATTACATATGGTTACCTTGAAATATTTTCTCTGAAAGGCTTTTCTATTTTGTAGCGGTGTTCTGCTAAACTTATAGGTGTCCTATCATCATCGTCCTAATGAGAAAATATTGGTAATTCAGTCAGTACTTGACATGAATTAACAGTTCCCTCATTCAAGTCATAAATGTAAACAAGTATTTTAGATACAATATTTTAAGATGCAAAGACTGTAAAAAGCACCTGGGCCAAGATATTTAAAAATGGATATCTAAAGTTCTGCTGCTAAATCCACATTCACAGCACCTAAATAAGTGACCCAATTCTCAGAGATGCTGAGCACTCAATGATTCCCACTGCTTGCATCCAGCAGCTCCCACTGCAAAATATTTTGCATCTGAGATCCTCAAAGCACTTTGAAAAACGCAAATGAAACTTAAAAGGGATGTTAAAGGTAGGGAAGTACAGATTGACCTCTCTGTGCCTCCATTTCCTAGAGTCACAAAGAAGCCCAAATCTCTCCTCTGTTGTGTGCTTTAGCCAGAAGATTGTTCTTTTCTTCTATAAATGTAAGCCAAAAATTGCAAGACATTTTGGAATAAATTTTCCATGAAAAAATTGGACTTGAGTGATTCTTAGACTCTACTTTTCATGAGAGCCAGTTTACTATTCATTTGTTCATGACCTGCCCTCAGTGGAATCCTGCAAGTGGACATGGCTGTTTGTGTAACTGGCTTAATTTCTGCCAACAGCAAGTCCTACTGAATAAGGCTGATGCTTTCTTCTTGTCTGGGGGAAGGAGGGCAGTGAGGCATGTGCGGAGGGAAGTTTCCTAACTCAGAAAGAGGACAGTAGAAAAAAAAACTTCTGATCCCCACCTCCTTACACACAAACATCATCAATTCCCACCTGAAGAGATAGTGATCCATGTGCATTTTTAATTTATTTCCTCTATTCACAGGAGAAGCTCAAACACTATGTGGATTAACTACAGTCTGTTACTCATGTAACAAAGTTAAAATGCAATCAGATCACTAACTGATCAACACTTCCATCCACTTTATATGCTTGCTGACATGCTTAAAGACCATAAAAACCTTTGCAGTATTTGATCATAAAAACCTCTGCAGCATTTTCTTATGCTCTCAAAGTCCAATTCACAGGTTTAAGAGATTATATGGATTTGTAAATCCTTTATGGAGCTTTTACCCATTTGGGGGTATATTTCACCTTCCCTTTCCAGGATGGTAACATTACATACACTGTTTCAGCAATATAAAAATCAGGGTTATTATAACTGGAAGTTTAATTTGTACTTACTGTTCGTGCCAGATCTCTGCATACTACACTATGGGTCAAGAGCTGCAGTTTAATCTCTGTATCCCATTTTCGACAGTTCTGAATGTATTCATGACTTCCTACACAGTGCTTACTGTTAAATAAATGAATGTTGTAATTACCTGCCATTTCAAAATATGCAAAAATGTTTTTCAAACAGCACTCAAATATTCAAGATAGCCTTGTCTGAGTCCTCCTCATCCTTCAGAAATGTTTTGAAAATCCAAGGTCTAGATTAGACATTAATATCTTGATTCAGCATTTAATCCTACAGAACATCTCAGAATTTTCAGCCATTAGAGAATTAAGACTGCCACAGTCTTAATTCTCTAATGAGAATTTAACAAATTTACAGAATCCCATTAGTGTGCATGGTCAACTGCCAATTCCAAATTAAGTATTTAAGAATCTATCTTGATTCTGGTTTAAAAACCATCAATTCCTTCTAGACCTACAAATTCATTTGACCAGGTTGCTGAAGTCTGAATTGCAGCTGAAAACTATGATATACTCCCACTATAGTTAAAGACCCTAGAAGCCTGCATACACACACACACACTCATTCACCACATGATTTAGATGAGGAATGGAC
The DNA here is from genome assembly GCA_007922305.1 of Dermatemys mawii. NCBI lineage: Eukaryota > Metazoa > Chordata > Testudines > Dermatemydidae > Dermatemys > Dermatemys mawii. Next base: position 9,243,858 of record ML677332.1, on the reverse strand, counting down.
AGATTTCTAGAAAACTTTTCAAGTTATTTTAGTTTCCCTCACTTTGCAGGATATGGGATCCCAGCATATACTCAGATGTTAAAACAGAAAACAGATCCCCATATAACATAAGTCTCTTTAAAATTCTTATGCACAAAGAGAAGAAAGAAATTCCAGGTACAAAGCCTTCTTCAGAGATTTAAAACAAAGAAGAATTTGATTGCTTAATTTTTTTTCTTTCAATTCACAAAGAATTCGAGAACCTCAGTCATACCACAGAATGCTGAAGAATCCCTAACCCCCTAGTTTCATTTCCTCCTACTTCTCATGCGCAATAAGGCATTTTCCTTGGTTATGAATCCAGAAACAGTCCAAAATAGTACTTGTCTATCACAGATTAGAAATGACTACATAAATTTTCGAAGTGTGTTCCACATCATATTTGAAAGAGCATTCAGAAGTTAAAAGGTCACTCCGGGGGCAGAAGACGGGGGAATCCTTATCAGATTCAAGGGAGGCGAGAAGGCAATTTAGGAAAAGGCCTAAAGGCTGTTAAAGGCAGAATAGGAAACCCACACTGTTTTGGCTTAATTTTCCCAAATGACAAAATATACACACATAGCCAGAATCTATCATCAATAAAGAAAGCAAATGTCTTTTATATTTTGATGAGTAGGCCTCCTAACTCAGTCTAATCCTGCACAGTACTTCCATTTTTTTAAATGGATTAGAAGGGGCCAACCCCCGCAAAACAGCTGATATAAACATCACTTCCATTTCTATACCACAGTCCAACACATGACAAGATTTGCAAGATATTCAGAGTCTAGGATCGTGAAAACAGCCTTAGTGGAAACAGAATTTTCGTTATAAGACAATCTTCCAAACCCAGAAGTTGCTTTTACTGAACTTGAAGCAGTGAGAGCTTTGGACAATCCCTTATGACCTAACAGCCTGTTGCTTAAATCAGCAATTTTTCCACCAACTTCAGTTTCTAATGAAGAAGGCTCAAAACAGGAAGTTCAGGTAAGAGAATGAATATGTGCTGAAGTGTGAAAAGGGAAGGGGCAAATAACTTTTTAAATCTTAAAGGGATTATATATTCTATGCAAGGAAGAGCAGTCATACTGAGACCTAAAAATGTTGTCTGATTTAACTGCTAAACAGGCAAAGAGGTACCTAACAGTTTTGAAATACAGTAAGGTACTCAAGCAACTTTAAAATTCTACTAGCTTTTTAAATGCTTCCCTCCGCCCCCAACTGTGCCATCCCCACTTCAGTCAGGAAGTTACACAACAGCTACCGTAACCAAGCTAGAAAAAGCTCAAAGACCATTAGCTTTTGAAAGATTACTCCTGAGGAGAGTGGAATGAACATAGAAATGGGAACTGATCATCATATGATGTAGTACAGCACAAAAATTTAATACATGCTAGAACAGAAAAGCCAGTTTTTAGATTAATGAATCTGCAGGGACATAGTACCTATGCATGCACAGTTCCTCCTCTGTGTCCCCCACTACAAAGGGGGACTAGTAATATTCCAATTCTAATATTCACTAAATTCAAGTTTTGCAAATTTAGTTTTACACATTCTAGTATCTGTGTCCTGAATTGAGTGACAGTTAAACATTAATAAAAATTAAGTTTGCTTACTTCTGTAGAACTTCTTCTTGACCACAGACTTTCAGGATATAGCTGCCAATGTCCACTTCATTCAAGTCATCATGTACCCAGCAAAGTGCCTGCATTATTATAAGCTCAACAGGAGAGCTCGCTGTTTAAAAACCAAACACACCCACAGCTGAAAGTTAAATATCAATTACTGTACATCTCTTTAATGTACATTGGCCAAACCAGACAGTCTCTATGCAAAAGAATAAATGGACACAAATCTGACATCAGAAATCATAACATTCAAAAACCAGCAGGAGAACACTTCAATCTCCCTGGATATTCTATTAAAGACCTGAAGGTGTCAATTTTAAAAAACAGAAAAACTTCCAAAACAGACTCCAACGAGAAGCTGAGGAACTGGAATTAATTTTCAAATTGGACACTATCAGCCAAGAGTTAAACAAGGATTGTGAATGGCTTTGTCATTACACTAATTGAATGCGTTTCCCTAGTTAAGTTTCCTTCAAGGGTTCTCATCACTTGTCAGACAGATCCACTACAAAAGGTTTTTTCCTCCCCCTGATAATGCCCCATCCAAATTAAACAGCCTCTTAGAGTTGGTATAATAAATGTACTACTTTTTTTTGCTTTCTGTGTCTTTAAATGCATTTTTCTTCTGTTTGTTCCATTCTATGCATTCGATGAAGTGGGCTATTGCCCACGAAAGCTTATGCTGAAATAAACTGGTTAGTCTAAGGTGCCACAAGTATTCCTAATTTTATTTAAAGTTTTAAGATTCTTTGTTTACCTGAGCATCCACAAGTTCAGCCAATCACAGGTCCCAGTGGCCGTGGTTCGCTATTCCCAGCCAATGGGAGATGCAGGAAGCAGTGCAGGCCATTATGTACCCCAAAACCTAAGCAATTCATTTAAATCAAAGTCTCTTGCCCTTACGATCGCAAAAATAACTTTTGAAGTGTGAGCAGAATATGACATGATGCAAGGATGTCTATCTGAACCTGTACACAGCCTCAAACAGCTTAGAGAAGTTTGAATAGCTTTGTTTCAGTATTTTCAAATAAAATTTAATTCAAAATTTATTTATTTTTAATTCACAATTAGCCTGAGAAAGGTCTGAAAGGAAAATTTGGACCCAAAGGAAAATTTTCCATGAAAAGGCTGCAAGTACCACAAAAGTAAGTTTAGAATGAGTGTGCCATCTCAATATTTGTAATTAGTATTTTCAGAAATCATTTGGAATTCAAAAGGAATAATTAATTTTTTTTGTAATCTGTTGAACTACAAAAATGAATGTGAATTATAAAATGGAAACACTTACCATCACATGTAAATGTTACTGGCTGTTGAAATCCTTCAATTTCTATAGAAACCTTGATACTAGCATTCTCCCCACTTATATTTCTTTGCAGCATGACTGGACTCAGCACAAAGCCTGGATTTGTGTGCTGATTGGTATAGGGAAAGTTGGTCCTCAATCTGTAAACAAAGAGGGTTTTAGTTTATGAAATAGTCTATGTACAAGTCCCTTGTCAGTCATGCATTACAATGCAGTTGTCTGAAAGTAGTACCAAAGCCCAACAAGAAGATGAAAATGCTTTTTCATTCTTAACTTAAACTGTAGATACAGAAACATTTGACTTGTCTGCTCTTTGTACCCCAAGATTACCCATAACAAAGATGAGCAATTAGTTTAAAATTAATACATAGGCTGGAGTAAGAGACAACTTTTGCATGTGAAGCTCATTAATACTTGATATTTGCATGATGTTCTGAATTTCAATGTTTAACTTTAAGTTACACTAGAATTTAAGAGAGCAAACTATATGGTAGCATCTGCATAAGACAATTTTTTTGGAATACAAGTCCTCAAAGCACTCTAAAATGTTTAGCCTTTGGGCACTGCTGATGTGTACTGTTCAAATCCAATTATTTCAAACACTGAAATTTAAATAAAGAAACATGTAAAGGAGATAAGCTAAGGGCAAAAAAATTGACGAAGAGGGGAGCTCATTTTGCTTTTAAGTCTTGTAAACCAAATTGCTAATGAGACATGGATATATGGAATTTTTTCCCCCATTTGTTAGAAAATCTGTTATCAGAAGTAAATTTTTTATTTTCAGTAAAAAGCAGCCACCAAAAGTATGCTATTAAAAATTAGTCACAATATTTAATGTCACTTTAACTTTTTGCTGACATTACAGCAATGTTCTAGGACATTAGAAACAGGAATTATACAGGTTTACAATGGTCCATTTAGCTAAGTATCCTACCCACTGTTAGTCTGTTAGTCACGGTCAACAAATGCTTCAGAGAAAAAGAAAATTCCTTATATGGCAGCCTGTAGGAGAGCTGTTAGTGGTTTAAGTCTTGAAGCAGAGAGATTTAATTGTAACTAATTTTAAAACATTCTTATTCCTATCCAATACTCAACAATTTTGCTTCAGTATCTTGTAGCAGTGAGTTCTATAGGTTAATTATGAGTTGTGTAAATATTCTTTCAGTTTTAAAGTTACCCAATGAAATAAAAAGGTATATTTCCCCTTTTGTATTGGGAGGAGGAGTGAATAACGACAACCAACTGACAATCTCAATCATATTCATTACTTTTTGTATCTTTTATGACTTAATTTCCTTTAAAATAAATACTCCTAATTTTAGTGCCTTTAAATATACAGAAAATTAATTATATTGCTATTATAAATAGCACTCACAATGTGCTACATGCTATCCAAATTCAAAAGAAAGCAGTGCCTGCTCTGAAGAGTAATATTCCATGCTTTTATCATTTGTCATCTTTCTCTTGACCTTTTCTATGTCTACTTCTTCACTTTTGAGATTGAGTGACTAGAGTATTCAAAGCAATACTAGTTAGCTAATTGGACACATCTTTAACAGACACATACCTACAGAGAATACAATATATTCAGGATCTTGCGTATAGTTTTAAAGCAGACAGACTCTGAGGTCATGCAGTATCCAGTCCACAAAAACAAACTGGAACAGAGATTGGTATTGAAATACAACTAAAAAAATGGTAAGGATCTTCCGACAAACCAAATATTCAGGGTTCCACTTCTTTAAATGATTCAAGAACATGTAGGACTTGCCCTACCAAATCTGCAAATCACGTAGTTGGTCATGGAGGAAAGATCAAGGGGCAGCAGAAAAGCGAGTCAGAGAAGGGTTAGAGAGACAAAGCCTCCCCTACTGTTTTCTCCATCTCTTTCCCCTTCTACGTCTTTCTGCTCAAAGGGAGTGGAATAAAGCAAGAAGAACATAATCTCCCCTTCTTCCAGCAACCCCTTTCTGCTTATTACTAGTATTGGAGAGACTTCAGACAACTCATTCTCCCTGCTGAGAGACTAGAGAACAAGTTGAGGTCAGCCTGAATTTCATGTTTCTTGCCTGGGGAGGGCAAAGGCTGAGGACATCTTTTCCCCAAGAAGTTTGCGCCTTTCTGAAGGAGGTGGAAGCAGCCAGTGTCTGGAGTTGGAGCCAGGGGACAATGACAGAATGCATTTCAAGTATAGAGAACCGTTTGACAGGCTTGTTGGGAGGGAGAGAAGAGAAGAATTGACTGGGAAGAGGTAAGAATCGAGAAGAGATTGAAAAACCATGTGAAAGCAAGGAATAGAAAAAGGAAGGGCTTGTCTTCACTTCACGCGCGGCAGCAATCAGTCTTTTGGCGATAGATTTATCGCGTCTCATCAGGACGCGATAAATCAATCACCAGCGCTGCCCCCGTCGGCTCCGGAACTCCAGCTCGCCAAAAGGCGTAAGCTGGAGTCGAGGGGGGAACGTGCTGCTGACCACCGCTGCCATGAGGACGGCAGGTATGTCAGCTGTAGAGACGCCAACTTCAGCTACGTTATTAATGTAGCTGAAGTTGTGTATCTACAGCTGATCCCCAGCCCTAGTGAAGACCAGCCCGAAGAGACAAAGGAAAAGTAAAACCTATACACTAGAAAAATGTATGTATGGGAACAGGACGAGGCAGGATGAAGTGAACACAGCCAGACATATCAGTAGATCAAAAAGAAAAGCTTGCAAAAGACATTTACTGCTTAACAGAAAACGATGCCAAATGTTAAGATATATGCCAACGAAAGAAAGGACATGGGGTTGGACAGAACAGACTGATGTGAGGAGAAAGACATACTGAGGTTTGCTTAATGCAGCAAAGAGTCCAAGGCTACTCCTGTGAACATTACTGGAAGTTTGTGATATTTGAACTTTGATATTTATTTCCAACCCCAGGACAGCTAACACCAACATTTAATTATCTGAGAATTAATTTACAATAAAATAACTTCTTACTTGGTAACTCCTTGACAAAAAGCTGCCAGCTCTTGATTCTGCCCTTCAATATCTTGGAGAAGTGCATTTTCTGTTGTCAGGATAGTGCTCCCATTTTCTTCCTACAGTTAAAGGATAAAACAAAAAAAAACTTTAAACTGATTGAAAACATACTCCCATAAACCTTCATATCACTGGTCAAACCTCAAAGCCACGTAGCGCTTGCCAACTATTTCAGCAACATGTGTGAATTTACAGATATTAGCATACCTATGTAATGAGAAAATGAATTTCAGTTATAATTGAATTGGTTTTGTACGAATTTAAATGAGCAGAATTGATTCTTTGCAACATTAGCAAAGTGAAAAGGGAACACTCACAGAAGCATGAAATTAGGCTTCAACACTGTTTTATATCCAAGACAGATGACAACTCTCTCTCCAATATGACAGTTTCCAAGTAAATGCAGCAAATACTGCATACACACAATGATAGTCAGTCTTGTACTTTCTATCCCATTTTATTAAGGGAATTTCAAGACAGGATATTAGGTCTAGTCTCTATCTTATGCTATAGAATAACTTTCACCTGGGCAGTCAGAAAGGCGAAGTGGACTTGAATAATGGCTGGAATAAGAATGGCACTTCTCACAAATCAGTAACTTTCAGCATTCTGTCTGAGCTCTAGTGCAATCCTTGAACACACAATAGTGTTCTATCTGTGACACTTGAGACTCCACACTGGAGTCTTTGAGGGCAACCCTGTTCAGAGGATTGATTTATTTCTAGCAATATTTAAATTGAAGTGTATGAATCAGCCCCATTACTCAGAAAAAGAAACCACCACTGCAGCCCAGATGCAAGCCAACACCACCCTGAGTAACTGCTCTCTCTTCCCAGTTCAACAGTTCTCACGCTGGGGCACACACTACATCTTGGGGAAATAATTGCAGTAGCTCTGGCTGCTCCATTGCTGCTCTCCTGTGATACAGAGGGAACCCCAGAAAGCACATGATAGAAGTTTGACTTGTTATGCCTGAGCTTACTAAATCACCATGCAGCAAAGGATGGCTTCCTTTCCACACAGAGGCCTGGGGGAAGGAGGGAGAATGCACATAGGGGAGAAGAAAGCAGCTTAGAATCCACCAGTTAAAGATTTCTGCTTCTCTAATCCAACAGTCTGGGGAATGTTCTAATGGACAACCGTCTCCTCACAAGGATGTTCTTTGGCTATCCCCAGCAGAAGAAACATGCTCTAGCCACTACCTGTTCCTTGCCAGAGATTGCCTTGATGCAGAAGGCTATGTTAGCACTACAGTCACTAGGACTTCCTGAAGGGGAATTTTGAGGTGACAAGTTTCCTTCGCACTGGTTAAGTAGCATAAATGGAACAAAGTATAAGAAATCTGCCCTCTCCTCCCGGTACTAATTTAAGCCCCTTGATCTTTTTGAACATGTTCAGCCCTCTGGCTAAAGAGGGTGGCACCACTGCTCCAGTTTGAGGCGAGATGTTGTTATCGACCAGAACTCGTGTCAATAACTTATAGACATATAGTTATAATCAAGCAGATAGATATTTTGGAAGATCTGGTGTAAACAGGTCACTGGGAATTTCAGCATTGTGCTAGCAAGACCAACTCTTGACTAGACAGCATCTCAAAAGTAGATAGTCAATTTCTTCCTTTTCCATTGTCTGGAGTATTGAGAGGGGAGTTGGGGAAGACAAAAAGATTCCCCTGTATCCCCATAAATAGGTAAAAGACTATCTGTAGTTACTCCTGAAGGAGCTGAAACACTATTGTTCAATTCTCAATGGGAATGTTTAATCACAATTCAAATTTTATGGTGTCTACTTTAATCTTTTAAGGTCCAAAATATGAATACCTTTTTGTAGTAGTATATTCTGAATACAAGTGAGTTTATTTCAGAAATCAGTGCAACATTGTTTTCATGTAATAACTTGAAAACATTCCAACAACTGCTGTTAGTTAACTCAATGTCCAAAAATCTCAACTTCATCTCCTGACAAAAAGTGTACGTGTTATACCAGATAAAGCTATTTAAATATGCTGTTGTATGTATAAATGTGATTATGCTGAAGTTACACATTTTATTGGGATTTTAGCTTTAGAGCCATCTGCCACTGTAGCATTTTTGAACCAGTTATTTTAAATCATGCATTTGCTTCCAATGTAAAGCAGTTTTGTCACATAGCCATGCCATAGCAGAAAAATGTTCTATTTAGTGTAAAAACCTCCCCCCCCCTAAAAAAAAAAAAAAACTATGAAGAGACATGCACAATTGGCATTTGCTCTTCATTCAGTTGTGCATGTTACTTAGGATAAACAGACTGGTCCTGTTTAATCAACTTTGATCTGTTGGATTACTGTTATCAGTGTATTAAGGCATTGCCAGTAAGCATCTATGCTTCTGTGGATGCAATATGCTGTTTTATTGTATAGTAAGAAATGTTTGTTCATTTTATTGAGAGTGTGAGTGAGTTGCCAGTCAGCCAACTTCTGGAAGTTTCACTTTTGAAATACCAAAAGTGCCATGGCACGAAAGAACAGACAGACTTCTAAACAAGTGTTAAGTGATATTGAGGGAAAAACTGCAAGATACTCATCTTCTCTGGCTTTATTTTAATAGCAAATGCAGCTCTTCAGCTATCAAGTGTGGTAGCCTGCAACCATACCAATTTGCTATCAGAGTTTTCAGCAAGGTGGGAGATTTGGTTCTCTGAAGGAAGCATTGGTCATTTGAATATGTTGTTTCACTTACAACTACAGGTCCTACCACTTCATGTCACATATCAATACATTCAAACTTTTCCCTCCCCCCCCAGATTAGTTCATCTTCTGAATCCAATGTGGAGGGTAATAAGACTACTACTCTACTTTTTAAGATCCTTTTTGGTTTGACTTACATTGAGAAGCTTGTGGGTAACTAGCTGTGTCAAAGGGAATTGTAGGTGCCACTAAACCAGATCTCACTGAAGGAAAAAAGTTCAAATGACTCATCTGAAATCTGACTATAAAGAATGATGGTTGACTGCAATCATTAGGAGAAATTCAGACTTCAAAACTTTCTTCCTTATTTGTTGGCAGTCTGGGGGAGTGTAAAGACAGAAGTATTGGCCTCAATCGTTATGTAATTCCCATGCCATGATGTTTTTGGCCACTTTCCCCAATCAAGCAATAAGATTTGCAAGGGTGGGAGGATTATTTGTGTTTAAGATCCCTTGAAGGGAGTTCCAGTTCTCCAACTTCAAAGGACTAAACCCAAAGTCTAGTTGTAAGTTTCACTTAAGAAGGTACTGTGGTCTTGTGTACCTTAAATCAGGGTTTCTCATCCCATTGGTCAGAACCCCAAACTGGGTCACCAGAATGTCTCAAGGGGTCGTGTGGCAACTCCTGTCCCACAGGGCTGGCTGGGCTTGCTTCTTGATCCAAGCACTGCAACTAGGGATATAAACATTGTTTAAAAAGTTAACCGGGTAAACAATTAAAATATTGTTTAACCTGTTAACTTTGGCTGCCCCAGCACAGCCAGGGTTCCTCCAACCGGCATAAAGCCGTCAGGGCTGGGGATCTCTGGCCAGTGCACAGGGTTACCAGATAAGGTTGGTTAACAGTAAGTCTAATACTTACTGGTTAATCTTTTGCCTCTTTAACTGCAACCTCTGTGATCCCAGCACCGCTCAGGTTTGGCCCAGCCAACATAACGACAAGTGTCTGGGTAGGCCAAATTTAAGTGAGTGGTACTCCAGCCCTAAGAGCCAGGTCACAACTCCACTCTCACAAATCTGGTCCAGTCAGGGTGGGTGGGGCCAAACCTGAGTGGTGCTGCAATCCTGGAGATTGCAGCACCCAGAGCAGACAGCCCCACAACACAGGAGCTGCCACTGTGAAGTGAGTGCTGGGCAGGATCCAACCAAATCCAACCCTGTGCCTCCATGCCCACACTATTTACTCGGTTGTGACAGGCCATAAACATTTACAGTGAGAACCACTGCCTTTGACAGTGCTTCTCTTTCTATAGTAAAAGCAGGTGAAAACACATGAAGTGTCCAAGCCAGCAGCCCTCATTTAAATTTGTGCCCACAGTGCATACAATAGAAGGCCACTCAATTCAAGGACACACACACACACGATCAGACAGAGCACATTTGCTTTTTCCCCCCCAGAACATTCTGCAAGTCTCATCTCTTTCAAGGCTTTTTAGGCAGAATGGATGCCTTTTAAAGGAGGCTTGTAGAATGCATTGGATTGGTGGGCAGGGAAGGGTTACTCAGATATTCACACTGGGGCAGTCGGCAACCTGTATCTTTTTAAAATGTATTACAAGCTTTGGAAAGGAAAAAGCTAAAAAAAACTCTTAAAAACTACACTAAACTTCAGATGTGTTATACTGTCACTAAACACAGAAGTTACTGTGAAAAGTTTTAGCTTTTGGGGTGTTTCGATTAGTCACATTTTACTTTTAATACTTTTTTGCAGTATTTAAATTCCAGTTCCAATTAGTTTTAGCTCAAAATTGCTAGATCACCTCAAAATATGGAGTCATTACGTAGAGTACATTGTTCTCTTGTACATTAGTTAAGACAAATAAAGGAAAGAAACTAGAAGCAGTAACGACCTTTTTGCCGCTAGATCTTTGGTTTGACAAACTTACCAACTGGGGGCTGTTTAAAGACATACAAAGTACACACTAATGTGCTTGACAGTCACAACCCAGTACAAAGTGGATGTGTGCCTACAGCTCTCACACAAGTGCTAATTTCAGATTACCAAAATTAAAATGGCCCTTAGAGATGGCTCCCACATATCAGGATTGAGGCAGTTTAGGAACCCTTGTATTTTGCTATTGGAGCTAAACTGGTGCTGGAAGTAATGATTAATGTTTCTCAGTGAAATTTATAAACATTAATCCAGTCACCTTTTCACAAAAAAAAGAGAAAAAAGTGGGCAACTGCTGCCAGCCTTTCAACTATTTCACTATGTCTTGTCTGTTAGCTTCCAATTACTTTATCGATTATGCCCTTTCTAAGCTGTTTTTAAACCGGTAGGACTGGGGCAAGGCAGATCTGTACAGAAAGCAGGTCAGGATAAACATACATTCACATAGCTAAAAATAAATCTTTACACTGCCTTGGTCCTGCTGCAGGTCTATGATGGGCCAGTCTGAGAGCGGCTATAACTTATACTGACTGCCAACAGGGTATTCTGGCAGCCTGTTAGCATGGAAGGCAAGTGGTAAAAGTCAACTACACAACCAGAGGATCCCCTGGAATTGGGTAAACATCTCTGGGCTAATCATATCAGTCTGGCATTCAGTTTATGCTGGCAGAGAATGAGGTCCTCATTGTAGATAGTACTGCTCAGTTGAAAACATAAGTTACTTCATTTACATAGCATGTTAAAACTTGAGTATGCAATGAAAAACCTTGTAATACATGTAGAAATAGTAGCTGCTAGTACTTCAGCAAGTCAACTTCATATTTATTCATATTCAAATACTACATCTTGAGTTAAGTAACTCGTTTCCAATTAACCTATTTTTCAATTGTTAAATCCTGATCAAGTGAGCGTCTGAATTCATAATATACTAAAATGAGCAACGTACGTACGGACTAGAAACATGCTGATCAGACTTGTCTGGTCTAGACCAAAAAGTTTACAATTCTCAGATTTGCATATCATAGGGTTGGCTACATGGTGCAACCATGTGAACCAGAGAGGTGTAATTTCTAACTGTGTTGTTCACTAACTGACCCATCTGAAGTAGCACTATGTTACTATGCACTAAGGAACTTTTAATTCATGATAGCAGTGTCTACATAAGCCAGTTATTTGTTAAGCACACTAGTGTGTTGTGCACTCACACCCCTCTAACTCATATTGCTGGGTCATGTAAATAAGACCATAGCAGTTTTTTTTATATAAACAATTTTGTAAACTGAGTTTGGAACTATTATAAAATGGTTTAGTTTGCTTCGTACCTTAAAAAGGGACCACAAACAAATCACTTCTGCTGAATTTGTTTTAACCAGCTAAAGTTAATTTAGCTGAAAGGCTACAAACTAAACTGAACAAAAAAAGGCAGTTTACTTTTGGCATTTAATAGCATTCTAATCCATTTCACTGTTTGGGACTTTACTAATCCCTGTTCTTATGTAAAACAGAAGGAAATTGGATAAAGACTGTAAAACCACAAACTGAAATGTGGATTTGGTTGCAGGTGTAATACTTGCAACTACAGTACTTAACTTTTTAAAATAGACTAGTCTTCAAAAGTAATTAAGTCTCTAAATAACTCAAATTTGCCAGCAATCTAGTACAGCTTCTTAAGAAGTCAACACCACAATATCAAATCACCCACAAGGAAACAGGAAGTTAACATACTAAGAAGGCGGCAAACCCATCATAAAGGTTAAATTCATATCATGTAAACTGAAATTCAAGTGTTTTTCCTGATTTGAAGTCAAGGATATCACAAAATAGCTTTAGAAGTAAAAGTGTTTCATCACATTTAATCCACCGAGAAGGAACTGTTCTATAACACATACTACCCAGTAAGATATAACTAGAATAAAAGTTTTCAGAAAGAATAATCTTACATTTAGACACCTTTCAATTTAAGCTGTACTGTACAGTCTACACAGAGATCATGTCCAATAATGAAATAGAGGTATGCCTGCGATACAACATTGCCACTTCGGTAACATTATACAACTATTTAAGACAGCAAACAAACAATGCCGTACCCCACTGAAACTGCAGGGGAATGTTTAGGGAGGCAGAATGTAGTCACTCAAGTTGAAGTTTGACATGGGTTAATAATCCATTCTTATGGAAAAAATGTCATGGGATTGCTAATAACCATCAGTAATCAAAACATCCATTTTATGGATCATCCAAAAGATGGCAGCTCCTCCAGCACAACATTACTGAACAATACTCAATCAAGGTATTAGGAATGACTGAAGGAAAACTGTCAATAAAATGAGTCAAACTTCCTGTAGCACCACTGGTTTTCCTAGGAGGTTTACATCAAAATATTCATCCAATTTACAATTACAATTGATTTATCACAGGCCATAATAGTGTGGCTGAAGGCCATGATGAACCTGATGTTTCTGGGGAAAGACATCTGATATGTTGTCATTGCTAAAGGGCTGGCTACAGAAGTTAAACAAGGAAATTATGTTTGCCTTTCTAAACACAGACTACAGGAAGAACGAGTTCACAGGTCTTAAAGCTTAGAATTCCACATCACGACAAAGTTATACTGACATTCTACTCTCCTGCATCAGCTTTTCAAACCTCTCATCTCTTACAAAGAAGAGGGAATCACGGTGAGGAAAAAGCCTTCAAAATATGACAGCCAGCTTAGAACAGCAGGAAACACTCACTGAGATGCTTAGGAACATCATCAATAGAAAATTAAGGATGACAAACATTTTCTGCTATTGCTTTGTCAATATTTTTTATAGAAAGAGCATGGTTAGAGGAAAGTCTTGGAAAAGTTTTAGAAATAAAAAATTGATATTTTCTCCCTAAAATCAAGTATTTTAGAGATCCAGCAGAAGATCCAAACCTTTGTTCTGTCTGGATGTTGTGTGGATAGTGTATGATGTTATTCAAATAGCTGCAATACCCAAGCACAATTCTCAAAGCAGTCAAATCATCTAAATCCCTTTTCTATGGTCACAATTTCTGCAAATATGACTTTGTGTACTGTAAGGGGGAATTATAGCAGAAAATATTTCCTGTTGAAGTCTTTAGAGATTTTTATTGTCTCTTTTGACAAGTATGACTAATTCTATAGTGAAATACACTTTTCTGGAGAGATGGCAGCTCAGGAAAGCAAACTGGCCATTTTCAAAGGTGTAATTGCCAAACCAAATCAGCCCTAGGTCCATCTAATCCTATACCGTTTGACAGTGGCCAACACATTGTTTCAACATTGCACAAGAAATCCCAGAGTAGGCAGAAGGGAGATCATCTGCATGTCACAAAAGTCTCAATCCCTAATAAAACAGTTAAGGCTTGAAGCACAAGATTTTATATCACTTCGAACTTTGGTTGTTCTTGTCCCTATAAACATTTAATTCCTTCTAAATCTTGGTAAGATCTTGGTATCAGCATCCTGCGGCAATGAGTTCCACAGTCTAGTTATGCAATGTGGGAAAACATTTATCCGTTTTGAATTTGCCACCTGTTTATGTTATGACAGGGCAAAGATAACAAAAGCTGCCAATCTATGTTCTCTACACCATTCATATCATGTATACCTGAATCATGTCCTTTAAGGTATCAAGTATCAGAGAGGTAGCCGTGTTAGTAGTTTGGATCTACAAAAGCGACAGTGTCCTGTGGCACCTTATAGACTAACAGATGTATTGGAGCATAAGCTTTCGTGGGTGAACACCCACTTCGTCAGATGTACACAATGGAAGCTTTCGTGGGTGAACACCCACTTTGTTAGATGCATGCAGTGAAGATTTCCACTACATGCATCTGACGAAGTGGGTGTTCACCCACGAAAGCTTATTCTCCAATACGTCTGTTAGTCTATAAGGTGCCACAGGTCTGTCGCTTTCTCAAGATCAACCACCACAGCCTTTTCAATCTCTTTATATGAAAGTCATGTGCCTTCCTTATTCTTATTGCTCATCTCTGGACCCTTTCCAATTCCGTAATATCCTCTCAGATGGCAACACCACTGATTTTTATAGTGCCATTGTATGACCAATTTTTGATTTAGTGCATTGTCAAAGTCAGTCCAAATCACCAGGCTAATATGTTTTTCCTAGAGACAAACTAAATAAAGCATATAGACTTGGCAAACACATGTTGCCATTTGCTGGAACAATAGTATATCTTCATGAATCAATGTAACAGTATTTTAAATTATTGCTTTGCCTCAGCATTCATGACACATTGTGCCAAGAGTCACTGATTAAAGTTCAGGCAACACTGGAAAATAGTAAATGGCCTGTGAATTGATTTAAGATTTTTCATAGTAAAGTAATTTTAAAATCGAGGATTTAGAACTTGTCACATGGCTACATATTCCTAGCAGTTTAAAACAAGAAATCCTATACACCTTTAACATATCTGCTAATTACATAGCTTGTTATCCAAGGAATGTAGATTCAAAGGTAACATTTCTGTAGGAACTAGAACTGTTGATTGATTGCAGTGAACTCATGCGATTAACAAAGAAACTTCAGTTTAAATTGCACTGTTAAACAAAATACTAATTTATGAACTATTTTGGATGTTTTTCTACATTTTCAAATATATTGATTAACATTACAATACAGAATCAAAGTGTACAGTGCTCACTTAACATTTTTATTACAAATTTGTACTGTAAGAACATTTGTACTGTAAAAACAAAATAGTATTTCTCAATTCACCTCATACAAATAAAATAGTGCAATCTCTATTGTGAAAGCGCCACTTACAAAAGTAGGTATGTCACATAACTGCACTCAAAAACAAAACAATGTAAAACTTTAGAACCTACAACTCCATTCAGTTCTACTTCTTGTGCAGCCAATCGCTGAGAAGCAAGTTTGTTTACATTTACAGGAGAGAATGCTGTCCGCGTCTTATTTACAAAGTCACCTGAAAGCGGGAACAGCCTTTCACCTGGCTCTTTTGTAGCCAGCATTGCAAGGTATTTATGTGCTAGATATGCTAAACATTCATAAGCCCCTTCATGCTTTGGCTACAATTCCAGAGGACATTATTCCATGCTGATTATGCTAGTTAAATAATGCATTAAATCTGTGACTGAACTCCTTGGGGGAGAATTATATGTCTCCTGTTCTGTGTTTTATGTGCATTCTCCATATATATCATGTTATATCAGTCTCAGATAATGACCCAGCATATTTTTCATTTTAAGAACACTTTCACTGTAGATTTGATAAAACACAAAAGATATCAATGCAAGATTTCTAAAGATAGCTACAGCACTCACCCAAGATTTAAGAATCTGAAGTGCTTTCCAGAATCTTAGAGGGACAGGCTATGGAGCATGCTCTCAGAAGTCTTGAAAAAGCAACATGCTAATGCAAAAACTACAGAACCTTCAGACCAATTTAAGAAAAGATTTAATGTAGTTACAGGCTACAAGCCACACCCAACCTCTCCCTCAGTATAATCGCAACTCCTGAGTGTGCCTCACAGCATTGTTCTGTGGCATGCAAGAGAGGTCTACTCATTGCTGTAGTTCTGTTGCATCCCATGTGAATGTGCAATGAGTGGAGTGCAAGGTGTGGCCATAATGATATGTTCCAATTCAGTTGCTTCTGAAGGTAGCCCTACACCGGGGTTCTCAAACTTTTCCAGTTTGAGACTCCTTTTTGCTGTGCCACCTTTGCTGCCGACCCCTGGGTATGTTTGCTGAAAAGCCGCCAACTTGAACACTTCCTGGTTTGGCGGTATTTCGGCGGACGGTGTGTCTCTAACAAACTGAGGAACCCGGAAGTGTTCGCGTCGGTGGCTTTTTGTAGGACACAGTCCCACGTTCCTGGACATCCATTGAAATGCCGCTGAATACAACAGGGCTCGCGACCCCCGTTATGTCACTCATGTCTGTGAGCGTATGGCAACAGCATAGAGCGTCTTCACCAGATATGCTACAGCAGCGAAACTGCGCTGATGTAGCACTTCTAGTGTAGACATACCCTCAGGAGTGATTTAGAAGAGATTAGAATCCATTGATAACAAGTTCAACTCTGAGAATGCAGGTCAATTAGAATTTAAAAACAAGGTAACAGAACTGCAGCTCCACATTACAGCTATCAGATATCTTCATTCTGAACATGAATGTGGAGAACTTTATATGAGCTCCAGGAGCAAGGGTAACAGTTTGGGTATGCTTATTTTTAAATTAGAGAGTTAATAAAAGTTCAAATTTATGTACTAGGCCAGTGGTCTTCAAACTGGGGTGTGCGAGACGAGCCCGAGGGTACGCGAGAACCCAGCACCGTTCATTCTCGGGAGACTGCTGAAGTCACAGTATTTTTGGCCCGCCGAAATAAAGCGGAAGCTTTCTATTCGGCAGCATTTCGGTGGACATACCCCCGGGGGGACCGCGAGCGGAGCGGGGGGCGCGCAAGGGGGCCCCGGTGCCGAAAGTTTGAAGAGTGCTGTACGAAGTGACCCTCATGTTAAGTTAATCTTCATAAAATGTATATAAAAAAATCCAAGCACTACAGGATACGTTACCATACAGATAAATGTTTCTTTAGACACCCAGAATCACTCTTCCTTTCGCTGAAAGGGTCACAGAATAGCAAATGCATTCCACAGCTTCTTCAGTGAACCACAAAACACTTTTTAGGAGGCAACTACTTAAAACTGATTAGATTGAGTTAGGATCACTCTAAAAGAGCATCATTGACTATTCCAAAATTCATCAATATTACACACAACAATCTGTGTTGATAAGACTGCTGGCTTATTTGAAGATTTATGCCTGCCAATAGTTTTTATAAGACTCCATTTATGGTTTATATTAAAGACAACAAAGCTGCAAATTTTAATGTAAGTATCTTGCAAGATATTGTAACCAGTATTAGAAAACAAATTGAATTACTGCAGATTTATTTTACCTGTGGTGTTTGGTCTTGTTCCTTTGCAAGCTGAGCTGTTCGAATGTTTAAAGACTGGCTTCTTGTAACTGTTGCCCCAGCAGTGGATTTCCCGTTCACTTTTCTTTCAAGATGACACGTTACTAGCAATTTTTCTTCTAGTAGCACAGCATCCCATGGATCTTCTGCAACTGTACTCAAAGTCACCTTTGTATCATCCTCTGCATTACACAAGATCTCTACATTATCCGCTTTTGGTTTGCTTAGAGGATCCAAGTCCAGCCAATCAAATTTACTAATATCACTGGAGTTTTCTGAGGGTGGTAATTTAGGTCTTATAGACTTAAAACCAGTCATCTCTAAGTCAGTGCTGGATTTCCCATTTTTCAAGAATTCTGAGGTGCTGGCTATTTTGTCAAATACTTTTGCCATTTCCGGAGTGAGTGTTGGAGGATACATGGGCAGGCTTCCTTGTGGATGGAAAGGTGTAGTATTCGTCAACGGGTATGAAATGTATTGAGACTGCCCAGGAAGACTAAGATAAACGGGTTCTGTAGATTGATAGGTGGACATGCGTAGGTGGAAGCCATTCTGAAATACACCAGCTTGTTTATTGTAAGAAGCTGATGGGTAAATAGGCGGTAAAGTGCAAGTCACAGACCCAGGTAGCCCAGGTGTCCATTGTCCTCTTTGACCAGTAGGCCTAATATAAAATGGTGAAGAAAATGATGGGCTCAGAACAGGAGTTGCTGGTAATGCAGGTACTTTACTAGATTCAAAACTTTCATCTAGCAGCAGTTTCTCTAATTCAGCATGGGTCATTTTATCTATATCAATGGCGCTTAATTTATCTTCCACTCTTTTTTTGGCAACAGCCTCTGGAAACACCATGAGATCATGGTCCTGTTTATTATGAGTTTGTGCTTTTTGTCTGGTGCTGCTTAAAGCCTCAGAAGTTTTCTTATTACCAGTTACCACTCTTTCCTTTTGCATCTTAGCTAGTGCCTCAGCTTCCATCTGCAGTGCCTCTTCTTTGTCCACATCTTTTGTCCCTGCAGTTCCCAATGAAGGAGATGAATGCTGTTTAAGTCCGCTACTGGATATCTGAGCCATAACGTGAAAGTAGATGTCCATTTAAGAGATCAATCACTTCTTCCTAACAATCTTTGGCCCTTGACTTTGGGAATAGATTCAGTAGACCTGAACAGAAAAAACACACACATTAGAAAGACATGCACAGGCATAATTTGTACAGTAAGTACATAAAGAAATGTTTAAGCGGCAAAATGTAAATGTAAAGCTTTACATTTCAACCCATTTCAGACCACCATATTTTCTAGATTTCTAATCAGCTACAAACCTTACCTACATAAATCCAGTCAGAACAGTAGGAAACCTTGGTACAAATTTTATAAATACCCACAGTTCAGAGCTTAATTTTGTCGAACTCTTTGCAATAATTTACTATGTTATCAGCAATATCATTCAAAAAGCAGTTATGTTTTGACTGGAGGTGAATGCTTGTCCAGTAGCTAGGGCTTAGAACTTAGGAGATCTGGTTTCAAGTCCAAAATCTTCAGATTTCCTGATGAGTAACATGCCCTCTTCGTGCCTCAGTTTGCCACCTGTAAGATGAGGAAAGTTTCATGTCTCACAAATGTATTGAGGGATCCGGAGCATCAAAGACAGGTAGTGTTCCTGATGCACACTCCAAAAGGACATCCTCCAGTTCACAATCAGCAAGTTTAATAAGGACATGTCAGACTGATGATTAGGGCTCTGCCACATTCAGGCCAGGGAAATCTAGTCTCCTGCCTCTTGAAATCTGGTCTTGTGTGCTTTTACCCTACAGTACAAAGATTTCACAGGAGGAGACCAGGGTTTCTCAAACTGAGGGTCTGACCCAAAAGGCAGTTGTGGGTGGCGTGGGGAGTGGGGGAGTGGAGTGTTATGGCATTGCCACCGTTACTTCTGCACTGCCTTCAGAGCTGGGAGGCTGGAGAGTGGCCATTATTGGCTGGGCACCCAGCTTTGAAGGCAGTATCTGGCCCACAGCGGCACAGAAGTAAGGCTGGCAATACCGTACCGTGGCATCCTTACTTCTGCACTGCTGCTGGCGATGACTCTACCTTCAGAGCTGGGCTCCTGGCCAGCAGCCGCCGCTCTCCAGCCACCCAGCTCTGACAGCAGCAGCACAGAAGTACAATTCCCCCTGCAATAACCTTGTGACACATACCCCCTCAAAAAACCCCTCCTCTTTGGGTTAGGACACCTACAGTTACAATACCATGGCATTTCAGATTTAAATATCTGTAATAATGAAATTATACTTTTAAAATCCCATGATGGTGAAATTGACCAAATTGGACTATGAATTTGGTAGGACCCTATTAATGATCACAGTGTACCATACTTAAGATGCATCACTATTAGCAATGCTAAACTCACGAGGAAGGATTTCACAGCTTTCGGAAGTGTTTCATCATAATTAAATTAAGCATTCCGAAAATGCTTTGTCACATACAAGCAACATATCTAGTTACAAGTTACTGCTCTTCTGGGAATTAAGTATGAATGTAAGTGGGTATTATTCCTCATTACACAAATGAAGGCAGAGAGGCTAAATGACTGCCCAAGGCCAAAGAGCGAATCAATGGCACTGGCTGGTGTTTGATTCACAATGACATGTTCAGACTGTTAGAGAGTTCTTCCCAACACTAACCAATAAAATGGTACACACATTTTAAAAATATCGTTATTGTACAATAGACTGCCACCAGGACACTGGTCTGGAGTCTGACTTTTCAGTGTTTATCATACTATACCTATTTTAACTTTCCTCTAGTCTATAGCTGTTAAACATGGGCAACCAGCTGCTGGCTCTAAGAGCTAGAAAACTTCCATCAACAGCAGTTTAGCTATATGCATATTAAATTGCAAGATAAAAATCACAAATGAGTTTCTGCAAAGAGATTATACCAAACAGCAGGGAAGCTATGCTTATTAAAGCATAGCATTGCTAGACAGGACATGCCCTCTACCCCGAGAACATTAGGCACTAAATAAACCATACAACCATAGGCAGAGGGAAACAAAAATTGGACCTTGTGTGGTTTTGGTTCTACATGATGATCAAAGCTCTCATGTATTTTTCCTTTGCTCTTTTACAATTTTCTTTTAAAATTAGAAGTTGGTTTTCCACATGAGATGTATCCAGATGACAACTAATAAAATAAAATCATAAGCCAGAAGAGTGAAAGCTCAGCCTTCTTGAGGTAATTTGAGGAAAGTACAGGAAGAGATTTTTAATGCAGCTGTTTACAACTCTGCTTTAAGCTTTTATTACATCTGTTTATCCTCAATGACTAATATTTTGGAGAAAGGAAATCAAGGTTCTACACCCTCATTCTTCAGTTAAGTGTTGAGACTACGCATCATCTGTAGCTCCCAAGCCAGCCCTCCAGCAAGACCAGGGAAGACCCAAACCCACACACCTGACATTAAAGGTAAAATAAGGCTTCTTGCTGTTAAACTTTTCAGGCCTTCTTATTATAAAAGATTTAAAAAGTAAAAGAACAACTTTTATATAATACACTTTTGCACATCACCTCAAAAAGCACAGAGAGAAACCAACATGTCCTAAAAGGACACCTGTTGTGACAGAAACTGACATACGGAAAGCTACAGCAGCAAACAGATTAGTTTTAGTGAGGAACATCCAGTGCCAAAAGCTTATTATAAATAATTGCTATAGAGTCTTCAACATATCGGGGGCATTGTACATACAAGGCAGTCACTGCCTTTAATTTACAGCTGATTTAGTTTTGAATCAAGATTAACAGTAAGAGTACCTCATAAGCAAGCAAGTATTGCAGACAGCTAGTAAACACAACATTTCCATTACTGATCTATGAAAAGTTTAGTCTTTGGCTTAAAACTAGTTTATAGTAATTAATGCTTAAATGTTTATGGAATTCTCCAGTTGTAAAGAAATGCACACATTTCTTTGTAAATGTATCCTATCACCAGTTTGCATAAACATGCCTATGTTTTCTTTTAGTACCAGACAGATGTTTTGCATCTTTCCCAGCACATTTTTAAAAATATGGTCCCAAATGAGAGCTGTTATGGCTGTCTCACGGTCACCAGTTTTCCTACTCCCTCAAGAACATTTCAAATAAGTCATAAGGGGCACAGAAACAATTTTAGAAAAATCAATTAAGCATATAGGAATTTGTGGTGAATTAAACTGGTTTTATTTGATTCTACACACCTCCGCAATCAAGGCATTCTCTATGAGAGCAAACAGAGTACTGTAGTCCATTGATGGTTAATGAGAGGTAGCTGCATGTCTGTTGTACCCACTGCTTTGAAATGGTGCACACTGATTTATTCTCAATTCTCTTGTTAACAGAACACTGCAATATGGTTTTCTGAAAAGGTTTCTCAAAATATTTACCGGTCATCTACTGAAGGGCTCAACCTACTTGCCACAGACTGCTAACCCTGTAGTTACTCCTCACACCAGTTGCTGAGGAGGCAGAGTGCTGTGCCTGGCTCCTATCTGGATGCTCACTCTTTTATATCAGCAGCTGGCTAGTTAAATAGATGTGGGATAGAGCTTCACTTCCATCATCTCTGCACATCTCCTTTCTCCACAACTACTAGAAAGGAGAAAGTTCAGTCTCTTCCTTCCTCAACACCAGAGATTCTTAGGTGTTATCAGAATGGATAAATGTCCACTATTTTATCTGTCTCTGGCCTGTGGCCATTTCTGATCACTCTCTGAATAACTCCACACACTACTGCTAGACAAAGTTCCGAGTAATAGTGTGAAATCGGTACTATTTGTAACAGTTTCACTGTTGCCCAGAAGCTCCTGAATAGCAGCTGGAAAACTGCTTTGAGTTCAAGTATTATTCTGCTGTTGCTTGGGAAAACTAATGAGATTCAACATATTCACTGGTGCTATTCAGAATCCTTTGGTCAGCAGTGACTGTCAAGAATTATATGATTACTACTTTGGTGCTGCTTGGAAACATTAAGAGTAGCATAAGCAATGCAGTTTTCTGATGAATCAGAAAGATTATTGTATCATTTTACACAGGCTATTTTCAAACTATAAAAGGGATTAAAATAAAGTCAAAAGTTTAAATTTTGAAGAAACTGAGTATTCAGGCACTCATACTTTTCCTAGAAAAAGCTTCCCACTCTCCATGAGCAAGTGGATTTTTTAGGCCCTAGTTTGATATCAGCATCCAATACCTTGGCTCTCACAAGTATGGTTCAGTGCTACACA
Organism: Dermatemys mawii; assembly: GCA_007922305.1. Lineage (NCBI taxonomy): Eukaryota > Metazoa > Chordata > Testudines > Dermatemydidae > Dermatemys > Dermatemys mawii. Next base: position 9,221,034 of record ML677332.1, on the reverse strand, counting down.
TCTGTGGCCATATACATGTTGCCAGGGGTGAAAGTAAGTTAAAGGACTTACCGGTACGCTGGAAGTCCTGGTCAGGGGCGGAGCCTCAACCGGAAGAGGCACGGACTTAGCCGCCAACTCTTTAAATCAAGATTTAAAGGGCCCAGGGCTCCAGCTGCCACTGCAGGGGAGCCCCAGGCCCTTTCAATCACTGAGGAGTCCTGGGGGCTCCCTGCTGCCTATGCTACCCCAGGGCTCTGGCAGAGCTTTAAAGGGCCCGGGGAGGTAGCGGCAGCCAGGAGCCTAGGGCCCTTTAAATCCCTGCAAAGCCCTTCTGCTGGAGCCCTGGGTTAGCACCCATGGAGCCCTGGGGTGCTTTAAATTCCCTCCAGAGCTCCACTGCCACTACCCCAGGGCTCCACTGCCACTACCGCACGCTGCTTCCCCGCAGCCCCCATTGGACCCGGACAGCAAACCGTGGCCAGTGGGGAAGCGGCAGGTAAATAAAGCAGTGGGGCCCTGAGGGTACTTACCCTGTGCTCCCGCACCGCTGCCCTAGAGCCCTTTAAATTCTGGGGAGACGTGCCGCCGTTCCCCGGGGCTCCAGCCGTGGGGTTCCGGTGGGGATTTAAAGGGCTTGAGGCTGCGGCAGCCGCTACCGCCCCATCCTATTAAACCCCCGCCAGAACCCTGCGGCTGTAGCCCTGGAGAGCCGTGGCGAGTCTCTGCTGAAGCCCTGCTGCTGCTACCCCAGGGCTCCAGCAGTGAGACTCTGCAATTTAAAGGGCCTAGGGCTCCAGCTGCTGCTGGGAGCCCCAGGCCCTTTAAATTGTCTCCTGTGGAAGCCAGTCCCGGTACAGAGAACTGGCTCTTGCCAGTACACCATACTGGTGCGTACCGGCTTACTTTCACCTCTGCATGTTGCTAATCATGGGTGTAAGAGCCTATCCTTATAAAACTTTTTGACTCTCTCTTAATGACTGTAAGTTCAGAAGATCTATCACGAATCATTTTCATACAATGAAGTAGTCAACAGTTTCTTACTTTCGCTGACAGAAAACCCAATTACATCTGATTGCCAAGAAAGGATAGGATAGTTAGAAGTATATTAATGGAAGTCAGTTCCTTTCTAGTTTTATTTTTGCCAAGCAGACATTCTGTCATTGCACACACACACACACAGTTTGATCACAGCATTAAGACTTGTCCTTAGGGTATTCAGAAAGTCAAACCAATCTCCAATTCTGTATCACTGACTATAACTGGACTGCAGTTTTCAAATAGAAAAAAAATCCAATGCACTTGATGTGTCTGCAATAGCTTTAACAGGACTTGATTTCATATATGCCAACATTTTAATGCTGAAGTAATATGATTAATACATTACAGCTAATCCTTCCTCAATTTAAGCTAATACAAATCAGACAGTCTAACTTGGTTTTGAATGTGGTCTGCACAACTTCTGCAAAAAATTCTTATACACCAGAGTGAAAAATGCCTGAAATTATAGCTTATCAAATTCAGAAGGCAATTAAAAGAACGCAGTTAAACTTCCACAAGATTTTCAAACAGAAGGGCGAGTGATCAGAATGAAACTCTTTTCTCAGGCTCTGGGATTCACAACAGCTTTACGTTTAAATTCAAATTCCAGGGACAAGAGAAATGAGAGATGCCTTCATTGTTACACATCGGTGTTAGAAATTCATGAAAGGTATTTGAGACAACTGGAATCATTGGAAGCTTATGGCCTAGCTAACAGCTAGGTGTAACTGTGGTTTCAGTCAAGTCTTCCAAACACTAGAAGATACCCCAAAAGATTCAAAACTTGCTCTGATCTCAACTACTGAGATATACTGCAGCCAATACCATTAGAATGCAGTTCTAAACTAGGCACTTCACCTATTTGCCTTCAAGAGCACAATTCTCCATCCAAATACTTAAATGGCATTTGTCAAATACTTTAAAATTTGGTTGTAATATTTTATTTGAAAATAAAATCTGACAGATTTCCTTTTCCACTTTGTTGATTTTCCCCTATATTTGAAGTTGAACTAAGACAGCTGTGTACTTTGTCTATGTATTGGCATCAATTATGTAAATATAGCTCTGGGTTGTATCTGCTGTACATATCTCCAACACCTTTAAAGGATAAAACCAATGGACAATGAAGCAGTTCTATTTACAAAGAGAGATCTAACAACCAAGTTTGATTAAAGTTACAAGGCAAATACCTTGCCTGGTTTCTTTGCCTACACTTCCAGCAGAAGTATCAGTGACCCCACTACCCATTTCCAAGCTTCCAAAAGAAAGAGAAAACCATCCATTCCCATCCCACCCACCCCTCAAGAAAAGAGACAGCAGGGTCATTTAAAGGGCAACTTCAGTGTTAAAATGCATTAATACTGATCTCATCAGCTTTATTCCTGCAAGGAAACACCATGGAGTGGGAACAGCTCACAGCATGAGAGGCTGAGCCTGTACCTCAAGCCCTGACCCTATCCCCCACCCACAAAATCTAATCCAGGTGTGACTCCCAGATAGGGATGTCTGTGGGGTCAGAGACAGTATGCCATAAAATGGACCCTCTATCTCAAGACTGTGGGTTTTCTGCTCCTCTCCATTCAGAGAGTAACAGAGCCCTCCACATCACTATCAAAGAGGAAGGAGCACAAAAGGACTTAATAGTTTATTTTGTTTCTGCTAGATTCCAAAGACAGCATATGAAAGCAGAATTTCACACTGAACATCCAAAAAATAAATTGTTCTTTCTTCAATTGACAGAACTGAATTAATCTGTCTTTAGCAATGAGAGTGAATAAACTTACAGCAAGTGTGCTGCTATTTGATTAGATTTACTAAGCCATACATCTGCCAATTATTATGCAACCTGTTTTCATGGCTCTGAACTAATAGAGTATTTCCCCTGAGCAATACTTTGAGATACTTTAACAAAACACATGCATCAGATATTGACATTTATCTGTTTTATAAAATGATCTACTTGTAGATCAGTATTGAGTAGACTATTAGAAAAGTAATATTTTAAAAGCTGTATCAATATTAAAGTTGTGAGGAAACTGCAAGATAAGCTTAACATTTCATCTGCTACAGATAAGGCTACCAGGCAGGAACATGATATTCCCTAAATTACAATGTTCTTGTTTTGGTGCCTATGCAAAACATAATATATTGTAACAGTGTACAACAGCAATGTCACTATTGAGAAGATTAGGAATGAATTTATAACTTTAGGTAGAAAATCCAAATAAGGAATAATTAATTCCAGTGTACTCTAATTTTTTTCCAGAATTTGAAACTTCTAACAAATTGAAAACTCCTTAAATCCCAGTTAATTTCTTATCACAAGGATGTCTTTTCAACAGAGAAATCCTATTACTCCAAGCAGGGGTAATCTCACCATCTGCTCACACTACATTTAACATTCTTGGTCTACTTACGCAGAGTTGGACAGCAATTTCCTGTCCCAAAATATGAGGCGCTGATCACAATTTCATTTAACCTGTTATTTATAATCATCCATTTCAGTGAGGTACACAACAGTACATTTAAACACAGTGTACATTTAAAAAAAAAAAAAATCAGTCATTTTCTAAGAGAAACTTTACAACTACCAGCAATCTGACCACTTACGGAAGTTCTAAAAATTCCAGCACTAAATAGTGATGGTAACATATAGATCCATTTCCACCCTTCTTTTTAAAGTAATGCCTTGATGTACAATAGCCCAAGTTTCTAAAAGGTATAATTAGGGTATGTCTTTACTAGCAACATTAAAGCAGTGTCACAGCACCAGCACTGGGAGAGAGCTCTCCCAGTGCTGTAAAAACCCACCCTGGTAAAAAACCCACCCTCATAAGGTGAGTGGCTCCCAGAGCTGGTGCACTGTCGACACTGCCACTTTATAGCACTGAAAGTTGCAGTGTTCAGGAGTGCGTTTTTTCACCCCCCTGAGCAAAAGAGTTGCAATGTTGTAAAGTGGCAGTATAGACAAAGCCTTAGGCTATGTGGTTTTTTTTTAAGTATTCCCTATGTTTGTTTTGCTTTAACTACACAGTAGTTTAATTCTGTGATGTTTTCTGAACACGTCATGATGGCTTAGGTTGAATTTAAAGCATGTACAAGTTATTTCTTAAACAGGAAAAGCCATCATTGCCCCTGTAAGAGATAGTGGGAAAAACTTATATAAAATAATATGCAGCAACAACACACTAGAGTGTACTAACCAAATGACAAGGCATTTATAGCAAGATATTCTCCACAGTAGGCAAACACATACGGAGGAGAAACCCTACTGTTAAAAAAAAAAACCCCACACCTTTTATCCCACGGCAGGGGTGGCCAGCCTGTGGCTCCTGAGCCACATGCGGCTCTTCAGAGGTTAATATGCAGCTTTTTGTACAGGTGCTGACTCCGGGGCTAGAGCTACATGTGCCAACTCTCTAAAGTGCTGGGGGATACTTACTTCTCAATCCCTGGCTCTGCCACAGGCCCTGCTCCCACTCTACACCTTTCTGCCCCCTACCTATGCCCTTGCTTCTCCCTCCCCTACCCCAGAGCCTCCTGCATGCAAAGAAACAGCTGATGGGCAGGGGCAGGAGGGATGGGCTGATCAGCGAGGCTCCCAGCGGACAGGAGGCACTGGAAGCAGGGTGAGAGGGATGATGCGGGACTGCTGATGTATAATTATGGCTCTTTGGCAATGTACATAAGTAAATTCTGGCTCCTCCTCAGGCTCAGGTTGGCGGCCCCTACCCCAGGAAGTCCCAGATTGTTACAAGCTTTTGAGAAAGCCTAACAAAAGTCACTTCAACCAGAACGCCAGGAGTAAGCCACATAACAGCTTCACTATTTTGCTACGTTCACAAGTAGCTATCTTGAAACTTGTATGCTATGAACTCAATTTACACCAACTCATTTTACCAAGGTAACCACACGGTGATAACAGTACTGACATCTAGATCTGAACTGATGACAGTATATTACAGGGATCAGCAACCTTTCAGCAGTGGTGTGCCGAGTGTTCATTTATTTGCTCTAATTTAAGGTTTGCGTGCCAGTAATACATTTTAACTTTTTAGAAGGTCTCTTTCTACAAGTCTATAATATATTACATAAAACAATAGTTTAGTTAAGTAAGTAAGGTTTTAAAAATGTTTAAGAAGCTTCATTTAAAATTAAATTAAAATGCAGAGTCCCCTGGATTGGTGGTCAAGATCCGGGCAGTGTGAGTGCCACTGAAAATCAGCTCACGTTCTGCCTTCGGCACCCGTGCCATAGGTTGCCTACCCGGTATATTATAAGCACTATACATTAAAATAGTTAAGTTATTCTGGTAAGTTTTCCTACAAAAATTTCGTCATATGCGCTTTGAAAAGCCAACATTTGATTACCAATCATTTTCAGAATGTGCAGATTTCATCATTACAAGTACATTTAGATTTGTCAAGTAAGTGAAGCAGGAAATATTTGCTAGAGTCCAGACTTCTGCACTCTCCTGCAATAATCGATACCACAACTACCCTTTCTGATGTATAAAAAGAGTACAAGAGGCTGATGTCACTGACTGCTGCAGGATAACGAACTCTATTTAACCTTGCCAAGTAGCTAAAAATCCATTTCCTTTTTAATTATGTACAGCAATTTGTTAATTAGATCTACACATCCAGGCAACTGATTTATTTTCTTCAGAAATTTTTAAAACTTTGCTGTACTTTCCTCAATAAAATAGAATATTACAGTAAATTTTGTACCAACCATAGATGCTAAAAGGCAGTCACTCATAAAACACACACAAACTTTTTATCTTCCACTTCAGTAGGTTAAATTCAAAACATATCGCATTTTACAGGGTGGAGTTTGGAATTCTAAAGGAATAATGAACCCCATACACTAAATTGTTTACTACATCAATAACTCTAAGTTGCCATTAAACAACTACAGGTTTATAGGTGCAAACCACCCCCACTCCACCAAAAACAAACACACAAAACAAAACAGAGCTAACATTCCATTTCAATGTACTTTTCTGACTGGAGTTCAGTGATATCATTGACTCCAGGAGTTAAAATGAATTTCAAATCCCAGTTTACTACATTTATACAGCATTTAAAGGATCACACAAACATTACCAGAATGAGCGACTGACAAAGGGTAAAACAAAAACCCATTAACTGCACCAAGCTATTTATTGATAGCAGTCATCTAGAGCCCTGCAAATCTGTGGCAGTCCACTTTATATCTATGGATAGCCACATCTGCTGATGCGGCTATCCATGAGCCACATTTGTAGATCGCAGATCAGATGCGGGTACAAAATGTGTATCCTCATGGGGCTGTACAGATAGAGATACTATTTTAGGGCTGGTCTTCACTAGCGTGGGGGATCGACTGTAGATATGCAATTTCAGCTACGTTTAACGTAGCTGAAATCGGCGTATCTACAGCCGACTTACCTGCCGTCCTCACAGCGGTGGCGATCGGCGGCACTCTCCCCTGTCGACTCCAGCTTGCGCCTTTTGGTGAGCTAGAGTTACGGAGTCGACGGGGGCGCCGCTGGCGATTGATTTATCGCGTCTTGACGAGACATGATAAATCGATCACCGTAAGATCGATCTCTCCCGGCTCTAGTGAAGACAAGCCCTTAGTTTTAACTAGCAATCCAGAATAAGGACCACCACCAATTTCAAACCCAGTCAATTTAAAGAGAAGAAGAGTAAGTTAAATGAAATTTCAAGTATTAAATCTGCTCCCAAAGACCTGTGAAAATATTTGTGGTTTTACAATCACAATTTCCTATTTAAGTAGCTTGTTTCTTGATTACTGTTCAAAGTCCCATACAAAAGGGAAAAGTGACTAAGACTCTCCTCCCACGTTTATTTGTTGATTATTTGTGCAGGTGAACCCTTACGCCCTGCAGAGCCCCATCAACAAAGCTACTCCCTGAGGCCCACAGGCAACGCACTTCAACAGGGGTGAAGGCATATCAGGGTTGCAAATCTGTATGGAGGGTCAAGTAAGGAAGGCTGTGCCTCCCCAAACAGCCAGGCCCTGCCCCCTGTTGGACCCACACCCACTTCCTGTCTGCCCCTCTCAGAACCTCCAATCCATCCAACACTCGCGCCCACCCCATCCCTTGACTTCCCCCTCCAGAGACCCACCCCTAGTCAGCTCCCAGGACTCCACCCCCTATCCAAACCCTCTGCTCCCTGTTCCCTGACCCCTCTCCACACTCCTGTCCCTGACAGGCTCCCTGGGACTCCCTCACCTATCCAACACACCCCCGCCCCGTTCCCTGTCCCCTGACTGCCCTCCTGAGACCCTCTGCCCCTTATCCAACCCCCAGACCCCCTTACCACACTGCCGCACTGATCTGCAGGAGCACGCAGCCGTGGCGCACTGAGGCTGCAGGGGGAAGAGGAACAACCGGGGAGGAGCTAGCCTCCCCTGCTGGGAACCTAAGGGCCAGACAGGATGGGCCTGCATGCCATAGCTAGCACAGGGGTGGGCAAACAGGATCAAGTTTTAAATGAAATCAACACTGATCCAAAACTCACTACATAAAGCATTTTAAGTCAGTCAACTGGAAAAAAAACTTGTCTAATCTATTTACTGTGATTTTCTCTAGGTGTTACTAGAAGTAACAGCAGGTAAGCCATTTTCAGACTGAAGTACATTTTTAAGGTGATTATGCACCTTTAAAAAGCACCAACATTAGATTGTTAATCAATCAACAGAAAAATGACTCTCTCACCCCTTCAGAAGCAAGCATTCATTTTTCTGCTTTGGGTCTAACCTTCTTCCACCAGGCACTTTTTTTACTCAGTGCAGCTGTCTGACTCCACCATGCTTTTATTCATGCTCATCTTTCCTCACAGCACTTTATTTCAGTTTCTCTTGCCTTCAATTGCCCCCCGTCCCCCTCCATTTTTCTAGAGAGGACCTGATAACATAACTAAGTTTAACCTATTTTCTCCCTCAAAGCCACCACAGAAACCTTTGTTTCAGGTCTAATCTGTATCAGATAGTGATGAATTATTACAGGGAAAAACGGTCTCTGCCAGAATGAGGAACTGAACTCCATTCTGAACTAACAAGCATTACCAGTGGACCACAAAGTACTCCCCCTTTTGTAACTTCATTTTTTTCCCCTTACAGTTTATCCTTCCCTTCTATTTTCTTTAGGATATCACTTATGGCTGCTGCACATACTACATTCTCAAAAGAAGCTGTAAAGGTCTCCTACGCAACCATTAGGATTTCCAGTTATTTTACATCCATCCATTTTCTTTAAGAAGGGAGATTCTCCTCAACCCAAGTACATCAGTTATTTTTACACTCTAATTCTCTAGTCAGCAAAACACCATCACTTTCATTTCACTGTATTTTGGAAGCACATTTAACACAGTAGTTATAATCATCATTAAGATTAATTTTCCTTTCTTCCATATCTTATTTCCACTCTTTAAAGTATTTTCTTGCTAGTATTCCCTTTACCCATCTTTCCTTCCCAAGCACTAGACAATCTTCAAAAAGTTATTTATACTTTCAAAGACACATGTACATGTTTTAGATTTTTCTTATTGTGGTTTCAACAAAGAATAAGACTTACATGACAGTACATTGACTACTATGCATTACAACAGGGACGTGATTATGTCTAAAAGTACTTTAAAAAGAGACAACTTAGTGGTTTAAGAATTAGAGCTGAAATACTCATCTTAGCTGGAACAATGGGGTCAAATATCAACACGTTATCAGTTATGCTCCTCAGCCATCCATGATACAATAAACCAAGTTAAATACACTTTAACTTTTATCAGTATTGTAGATGATAACTAAGATCGCACATACTCTGCATTTGTATTAGAGTCAGGTACATTACCTAAGAACATGTATTTGATTCAGTATGCAGCACCAAAGATTTTCTTCCCTTCATGGTTGTTCACTAAGCTATATACCAGCTGACACCTACAACTCCAGCGCACCCAAGGTAGCAACCCTGACCTCATACATATGTACTCTCCGAAATGTAACCAGATCCTTGGGGGTGAACGGTGTTGTATAAATGCAAGACGTTATTCAAGGGCTCTTGCAAATAGAAGAAATGTTGAAATAATGTAATTAATAGGGAGAAGTTACTAGACATTTTTACGTGGCCGTTTATAGACAGCCATGTCCCCCGCAACCCCAAACAAACTTGAACCCACGTAAAAGAAAAGCAAGTTACAGCGACGGGTTCAGACCTGGGGCTAACTGGGCCGCGATGTCCCGTTGCGTCCCGGACCCGCCCGGCTCTCCCCGGCGAGGCGGAAAGTCAGCAGGAGGCGTCAGAGCATCCGAACAACCCGGACCCCGGGGACAGACACCAAGGGCGGCAGGGGCCCGAGCCCGGGGGAGGAAGGAAGCAGCGAGAGCTGCCGACGGGGCCAGTGGCCCTGCCCCGCACGGCCCCGGCTGGAGCCGAATCAAGGCAGCTCCTCGGCGCCAGCCTCACTGGCCGTAGCCCCAGGGGACGGCGCCCGAGCAGAGGCCAGGCAGGCCCCGGGCTCAGCGCCCTGGCGGCTGCGGGACGGGGCGGCGATGCCGGGGTCCGGGAAGGGGAGGCGGGCGCCGCAAGGGCCCCAGCCCCGGGGGATGGGCGAGCCCGGGCTGCCCGGACACCGGAGAGACCCAGCCCGCGGGCCGGGCGGGTGGGTCCCGGTTACCAGCCCCGCTCTCACCTCACAACGCCGCTACCCCGCGGGAGCGACCATTACCCGTCCCTGCGCCGCCACGGCCGCAGATAAAAGTCACTGGAGGGACGAGCCCGCCGCCGGCCCAATGCCCGCGCCCGCTGCTGTGCGCTCACTTCCGGCCGGGCCCGAGAGCCCGCCTCCTGGGGGCGGAGTCTCGGCGCCGAGGAGCCGGGCAGTGGGTGGAGCTGATTCAGAGGGGCGGGGAAAGGGGTGATGAGGGCGGAACCCTGGGGCGGGGGCGGAGCGTGGCCTATTGCGCAAGCGTGGGGCCCTGCGTGAGCTCACGCTTGTGCTGTTCTTGTTACGTCACTGTTCTGTCTGTAATGACGAGGTGGGGCCTGAGTCACTTGAACCTTGGCCCATTGCTCACAGGACCAGGGGAAGGTGAAAGTGTAGCCAGACCCAACTTCCCCCTTGCACAATGACACCAACCCCTGGACCACCTAAGGTGACCAGACAGCCTGATTTTATAGGGACAGGCCCGGAGTTTTGGGTCTTTATCTTACATACGGTCCTATTACCCCTACCTCCCTGCAGATTTTTCACACTTGCTGTCTGCTCATCCTACCACCACCCAACAGGCTGGTTCCTGTTCCTGTAATGCTATATACCTGTAATGCTAGTTCTTGTAATGGTGATTTGGGGAGGGGCCACGTTCCTTGCCCTGGCTCAGACAGCATGGCTCATGTTGCGGCCACATCTGGCTCGTGCTGAGGATATGCCACGTTCTGCATGAACCTGTGGGGTCATATTAGCATGAGTCAAGGGGCTGCTGGGCCAAAGTTCAGTAAGTAATGTTGTGACCAGCAACCCCCATAAATACGTTGCTAGGCCAAACCTGAGCGGCAATGCAAACCTGCAGATGAGGTCATAATGCCACTCAGTTTAAGGTGATCAGACAGCAAATGTGAAAAATCGGGACAGGGTGTGGGGGTAATAGGAGCCTATATAAGAAAACGACCCCAAAATCAGGACTGTCCCTATAAAATCGGAACATCTGGTCACCATAACTTTGGGGGCCCTCTCAAGTGGGGGCTGGGACAAATTGATCCTTGCCATCCTTGGCATGAATAACATGCATACAGCTTGCAGACACCACTCAAGGAAGACCATTGTGAAAATTTTCTCTTGAAATCAATGAGCTCCACAGGCAGGAAAATGCCTATTGTGTCAATGCACAAACAGCACAAGCTGTGAGGCTGTGTCAGTTCTGATGTGGAAGAACTCCTGAGGGAGATTTTAAATATCTGGTGGGAAAACACATTGCATCGATAAGGACATATTTTAAAGACTGCCTTCAATTTAATTTAATTTAATTTAAAAATCTTTGACCACGCTTTATATAAACACTGGATATTGCCATCAAAATGAATTGCCATATTAAAAGATATTAGGAGATTTTAGGGGGAGGTGCTACTCAACCTAATTTCCTTTTCTTATCATCTGATCTACGTAAGAATTTTCAGAATTACTGGAAACTTGCATAACAAACATGTCCTTCTCCCGGGCTGCAATTCAGAACAAATACAATGAACTTCCTTTATCACATACTGTGGAGGAAGGGTACTGAGTGTGCTTTCTGGGGAAGAGAAAATAAATCAAACTAAGAGTTTTGGAATGACGCTAGTAAAATAGAGTTAGATACAGCTTGTGATTTTTAATAGCAGAAGTAAGTATTTCATCATTTGTCAGTGGAAAAGGCTATAATGTAATCAGGGACATCTATTAAATAAATATTCACTTACTGTAACTTTACAAAATATTTCATAGCCCCCAAATGATCAGCATTTGGAGTACTGAACTTTTCTGAACTGTCAAAATCAAAAAGAAATAAAAATTTTGTTTTAGTAATCTCTGAAAAGTACAAATTGCTTTTTGTATGTTTAAAAGTATTATATATGGCATTTTAGACAAGTTTAGGCAAATATAAAATCTCATAATATCTCCTAAAATGCATTATATGTACTGTAACAAAAAGGTTTTTTTTCAGTCTAAATTCTCTATCAAGAAGACAACATCATATTTTCTACATTCCAAGATGTGTCACTCAGAATGATCAAATGACTCACTGTGACTATTGATATTGATATTCAGATAATGAATTTTTTTTACATTTCTGGAGACCCCAGAAACAACAAAATATATAATCCAGGCTAGATAGCACATGAAAAACTGTCAGTAAATTGCTCAGTTCATGAAGAAATTACATATATTGCTTACCTGGAATATACTCTTGTCTTAGTTTTTATATGGGCACTCATTATGGCAGTATCTGACTGCTTATTGTAAGGATTAATTAATTAAGGCTCTGATCCTGTACCATTAAAAGCAATTATTATAGCTGTAAAACACGACGAAGGTGCTAGATATTGCCTAAAATATGACTGCCTGGGACTGGACCAAATATGAGTCACAGAAATTTGAGACAGAAAGAGATTAATTCAGTAATTTAATCCATTTCACAGACCAATGCAGAATTATTCTCTTCAGTCTATTATCAAGCCTATTTCCAAGTCTACATTAAATGTCATAAGCAGCAAGGGTTCCGTGACCTTTCTTGGGAAATTATTTCTGTCTAATACAATAGTTCTTATTGTCAAGAAAGTTTCCTGATATTCAGCCTACATTTTTTTTATCTCATCATAATTAGTTATCTAACTATCTACTCTAATCTATTTAAACACATTCCTAAAGTGCCCATCACTATGCTATATAGGTTCTGATCCTCTTGTATACCCTAAAATATCCCCTTTCTTTTGTTTGTTTAAAAATAAATTCTATAAAAATAGCAAAATATGGTACAATGGTCATAGTTTCTCAACTATATCCACATTCAATTTGTTTATTTTACACCTCCTCCCTTTGTACCATTAGATATACTTTAATAGAGCTCCCATCCAGCTTTTGGAACTTGTCTCCGATTTGCTATGTGTCCAGTAGGGGTTCTCTTATATGCAAGGTGTTATGGCACCAACACATCTTTTCTGAGCAAACTTACAATGATGAGTGGCTCTAACCAAGTGGTTCTGCCTCTAGAATGGTAACTACTTGGTACAAGCCCAGCTTGTAGGTAGGACAAAATTATTGCATTCTTATTTGAACTGATGAGGGGAATGCTGACACAGCCCACAGCTTTGTTTATAAAGGAATAATTATAATGATCTCTGTGTGCCTTGTTGAAAAAATGGTGTCACCCTTAAAGTATTTATGATACAGGAAATCACTAATGTGAACATTTAAATGCTGTACACATGTATAACCAGTGTCACTAATTTTGCCACTGTATATGCTATCAGTGACACACTGATAAAATATCTAAATTGCCTTATACATTTCCAGGGAGCCTTTTTCAAACACATGTTTTGTAAGGGTAGATATGTATGGCATAAAGATTGGAAATAAAGGTTGGTCCTTTACTCAATAAACGTAAATTCAAAGCATACATTAACAAACTTTTGTCACTAAAAACACTTTCTCCAATTAATTGGAAAAATCTCTTTTAAGAATTAATTCTGGCACTGCTATGCAAACCATCCTTGACACTCATAGGACACTAAGCTTGGTTCCCATATATGTTTTGTCTTAACTGCATATTTCTTTCCTCTGTGATTTTGTATTACATCTTTTTATTATTTAAATATAGTTATTCTGTAGGAAAATCAATATTGCTATTTTATGATACATTATTAATAATTACAAATGTGGATTTATAAACTTCTAATTAAACAAATGGTCAGCTGGCTAGAATTAATTTCTCACAAAAGTATATTGAGCTGACAGGGTCTGATCCAATGCTTACTGAAGCTGATGGAATTCCTTCTTCGTATGTGGCATTAGTTCTCTTGGTTATAAAATAGGAATGGTTCTAGCTCCAAATTCAGAGCTGTATTTTTAAAAACTTACTTTCCAAATTCTGGGAGTGTTTTTATTTGGGGTCCTGTTTCTGTCCTTTATATAAGGAGGAGTAGCTATGAAATTTGTACTAGAATCCAAGTTTGGTTTCTGACCGTCTCATGTTAATCTTTGGATCTGATAGATTGGCTTATACCCATGTTTAGTTTAATATAGTTTCAGGTTCACTTCATTGCAGTGTTTTCGCAGAGGAATAACAGAATAAATGTATGCAAAAGACAAATAACACTGCACAACTAATTATGAGAATAGTGTTATGACTGATAAACTGATACGTGCAGGTTGCAAATGCCTTTCTTCTGACAATATTCAAGACACAATACAACTTTTATGTATGCTCAGAGCAAAAAGACAAAATATTTACATAAAAATGTATTTTTAAGCTTACATGAAGATATTAAAATAGATTTTTTAAAAAAAAACTTCTACAAAGTTACTCCTTAGTGTCTTTTAAACAGCTATTCACAACCTATTCAGGCGACTCTGCCAGTTTACCCAATCAAGCTCTTAGCTGTATTATTTGTATTGCCAGCTAGCTTTTATTAAATGGTGAGAGAAAATTCAAACACCATTGTGTTAAACTGTATTTCACTGAATGGGAGGCTGGTATTGGGAACACACTAATCATTAAGGGCCTGAACCTGTTTCCTCCAAAATCAGTAGCAATGGGATTAGGCCACAATATAGGGGTGGAGAGCATAGCATGCCAACCACAAAAGCCTAAAATCCTAATACTGATATAGGGGTCAGTAGTTGGGAACAACTGCTTTAAAAATAGGGGATTAGATCCATAGAGCTATTTTGATTTGGAGTTGAGGATTTGACCTAATATCAATTTAAAAAAAAATAAAGATTTGGTGCAATTGGGTTCGTAATTTGTACTATATACACACAATAGAAAGGAGAAGAGGGAAAATCTTAATTTTTAATAACTAAATAAAATATACTGTTTTATTTTTCTCAGTGTACTACTTATATGAGGAAAGTTACTCATCTGCGTGCAGGATCTGGACCTTGTTCAGGAAAACTATAAGATCCATTTACATTTAGGCTAATGGCTAAATCTTAAAGGCATGTAAAGTTATTTTATCGTTTGGATAACTAGCTTGACAGATGATGGAAATAATTACGTTAAGAAAATATTTTCAAAAGTATTCAACAATTATTAGCTAAAATGGCATAATAATTGCAATTCTACATCTAAATCTTTCTTACCTTACTCTTGCAACTAGATCTGGTGCTCTCAGGGGACTATTCAAGAGTCTAATGTGAGCAGGATTTAAACCCTGTCTGTACATTTAATTAGAACTTGTATAAAAGCTTCAGTTAGGATGGTATTTTTTTTTAAAAAAAAAAACCCTCTTAAAAACACAATTTTAATTTAATACCACTAGGGGGAGACAAGTTCGTTTTGGACTCCAAAAGATTGTATTACTTTATCAAAAGCATGCCTGCAGGACTTTCAGTGTGTTTTTTTAGTTTACTTTCTCTGAATGCCTTTTCTTGAGTAATCTGAAATGTGTGTATGCTTGTCATGTTTAAATATATGATGGTTCCAGCTACAGGTGTTTATTCAAAAGAGTGCTGCTGTTACTATATTATTGTGGGGAGGTTTCAGGGGTAGGGGGGCTGACGTTTTGGAGTCACATTGCTGGTTGACTTGGAAGAGGAGAATAGATTGGGATTACATCTTGTTATAGTCTCATTGCTATGCAACAAACTGTGTAGATTTTTTCATGGTCAGTAGTCTGTCTACCTATGGTATCTCATCAAAACTATAAAAGGGAGGACTTGGATTGGCCAATATAAAAATATATTATTGGGCAGAGAATTCTAAGAAAAATAGCATTCTGTTATGCTTTTAAAATTAAATTATGCAATTAAAAGAGTGACAGTGGATTCAAATGAAGGTAGATTTAAAAGAAACAACATTTTGTAGAGTACTAGTGCAGGTAAATCCTTTATATGCAGTACATGCACATTCTTTTGTCAACACTACAGTGCAGTATGGAGAGATGGGACAAACAGATATTCATAACATATTGTACTCATTTAGCTTGATAGTTAAACCAAATAAATTATGTCTGGAAGGCTTACTAAACTACTGATAAATACAAACAACTGTATATATTGTATCCATTTGCTTTACTACAACCAGTTAATTGGTATAGTTCGAATTATAATCATCCATACCATAAGGCTTTTCACTTTATTTGCTTTTTCAAATACCTTTTGTGTTACAAACAGTTAATAAAAAATGCTAACCAGAGGTGCGATAAACTTTATTTATTGGATAACAATAAGAGTCCAACCATAGATATTTACAAAGGTATTCCTTAAAGGCTCTAATTAAGAAAGTAATTACTACACTGGAAAAAAATTCTGAATACCATGCTTAAATGTTGGAAATATGAGGAACTAGCCCTGGCATAAGTAGGAGCAATTCCTGCGGTGCAATCCTGGCTTCACTGAAGTTAATAAGAGTTTTGCCATTGATTGCAATGGGGCCTAGATTTAATCCATGGAATGAAATGAAATTACACCAGAGCTGAATCTGGACTTGTGCGCTTATATTATATTGTCTATATTTCCCTGTAACAGAGGACTCTGAAGTACTGTAAGTGTTTTGGATGGAATTAAATATGTGGAAGCAATAGCATTTGTTGCAGGTAATATAATCCTTGGTGGCTTTAGAACAGTTTCTATTCTTGTCTTTTATCACTGTTCTGTAGACCCTGGGCATTGTTCAACACTGCTGATTTTCTCTTGTTAGTAATCCAGGTGCATTGCACAGATGTTTTTAAACAACATTTGAGCATAAGTAGATAAGGCTTCCCTCAGCTCCTTTCTGTAATAATACTTTCAACTTATACAATGCCTTTAATGCAAGGATTTCAAAGAGTTTTACAAGTTTAGGTATTATTATCTTCATTGTATTGATGGGGAATATGAGGCAACATTAACATCAACATTTTCAGACATGTCCACTAATTCTAAATGCCCAGTTTAAGACATCTTTGGGTCATGCAAGAGGATTGTCATTACCTCAGCAGAGTGGTCATGGAGCTGCTTTCTAACTGGCAGTGAGTACAGTATCTCTCTTCTTTATCCCATGTATCTGTCCACATCCTAGTTCAGCTACTCAGACTGTGCTCAGGGCTCTGGATTTGTCTTTGGCTCACAGGAAAATCATTGACTTGTGAACGTGTGGAAAAGTTAAAAGTTTCTCTCCATGTTGCTGTGGATACAGTGTTTTCTGCTAGCAGTTAAATCCCAATACTGTAACCAATGGGGGATGAAAGGGTACATTCTTCACATTCCATTAGGTTTATAATCGATAGTATCACTGGGTTTCTGTTCAGCACAGACAACAATGGAGACAACGCTTATATAGGTGCTGGCATGGCTATCAGATTTCAGATACCATAGGAGCAGGATTCATATAGCAAGTCACTGAAATTTGCATGCTTACTCAAAATTTTAAATTTCTCTGACTGGTTTTAGATATTATAAAACAAAATACCCCAGAAGAAAAAGCACCTCCAGTTCTTTGTATTTTTGTTTTGCTCACAAAGATTTTATGCTCTGCTTAGTTATTCCAAGTCAGGAAAAAATATGACTCGCTCTTACCCCAACTATATCACTATGCCACAAGGGAAAACATGCCACATTAGAAAAGATACATATGTAGACATATAATAAAACTAGAGGGTCACATGCTTTGTTGCTTATATAGGCTAAATGTGCACCGACCGAAACAGGAGCTAGAATTAACAGTGACCAGGAGTCTCAGTCTCAGGTTCGCCTCCCTTCCCGTATCTATCACCAGGGGTTTGTGTTCCCAGATATGACTCATGCAGGATAAGGGTACAATAAGATTTATTAATGGGGAGGCAAGGACTCCCCAGGTAACAAAGTGAGATGGATAATAAAACAAGGCAGGCTGTATCAATAGGAATCTATATACAAGGATTAACGTGACCATGACACTACCATCTCTAGCAGCTTGATCTGATAGTTACTTCTCCTCTTCAGGATGGATGAAGCACGACAGGATGGCCAGATCCCTCAGATAGAGACAGAACCTCCAGGCAGAACCAGATGAACATCTTCTCGCTAAGAGGGAAGTATTCAGGTAATTAAATCCCTCCCTGTTTCTTTACTTGAGTCATCATGCATGGGGCAAGTAATCACTATAGAAGATAGATTAGGTGCATATAGGTAAGTATATTCCCTGCTTAAGATGACCCTTGTGGGGTGAATGGCCTACCCTATTAACCCTCAACCACTGGCTCTGCCTTAAACAGACAGCAACACGACAGATGAGCCCAGGACAGCAACCATCTCTTCCTACCTAAACATAAAAAGGCACAGAATTCAGAGGGGGTGGGGGGTGGGGACAAGAAGGGCTTACAAAATGGATGCCCAGTTGTTCTTTAGAGGATCCAAGATGGCCTTAGGATTTTTACCTCTCTACACTCTCAGAGGACCTTCACCCCTTCTATGGCTGGGTAGCTTGCCCACACTCCAGCCAGTCCCTCCAGGTGTGCCTCATGGCTCTCCATTCTGGCCAGGCCCTCCCCCTACCAGCTGGCCCCTTGCCATGCTTTGGGCCCCTCCCACTCCCTCAGTTAAAATCCTATTGATTTTGATGAAAATTGGAAAACTGGAAAGTTCAGGCTGGAAGAGGAGGAGGATAACAGATCAGAATGGGGGTGACGGTCAGAGGCCCAGCTATGGGGGAGGGCTAAAGAGGCCTGGCCAGAGTGGGGAGGGGCAAGGAACCCAGCTGAGGAGGGGTTTTCTAGAGTCGGTTAAAAAGGGCCCACTAATCCTCCCTCTAACTCTAAGGTCACTCATCGCTGTATGCAGAGTCACCAAATGGTGATTTGAGTGGAAATTAGACTTTTCCAGTTTTCACCAAAATCGATGGGGTTTTGCTCATCAATATCTAGAACATTCCCTGAAATGTTGGAACTGATCAGATGTCATTTTCAAAAGATATTACTGTTACCTGAAACTGGGCCAGCTAGTAAGCTTAGGGAGGACTAATTACCCACCAGAATTTGGCAAAAAGCAGCACATTTATTATGCTGATAGCTAAGCTCACAAGAAGATGAGAGGGGTTTCACACGCACATTTGCATACTCATGCTCCCCGGACAGGCACAGCACTGGAGGTGTCAGGATCCTTCAAGGTAAGCATCCCACAGTACAGCAATGGACAGTGCGATGAAGGTAAGTTTTCCTGAGGCACAATGAAATGCAATGCG
Source organism: Dermatemys mawii (assembly GCA_007922305.1). Classification (NCBI taxonomy): domain Eukaryota; kingdom Metazoa; phylum Chordata; order Testudines; family Dermatemydidae; genus Dermatemys; species Dermatemys mawii. The sequence continues at coordinate 9,202,116 of ML677332.1, read as the reverse complement.
GCGAACAACTGGCCAGGCAGTCCCGGCAAAGGGCCTTTATGGGAGGTACAAGCTTGTGAGTGCACTCCTGAGCATATGGCTCCTTGCCCTTTTAAGGCCCTGCTCCTCATGGCCTGGGACTAGAGATGACTTGGCCGTTGCTGGTTGATCACACTCCACCTCGGGCAGTGTCCATGCAGAGTCCATGCATTAGGCGTGTGATCACTACCTACTCAAGAGTCCCAGACATCTTGTCTACTTGAGAGCTCTTCTGATCTTCCAGCTGCTCAAGCAGCCCATTCATCCCACATACGTTGCCAAACTTCATAACTTCACATATAACAATAGCACATACAATTAAATGAGATACAGTATTAATGTCTAGCAGATTGACTTTTAGAATGATACTCACAAAGCATACTTTATACAAAACATATCCTAATTACATGACAGTGGTAAATACTGGGGTGCCAAGATGTCACACTGTGTTTCACAAATGATGATTTCAAAGGACTTTACAACTATTAATTAGTAAAGCCTTACAGCACAACTGTAACGTAAGAATATTATTTTCAGTATAAACAGGGTAAAGCTGAGGCTCAGAGAGGTTAATGGCCTGGCTTCAGAGCTATGGAGCACACGCACACCTTTGAAAAATCAGGCCATATGTGATGTGTCCAAGGTCACAGAATCAGTAATACAATTCAAGTGTCATAGTTCACAATCTGCTTCCATATTCACCTTCCCTAGATATAGCAACTCCTGTTTACCCTCTTCACAATTACTGTCCCTGAATAACTTAAGACATCCTCTTGATCTTTCAATCCCCTTTCAAACGTCAAGCCAGTTTGAAAATTAAGTACACTTCTTGAGCATAATGACTATAAGGCCATTAATCCACTGTTGGGTTTCTTGAACAAAAAATTTCTTATATAAGCATTCAATTATTTCAGCACCTGGTATTATGGGCATCTAGCTTGCCTCATTTTTCAGGGTCAACACAAAGCCTCTGAACACTATCAAGCACTGTTACTCATGAGTAAACATTCATTCAGCAGTAGAAAACAAATGCTGTATTTTGCTCAGAATTGAAAATGCACGGGGGAAACATGATATATACTGACTGGAGAAGACTCAGAGAGGATGACTAACACCACCATTATAAAGGCACTACTTACCTAATGACAAAAGGCAAGCAGATATGCCCATTGAGGTAAAGCTATTCGTGAAACCATTTTAAGCATCATTTCTGCTGGGAAAGTTCTCTGAAACTTCAGAGAATTAAAAGGAATATATGCAGCTATATAACAATATTCATCCCCACCTCTGCAGGCACAGAGGCCACAATACACCAGTGGTGGGCAACCTGTGGCCCATCAGGGTAATCTGACTGCGGGCTACGAGATATTTTGCTGACGTTGACCATCCGCAGGCGCGACCCCCTTGCAGATCCTAGTGTCTGTGGTTCGCCGTTCCCATGAAATTTCACTGGTTGGGTACAGAAGGGCATTATTCTGGAAGGCTCTAGAGAGTTTGTGCACACCCGTAGTGCAAAGCTCTGCATGATTCTGCACAGTAGGTTTTGGGGAAGGTCATAGACAAAAGATTCACTGATATCCAGGCTTTGAAGTCCTTCCGTTTCTAGGGCTTGGCTACACTGGCGCTTTATAGTGCTCTAACTTGCTGGCTCAGGGGGGTGAAAAATCACCCCCCTGAGCGCAGCAAGTCTGAGCGCTTTAAAGTGCTAGTGTGGACAGGCTCCGAGCGCTCGGAGCTAATCCCCTTGTGGAGATGGATTACCAGGAGCACTCGGAGAGCTCTCTCCCAGCGCTCGTGCATGGCCACACTCTCACTTCAAAGCGCTGCCGTGGGAGCATTCCTGCGGGAGCGTTTTGAAATTTCAAGTGTAGCCAAGTCCCTAGGCTCATAGAGCCTACGTCAGCTCTTAAACTGAAGTAGCAACTCTATGGCTACACCAGGCTTTCTGGGAGAGCCTAATCCTGCAGTCACAACATAGGCAAAACTGCCACTGAAGTCAAACTGGTTGCACAAATCAACTTGTCTATGACTCAGTTAATCAGTCTGTAAAATAGGCATAATTCCTATCTCAATGATATGTTGTGAAGCCTAAAGGATGTTTGTAAAGTGCTTTGAGATCTTTTGCTGAAAGATTATACTTTTTACCTGGATTTTTTTTTTTGAGGGGTGGGTAGTAATGAGGTTGTTAGGGCAAAGAGGATGTGATTGCAGTTATCAAGAATTTTAGCTGTCCTATTCTGTCTTAAAAGATATATTGTCTTCGAGACACTTCTCCTTTTCATGATCCTGTAAATTTCCTCCCTTCACATTCACAATTGCGTATCATCTTTATGGCAACTACACCTAGTGTTCATAAATAAAAGTACAAGTAATGCATACAGCTGTCTACCTCACTTTCATACTTCCTCTGTGCGCTGAAGCATGTCCCTAATCTCTTTATTCCTCAGTTTACCAGTTTGTAAAGCAAATGTACCTAGTGCACAGGGATGCAGTGAAATTTAATTAATTAATGTTGCACAGCACTTTGGATCTAAGGGACCTATAAGTACAAAGTACATAATGTCCTTGCTGTGCTTAGCTAATGTTGACCTTTTACAAGAACTGACTTCTTAATATTACTTACATTTATTTAGTCCCTGCTCCAGCAAAACATAGCCCTACAATGATCCTATTGTCTTCAGTTGCAGAAGCATGGTCCATAATCTTTACTTTGTTTCTATGGAAGTTTCTCAGTGCCCTTCACCTCTTTTTTGTCTCCCAGTTTAAACTGATGGCAGCAGCATAACTTCTGTAGAAATCATGTATGCTTGCCAAAATTAGCAATCTGATGCTAAAGTAAATCTCTATATAAATTTTCAGTATTTTGGAACAAAGCTCATGCTGTTCACAGCATGTCATATAAATTCATTAGTTTCCCCAAACCTGGATTTATAGGATCATTTATATAACATTGGGTTACGACTTATTTCCATTCTTGTGCAGTTGGTGGGAGTGCATATTTCCATTTCCTAGCCACACAGTTTGGCACAAAAAAGCAAACTACAGAGCAATGCTCGCTCTAATTTTTTCCCCTTTTGTGCACAGTGAGAATACAATTTTGATTCCTATGAACTTGTTTGAGAAGGGAAAACGACACAAATCAATGTCAGACATCTACTGACAGAGAGTAGATCTCAATGTATATATATATATATATATATATATATATATATATATATATATATATGAGGAGCAGTAGTGGAAACAAAGTGAAACAAATCCCTAGCCATTTGTATATGATAGGCTTTATGTAGATCAACGTGAAACATGCAGTGATGTGCTATAGGGAACCTTTTGGGACGCCCTATTAAAATTCTGTCACAGAACTGAAGAAAAAGTTGGAATGATTTCTCTGCCTCTGATGGAGTCACCTCCTGCCAGAGATTATTTATCCCTGTGGCTCGTAGAAACACTTCTGAAGAGAACATGTTTTGCCTCTGATGTAGAGAAAATGATTCCTACTGGATAGTAACCTCAAAAAATGCAGGAAGGAGTAGAACCTTGGACCCTGCAACAAGGTTTCCCCATCCTTATCCAGCTCAATTACATAAGTAAACACTGCTATACAGTTAGTATAGTTAGCCTATTCTTCAAGAACAAAGCAATAACATTTCCAGCAAATGACACAAAGTGTTTTTGCAAAACACTGTTTCCTCCCTCCTTGGTTATGCAAAAGCACAACAGATCCTCCAATCTCTGACCATTCTTCTTGGTGAGCACATACATTGAAAGCAAATCTGAACTGCCAATTTATTGGACCAACTTCTGTTGGTGAAAGAGACACGCTTTCGATCTTACACAGAACTCTTCTTCAGGTCTGAGTTTCTGGTAAGTCAGAGGAAAATATCATGTATGTAGGGTTAAAAAGTCCCAGTGCCAATTGAGGCTGCTGAATTAAATCTTAAATAAAGAAAAATCAATGGTACAATAAATCTAGCTATTGATCTTAGGACATGTGATTGATAAAGAGGGTGAAAAGATCTAGAAAGAGTGAGATATGGTTGATGTACCACTGTTTAGAAAATAGAACAGATGCATTTTTTCCATATGATGACATTTATTATACCTAATCTATCCTCAAAGGGTCAAGCTTTCCCTGAACTGCCTAAAACTGAGCTCCCTGTAAGCAGAAAGCCTGATTACCTATGATATTCATACTGCAAGCCTTATACGTCTGGGCTTCACACAATGTTGGAAGAATGTTTGAACATCAGGGTGGTGTTCCATGATAGGGAAGGACTGAAAATGTAGGATGGAGTCCTGCAAAAGTACCAGTGACAAAATGTAAATAGTCTCTCAGAATTATCCAGTAGGCCTTAAAAAAACTGACAACATTGGGAAGGAAAGGGACGTACTTCGCTGGTAGCCATTAATTATTTTTATAAATTTGTAGAATTCTATGTCTTACCACATTCACAAGTCAACAGGCAACAGTAAAGTTAGAAGGCATTTTTGCTTGTTTTGGAAGAAGTAGTCACTGAAAATGGGTCAGTGTGCCAACTCTGAATTTCAAGCTTTTAGGATATGGTCTGATTTGAAGTGTGTTACTTCCAAAGCCAATTGTTCACAAATGTATGCACTGGCAGAGAGAGCAGTATAGACTGTGTGACGGAGTCAGACCAGAAGGATATAGGAGAGTGCTGGAAGGCAGGTATATTAGTCTCAGGATGTGCAGGTCCCTGTTCCCTGGATAGCCAAACAAAGGCTACCCCAGACCAATCAAGACACCTGGGGCCAATTAAGAACCTTCTAGAAAGGAGTAGAAACAGCTAGCCTAACTGGGACACCTGAAGCCAATCAGGGACTGGCTGAAACCAGATAAAAACTTCCCAGTTAGTCAGGTGGGCTGTGAGTGTCAGGAGCTGTGGAAGGAGGTTGTGCTGTTGGTGAGACTGAGTGGTGGACAACATATCATCCAGAAGGAAGGAGGCCCTGAGGTAAGGGTGAAGTGGAGTTTGAAGAAGCGGGGACTGCTGTGGGGAAGTAGCCCAGGGAATTGTATTGTGTTTTGTGGATAAAAGGTCAGCCATCTTAGCTGATACCATTAGGGTCCCTGGGCTGGAGCCTGGAGTAGAAGGTGGGCCTGGGCTCCCCCACCTTTTTCCACCTTCCATACTGGCCTGTGATGAAGGTAACTCACTAGGTGGTGACTCTTCTCAATTATACTGAGAAAAGGAGGTCACTCTGGGGCCTAGATGAGTTTCTGAGGCCCCTAAATCTGCCAGGAAGTGCAGGACCCACGAGTACAAACTTAGAGCTTTGTCACAATTGCTACAAGAGTTCTACAACTAAGGAAGGGCAACTATACACCATGAGCTCATCAGCTGCTTAGGAGTCAACAGATAAGACCTCCATCTCATTTATCAGAGTAATAGCAGCTCAGGCGCTGGTGTGTCAACAAGCTAAGAACAATGCTATTGATACTGATCTTAGAGGTAAATCTTCCTCCTAAGCAGCCCTGCTTAAAGAAAGTGAGGTTGAAATATGTCAGATCTAAGATGCCTCAAGTGTTCTGTAACTATTAGACTGCAGCTTGCCTATGTTTAAATCAGGAGATCCAGTCCTGTTAAAACCCAGTTAAATTGTTGTGTATGACCTTTGTGGCAGTGGTATTCATGACACACTTTTAGTGAAAAGGGACAATCTTGCCCTAAACCTGTGCAACAGAAGACTATATCCCCTATGGGATGTGATAATCCAAGAAGTGTATCAACTGGACAAAACTCTTCTAAAGGCCGGGAGATGATCACATCTGGTCAAGGGGTGATGCTAGGGACTCATGTGGATATATAATTTAAGACTGCTCAGCTATGTAAAACAGTTGCTGGTGGATCACGTGAGGCTATGTGCACTGTGTGTTGAAATGTGTAGCAGGAAAGGACCAGGGAAGATAGGAGGCATCACAAATAAACCACTTCTGGGGAGGCAGCTGTTTCAGAGATGCCTTTGCTGGCTCAGTTCCGGCAAGAGGTTCTCATGATGGAGGAGCCTCTGGGACCAGACCCCCTACCTGTGGCTCCCAGCCTCTGTAGCCAGCCAGCCACCCCTCCCGCCCCATGGCTCCCAGCCCGCGGGCCCAGCAGCAACCCCCCTCCCCGCTATGACTCCCATGGCTCCCAGCCTCTAGGACCAGCACCCCCCGCCCCCCCAGTTCCCAGGGCAGTGGGGAAGCCGGAGCCAGGCTCCGCCCATGGGTCCAGGAGGGGGTGGGGAAGAAGCGGGTCGCGGCTCAGTCGAGGCGGCCCCCTCAGCCCCGGGGAGACCTGCCCCGGCCCAGCCGAGAGGTAACCTCGCCCCGCCTCCGCTGCTGGAGCCGCCACCGCCACGTACCTTCTCGCCTCAACCCTCCTTGAAACCTGCTTCCCCTCCCGCGCAGCCTAACCCGCGGCCCTGCGGCCGCCCAATCGGAACCCTCCGCGATGACAAGACGGGGGTCAGGCCCCGCCAATCGGCGCTGCCTCGGAGGCGGGACCTATCGCTATAGGAACCGGAGCGGGTCTGTCCCCGGAGAGCTGGTGCTAGGGGTGCAGGCGAAGCAGCAGCGGCGGCGGCGGCGGCCGGGGGAAGATTCTGGTCGCGCTGACGGGAGCGGCTGCGGAGCCCGGCACGGCCCCTGCCCGAGAGGTCTCCGGAGGCTGCTCCCACAGCTCGCTGGGTCCTGCCCCTGGGCACCCGAGGGAGAGGGCGGAAGGTGAGAGCCCCGAGCCGGCGCGCGGAAAGGAAGGGGGCTGCGTACGGGGCTCTGCTAGGACCCCCTGCCTGGGGGACCCGTCCCCACCCTCTGCTTAGCAGCATCTCTTGCCCAGCTCGAGCCCTGGGGGGGGGGAGCAGTGGGGTTCACGAGAAGACCCCAGCGATGGGGGGTGTCCAGATGATGTCTAAGGCTGGGGCGATCGGAGTGCCCAGAGGAGGCAGCGGTGAACTGGGGTGATGGAATGAGGGGCTGGCTGGGGGGGGGGGGGGAAATTAGGTTGAATCTCAGTTAAACGTACTGAGATCTGCCCACCTGGGGTGCGGGCTTCCCCAGGAAGGCGGTGGTAGCCCCAGCACTGGGGGAAAGTGCTACAGAACTAGGATGGAGCAATCCTGCATGGGCAGGTGCAGTAGGCTACATGTGTCTCATGTTCGTTTCATTGATGGGATTCTCTGAAAAACTTTTTCTCCTTTTTCTAGCAGTTAGCTGAAATAAAACAGAGGTGCTTATCTTGTTACCTGTCCCTGCCATACACACTAACTAACCTGAATGGTCAAACTCCTGCTCTACAGTATAGCTAAGCACAGCTGGCTCTACTCTATGAGCAGAAAATGTGTGTATTGAAAGGGTTACGTATATTATGTTGGGTCAATATGTAACAAACTAATTAATCTAAAATAGCTTGAATAGAGGAAAGAATTTTTAGTACATGTCACAGAATGTGACTTTTCTGGGGAGCAGGGAAATTTTAGATAATAATAGATATTCTTAGGGATTGATCCCTTAAATTCTTATGCAAAATAATCCTTACTCATCTATGCAATCTCCACTGAAGAAGTGGGTTTGAAGAAATGACACTTGAGTAACGCCTAGTTGCATGTGTAAGCAGAGCTAGTTTTAACATAGTGGCAGGATGGTTGCTTACCCTGAAGCAGAGGACGGTTGATTGACGGTTTATTGTGCCATCCCAGTGCGGGCTGTGGTTTTCTAGTTCTTCCAGGAAACCAAAAATCCCCAAAGCTGCTGCTCTTAAAAATACTATGATTTTGTAGTATAATAGTCCAAACCACTACAGCTTGCAACAGGGCTACGAGTGTTGTGGACAGATAAGGCAGAATGCTACAGTGAAAGGCTAACCAAGTATGCAAAGGAAATATTACAGAAGAAAAAGTTTAATCATGTCTATGAAAATGTCAGTTTCTTTCCAAACTTTCACAAGAACACAACAGTGTGGCTTTCAGGACAGTTTGGGCGTGACACATTTCAGTGTGGGTAGATGGAGGTTTACATTGGCATTACTTGTGATGTAAATATTATTTGTAGGAAAGATAGCATCCAGTATTTTCAAGCTCAAAACATCATAGTAGCTAAGACATTGTTCCAGCTTACCACTGAATGAGATGACATGAAGATGGTTTACGTGAAAAAAAAATAAATAAAATAAATCATCAAAATGGGTCCCTCAGTGGCCTTGATGCTGTAACCATTCTGGCCCAGATCCCCAGCCCAGACAAGCAGCAAGAAGACTTACTCCCAATGCTACATAGCAGCTGAGGAACCATTCCTTAAAGGTTACACAGGCCCAATTTCTGGAATAGTTCTTATGGCCATTACACAATATCCCATAAAGGGTGAGGAGAAATTCCATATGCTCCACTCCACCCCATCCGGTAGGTTACCACACAGGGAGCTTGTTCAGAGCAAGGTACTACGTAGGCAGTACACCCATTATGCAACAGAACTGCCCTAGCTGTACAGGAGAGAATCTCTGCATTTAGAGTAAGGGCTAGATTTTCCATTTGTGCATGAAATGTTTACGGAATCATATAAGTCATTCAGAATTGATTATTATGAAAAAAGGATATGAACACCCAAACCTATGTTTAAACAATATGATAAATCACAGAAGCCAACAAAAGCAAGGAAACACAAAATTAAGGATTGTATTCTCCCCCTTTGGTCTGTACATAACTTTCACTAACACCGAGTGTTATGCATGCAATTTGTGTGTCTAATTTATTTACTCAATGGAGGGTTTGGTTAAAAAGCAGTTTTAACATCCAGTACAAAAGCAATCAGTATAAATTTGTTAGATGTGGTTTGATGTTATGCGGATTGTTAGTTTAATTTCTTGTGCCAAGGTAAAGATTATGTACAAACACAAAATCTGGGCTCTTAGTAATTTAAAATAAGATGTCTTTAAGGGAAGACTTCAACAAGTTGACTGTAGTTTTACATTCAGAAACACATTAGCTAATATAAAAGAAGAGTTATAATAAACCATTTAGATATTTTAGACATTCTAGACCTCAGATACATCTATACAACTCCAGTGCAATCCATTGTAGTGGTACAATTAAAAGGGAAACATTTGGCTCACATTTACAAACTTATTTTACATATCACAGATGTGAAAATATTGACTCGTTTCTAGAGACATGCTGACTAAAATATTTTAATAAAGAAAGATAATGTCATTCATTGCTAACTTAAAAGCCCTTATCAGGGTTGCCATAAATTGAACTTTTGTACATCAAAGATGTTTGCCTAGTGATGTCTTGTATTTCTATTTATTTGCTCAGTAGCCAAAATAAATATCACAGTAGCTCTTGCAATATACTCACAATGTTAGTATGTATATTATATAAAATATACATACTACACAATGTACATCCCTATATGTACTATTGAGGAACATTCTGGCTGTGAAGCTGCTTGCCTATAGCCAAAGTCACCGTAGAGAATTTAGTGCCATATCCTCCTATTGAAGTTGATGACAAACTCACATTAACTTGAGTGGGACCAGGATTTGACTCTTACAATGTATGACTTAAAGGTCACTTGAATTGACACTTTTCTAACATGATAAAAATTGTTTAAGTGTAATTGAGTCCAGATGTTTTTCTACATAATAAATGGCAGTTTAGTAAACAGGCTGTTGTATTTTATGACATATATATAAAAAAATAGTGCTGTCAACGTATGTTGTGCTTTACGAACAGAACAAGGCATGTTCTTTCTGCTGAATATCCGAGAAGAGTTAGCCACTCTGGGTAAAATGATGGATCAGCTTTGGACAGCAGACATGGGGAGGGGAAGGAAGGACAGATAAGAAGATGCAGTGAAAAACTGTGGGAGATGGCAAAGCAAAAAACATACAAAGCAAGAAAAAAGAAACAGATGGGGGAAAATGATACCTTTTTTTTTTTATTAAAATAGTTTTTAATATAAAAGCAATTACCTTAAAGTGTTCCGTGAAGGTAGATAAGAGATGATGGCTGCTCCAGAGAGTGAATAATTTAAATGGAACATGAACATACCATAGTGTTGCCACCTCACTTATAACTTTTAGACTAGTGGTTAAAGCACTCCCCTGGGATGTGGGAGATGCTGGCTTCAATTCCACCATCTGCCTGATGGGAATAATGGATTGAAGCTAGGCCTCCTACATCTCAGGATAGTGCCCTAACCACTGGGCTCAGGGATATTTTGGGTCCCTCTGATGCTGTTGCACTTTGGGTAAGTAAATAGCCATTGGAGCAAGGGAATGGATCCTTGGTCTCCCCTCCGCCCCCCATAAGTGTCCCTAGTCCCCAGGCTATAGTCATTGGGCCAGAGAAAGTAAGAATGACTATGTAAGCATTTATCCAGAATGGATTAGCTTCAACAGGAGAGATTAAGCTAAACCTGCATCAGACTATCTTAGAGCAGAGGTGGGAAAACTACAGCCTGGGGGCCACATCTGGTCCTCCAGCCTGTTTAATCCAGCCCTTGAGCTCCTGCTGGGGAGTGGAGTCTGGGGCTTGCCCTGCTCCCATGCTCCAGCTGGGGAGCAGGGTTGGAGACCGCTTCACGCAAGCGTGGCAAGGCTCCTGGAAGCAGCAGCATGTCCCCCTTTCAGCTCCTATGGTTAGGCAGAGCCAGGAGGTTCTGCACACTGCCCCCACCCAAGCATCGCCCCAACCCCAAGCACCACCCCCACAGCTCCCATTGGCTGGGAACTGCAGCTAATGGGAACTGCAGGGGCAGCACCTGCAGATGAGGCAGCACACAGAGCCACCTGGCCACACCTCCACATAAGAGCTGGATGCGGGGTTGACATGCCGCTCCTTCCAAGAGCTGCTTGAGGTCAGCGCTGCCTGGAGGCTGCACCTCTGACCCCCTCCCATGCCCCAACCTCCTGCCACAGCCCTGATCCCTCTCCTGCACTCCAGCCCTCTGCCCAAGCTTGCAGCCCCCTCCCACACTCCGAGCTCCTCATTTCTGGCCCAGCCCCAGAGCCTGCACTCGCAGCCAGATCTGTCACCCCCTCCTGCATCTCAACCCCAATTTCATGAGCATTCATGGCCCACCATACATTTTCCCCACCTAGATGTGGCCCTTGTGCCAAAAAGTTTGCCCACACCTGTCGTAGAGGTTAGGGCACTTTCCTGAGAGCTGGAAGACCCATGTTCAAATCCTTTCTACCTATCAGGCAGAAGGAGGACTTGAACTCTGGTCTCCCACCTTCCACGTGAGTGTGCTAACCCCTGGGCTACAAGTTAAAAGAAAGGACTCACTGTTGCCGCCCTCATCTCTTCTGACCAGATTTTGTATGGGACATGATCCAGTAAGCATGTTAAGAGCACACCTTCCAGTTGGGGCCCCAGAGGCAAGATAGGCATTCTCCCCACCTATCTTCACCTAGTTTGAGGATCTCACTTGGGCTTAGTTGTGAGACATGTTGCACCTATGCTCAGTAGCAGAAATGTATAGGCTTAGGAGACTTTTATGGTGAAAACATAGGTGCCAAGGGATTTTAGGCAGCTACAGGTCTAATGAGCAGCTGAGCAGGGGTTTTGAGAATCTCAGGAGTCCTTAAATTTGGGTTGAAGTACTTAAGTCTTTTTGTGGATCTGGGCCTAAGTATCTTGCCCAGGCTACACAAGGCGTCTTTTTAATAACTGAGATTAATGTTTAGGAGTTCTTAGTTTACTGGTTGTGAATTTAAGAACCTTAGGTAGATCTACTACCTATCTGTCAAATCTCTCTTGGTTTTTGTATGCATCATTTCATCAGATAATGCTCATCTCCACAGTACAAGGAATAAAGTATCAGAATGGTAGCAGTGTTAGTCTGTATCCGCAAAAAGAACAAGGAGTACTTGTGGCACTTTAGAGACTAACACATTTATTTGGGCATAAGCTTTCATGGGCTAAAACACACTTCCTGAGATGGATAGAGTTGAAGATACAGTAGGAAGACACAAACTGCACACATTACACAAACTGCAATCTATTGCCCCATGTTAAGTATCGCCCTACTGTAACTCACACCTTCTTGTCAACTGTTTGACATGGGCCATCCTGATTATCACTACAAAAGCTTTTTTTCCTCCTGCTGATAATAGCTCATCTTAATTGATTAGTATCAGAGGGGTAGCTGTGTTAGTCTGGATCTGCAAAAGTGACAAAGAGTCCTGTTGCATCTGATGAAGTGGGTATTCACTCACAAAAGCTTATGCTTCAATACGTCCATTAGTCTATAAGGTGCCACAGGACTCTGTCGTTTAATTGATTAGTCTCAGAGTTGGTATGGCAACCCCCATCTTTTCATGTCCTGTGTGTGTATATCTGTCTTCCTACTGTATGTTCCACTCTGTGCATCTGATGAAGTGGGGTTTAGCCCACAAAAGCTTATGCCTAAATAAATTTGTTAGTCTCGAAGGTGCCACAAGTACTCCTTTGTTCTTTTTTTTAGTAATAAAGTAGGAAACCATAGCATAATTCTGGATATAACCAAGATGGCTGGCATCCCTAATCGTGTGCTTTATTGCTTCCACAACAGATGAAGCAGTTAGGGATCAGATTTTCTAGTGTAGAAACCCATTTGTGTGTCCCATATTAAGCCTGGGTCTATGTGCACATTTACTAGGATTGCAAAGACAATCTGGCAAATGTGCACACACGAACTGCTGGTTAGGATGCTTTGCTATTCTGTTGCATGCCTGGCTATTCAGCTGTCAAGTTTACAGGTTACCATCGTTGTGTACACGGATGTTGTTATACAAATATTAGTGAGCCTCAGTTTTTGAAAACTTGGCTTTGAGTACTACTTCTCCAAGGAGATTAGCAGTATTGTTATAAAGAGATACTGTTTTCAGGTTTGGAGCTATTCTGTTTTCCGATTGCTGAGTGTTAATTAACACTCAAAAGGAAATATTTAGGCTTGCTAATTGAAATATTTTGTATTTGTTTACTTAAGATGTAGTCCTGCAGAGGGTTTTTTTTGCTACGTTAGAGTCACTGAAACATGCTTTGAAGCACGTGAGAATATGTTCTGTAGTGATCTCCCACAGGCCACAGTTCTTGATAATCCAAAAGTCCAATCCTATTCCTATTGAAGTGAATAGGAGTTTGTCATTGACTTCAGCGGGAGCAGGATCAAGAGTGCTGTAGTATGGAATCTGATTTTCTTTTACAAACATTTTTTTCACATTAGCAGTTCTCTCTTTTGCTGAGTAGCTCATTCTTTTAGATTTCATTCTAGATTTTAAAAAAATCTCCTCTGATTTAATGCTTAGAAGAACGTTTAGTTTTCAATTAAAGCTTAGAGTATTTGATCTCTTTATGGACTTTAATATTAGAAAATGTTATATTACTACTTTTGTAAGTAGCTTTCTCTGTGTATTCCAAGAAGAAACCTTTATTCAGTTACTCCTCAGGACTGGAATACTTTTAGTTCATTTGGAAAGTAACTATCACAGATAAGTTCTTTTGTTTTTTTACATAGATATTATGATGATTCTTTAGGCAGTTAAACTATTTCATGTGCCACCTCTTTGGCATAGTTTTCCAAATGACATTCATATTGCCAGTGGATTTTTTTCTATTGCTTTATTGTACAGTACTTTCAGACTTGAGGGCAAATTTAGTGACTAACATAACAAATAGTGCCAATATGTAGCATTTTAACTCTAGATGACAGTTGTAATGTCTTGAGGAATACTGAATATCCTTGCTGACAAAACTAAGTGAGTATTCATATATTTCCCTAACAATCAGTGACTAAAGACTGGAATGTAATTGATTTTCTATCTACACTGTTCACAAATTTGACAGGCTTGTATGTGTTCTTTTTAAACCATAGACAATTATACAATTTCTGCTTAAATGAAGAATGAGGGTCAAAACTAACTGCTTTTTACTCTGTGTAACGTACTTAGGGCATGTCTTCCCTAGCAACGTTAAAGCGCTGCCACAGCAGCACTTTAATGTGGCTATGTAGCGGTGGCACCAGCACTGAGAGCGAGCTCTCCCAGGGCTGTAAAATCTGCCCACAGGGGGAGTAGCTCCCAGCACTGGTGCATTGTCTACACTGCCACTTTTTATAAAAAGTGCTGAAACTTGCAGCAGATGGGGGGAGGGGGTATTTTTTCACACCCCTGAGCAAGTAAGTTGCAGTGCTGTAGAGTGGCAGTGTAGACAAGGCCTTAGTTTCCAACAGGTATGTGCAAATCTGCTGGATGAAATGAGGCTTGACCAAAAGTTAGTGATTCTCTCTTATATCTCCCTCTGGTAACAGGCCTAGATACAAGGATTATCCAAGTCTGATTAGTGAACAGCAAAAATTAAAATAGACTTGAAAAAAAATGAAAACAAACAAACAACCTGAGATTTGTGTACTAAAAAAGAATGTGCTTGTGACAGCACAATGACTCACCCCTGCGGTGCCTCCTGCTGGTTGTCTGGGAATTAGCTCTTTCCAGTGCAGAGCGCCCTCTGCAGGCCTGTGTCTTGCTGGCCCCTGTGTCCCTCCCAGACCCTGGTGCCCTTTTGTCTGGGGTGCTGCCCCCTAGCAATACCGCCCCCCCCAGTCCCTCCTCCCTGGGGAACCCACAACCCTCTGTGCCCACCTTGCTTCATCCTATGGTCTATTGCCAGTCACCATCTAGCCCCCTTTCACTGGGGCAAATTGCAGTCTGTACAAGCCAGTCATCATCAGCAAGGGAGGTTTGACCTGCTGCCTTCCTCTCAACCCAGGACCTCTATAGAGCCCTGGACCAGGCGTTGCAGCTGGGGAGTTGCTGGCCTGGAGCTGCCTAACCTCTTTGGCCTTTCCCCAACCCTGCTTCACTCCCAGTACTCTTTCTGCAGGTAGCCAGGCCTTACTCCTTCCAAGACTGAAGAGGGAGTGTCTGAGCTCCTGCCTCACAGCCCTTCTATAGAGGCCAGCTGTGACCTGACTGGGACATGGCCCAGCTGCATCCACTTCCCCAGTCAGCCCAGTTAAGCAGCTCTCAGCCCCAGCCTTCTCCCAGGGCTGTTTTAAGCCCTTCAGGGCAGGAGCGGGGTGACTACCCCACTACAGTGCTGTAGGATATTACTGAGTCTTATGGGGGTATAATTCCTTAAAGGTAATTAAAGATTTATTTCTAAATTTGTTCCCTACAACTTGGTGAATGGAGGGTGTTCAAACTCATTTCTAATCGTAACAATTTTCTTTTTCCATTGATCTCTCTCAGCTGGTGGAGATCTGTATATGTGGGATCAAAGGTCCCAAACTACACCACTTAGGTTATGTTAGTGTAATTATATCTATTTTGTTCATTTTATTGTCTATGTATTTAATTTTTTTAAAAAAAGATGTGCTGTATACTATCCACATAATGTTTTCTCAAGACATTAAAATTTTCTCAAGGACCTTTCTAGTTCTATGGTTCTATGAAGTGTAGCTCTTTCCTTGTGCCTAAAATCTTTACTCAATGTCAAAAGTTTCCATCAGCCTGTTTTGCCTCTTTTTGTTGTGTTACACAGTAGAGTTGTTTCAGTGACTCACAGTAGAGACTGTACAACTCAAGACTGACTCATAATTTAGTCACCTATTCTTGAATGCACAATTTGATAAATGTAATTTCATGCCAAGATGCATCTGCATCTGGTGATTGTTTTGATCAGATTAAGAATATTTGCTACTTTAATAATCACATTTGACTAATATTTTAAATGTTCAACATTTTGTGTAAGTAGTTGGGTTCCTTCAAACTACTCCTGGAAACCTGTAACCCAGGAACTTCTTGCTGCCAATAGCAGAAGGCCCCAGGTTTGCATAGAGTTTTACAGGGATCCCCTATGTCGGATATATGAATAATGGTGGCATTTGAGATCTCTTCTGAGAACCAGGAGCCCACTGGTTATCATCATAATTGTAAAATGTATGAATGGATAATATTTTAGGAGTTGTCTGTACTGAAAATTCTGTTCTTAAGGCAGATAACCTGGAGGTGACATGTCTCAGGTTCCTTTCAAGCATGAGGTGACAGACACATCTCTCTCTATCTGGTCATGTATGTATTGGGCATTGTATGTCAGACTGGATGCCTGTTAGCATTTGACTCAGTATGCAAATCAAGATGCTAAACAAGAGACTGTGAAACTGTCAAGAGAGAAAATTTACAGAAGGAGGGAGATCCTGTTGAAGTAAAGACAGTAGATTGCGGAGGTTTATCTGGGGGTACAGAGGTACACCCTGGATCCTTCACCAAGGAGTCAAGTTAACAGTGTGTTTGTCTTGTGAAAGAAGGGTCACAGCCAAGCCTGGTTGTAAAATGCTGGAAGGACTTTGGGTGAATATTGCTCTGTAAGACAGGAAAGTATCTAGTGATGGGAATTTGGGTTCTAGAATGCTTGTTATGATTTTTATTTTCTGTGTGAGCATTTGTTTCCAATACTTCGACTTGCTATCATTTGCATCTCTATACCTTGCTAAATAAAACTTGTACACGTTTTCACTGTAACCATGTCTGTGTGTTCTTTAAGCAAAGAAGTTATCTTAGGTATAACTGTAACCTGGGGGCACTGCTCTTTGGAAGCAGCGACTGTGAATACTGTGAGAGTCGAGTGGAACAGCGGGGTGCACCCTCACAAGAGAGATGCTCGGAGGGCTCAAAGTTAGAGCGTGCCTATCGCTAATCTGTAGAAGAGAGTGCAAGCCTTGTATAGGCCTGGAGGTGATTGCTTGTGGCTGGTGACCCCTGGCAGGCACAAACAAGGCTTACTATTGCAAAGTTCAGGTTGGTAGCGAGGTGACTTCTAGCACCTGCGTACCCCCAGGAAGCATTACAAAAACCACTGTTAAAACTCAGCTTCTGTAAAGTCAGTGGCAACAGATATGTACATTTCTTGTCCATCCATTTCAGCTTCTCCATAATTTTAACTCTTCTTCATACCTGCAGGTTTTTCTGCTTAGGCTAAACTATCATACATACTACCCATTGTTATACGCAGTGTAGCTGGAGCCGTGTTGGTCCCAGGATATTAGAGACAAGGTGGTTGAAGAAATCTCTCTTTTGTTGGACCAACTTTTCTCTCATCAACAGAAGTTGGTCCAATAAAAGATACTATCTCACCCACCTTGTCTCTCTAATATCAGCCTGCATTGCAGCATTCCAATGATAGTACAGTGGGACACCGGAATACTGCGCCCCGCCATAGTGCGAATCCGTTTATACCGCGGTGCGCGGCTGGCTCCCGATGTCAGCAGCGGCTGCTGCTTTGATGCAGCGGAACCCCACAATACCGCGACCCCGCCATTATCGCGATCGATTTTTTTTTTTTTTTTTTTTTTTGGATCCTGATCGTCGCGGTATTGCAGGGTCCCACTGCATATCTACCTAAATGGCAAAAAGGTCTGACCCACCAATTGGCACCTTCTTTTGATAGCCTGGTTTTCAAAGCACTGCATCATGTCAGGTAGATAGGACAGGTACAGGGAGGATCAGGTCACATTCCAATATCTTATCTAATAATACTGAATTAGAGGGTGGCATTTTCAAGAACACCTAATTTGCTTAGGAAATCAAGTCCCATTGAAAGTCAATGCGACTTGTGAGCCTAAGATATATAGTTTCTTTTGCACATCACACCCAGTCTAAATATCTAGTCTAAAAAGACTATGAAATATTTAAGGTTCTTAGAAGCTGAAAATATTTCCCCAAATGAAGAGATATTTTTATAAATGCTTTTTACATGCACAATTTGCACCAACAATATCTGCATCCACAAAATGAACTGCAGGTATAAATTTAATTACTGATGTGGCTAACTACCTGATTTGCACTCACAAATATTCAGAACTGCAACTAAAATTCAGTTGTAGGTTGAAAACTTCATGTGCAAATCTCGTGGGCAGAAGTTGCACCTACAAAAGAGGCTGCCCTTTTGAAATGTTTACTCTTACATCACGATATCTTAACAGCAAGCAATTCTGAGATACACAAATAGCCCATTTCTCTCCAAAGTATTAGCAAATATTGCCAGTAGAACAATCAAATAAGACTTCGATTTCCAGATGTCACTAAGTTGGGATAGTTCTTCGAAACCTCATTTGTTTGTTTTGGTTTGAGTGCAATGCAAATCAGGATAGTAATACTATCAAACTTATCCATAAAGTACATGTAATAAGCTTCATGTGCATCTTTAGTTACCATTTTACATCTTCAAAGCACTGTACAAGCACAACACACCTTTGGGATAGCATGACTGGATTAACACAAGGGCTTTAGGGGCTGCAGGGCTCAGGCAGACTGCCTCCATGCTGTAGCCCCGCACCACTGCTGGAAGCAGCCGGCTGCTGGCATGTCTCTGCATCCCCTGGTGGGAGGGGGTGGGGGTGAAGAAGCAGCTCCATGCACTGTCCCCACTGCTTCCATTGGCCAACATCTACACCTCCTATTAATTTCAAATTGAAGCTTAGCAGCTGTGAAAATTAGGCCAAAACTGTTGCACATGCATACACAGAGACCACTGCTGAAAGTGCTGGCCTTAGTGACATGCCCAAGGCTAAACTGAGTCTGTGGCAGAGCAACTTTTAAAAAAAACTACCCACTTATGTAGAGTGACTTACGGCAATATTAAGTTAGTATTGTTAACATTTATGAAAACATCACAGACCAAACAAAATGATTACCTGTATCTTTAAAGGCCCAAATTATTGTAAGCGTTATCATAGAAAACAAGAGTGCAGTTTCTTTAAAGGAACAACTAAAATATTTGCTCTTTTAATCTCCTTAAGAAACACTTTTCAAAAGATACATCAGAGTTTGCTTACTGTGTCCTCAGGCTCTGGTTATTAACTTTCTTCTGGTCATGTCTATTCCTAGGATTTCCTGCTTCCTTTTTCCCTTTCATTTGTCCGGTTCACCAGGCTGCCCTCAAAGCAGCACATTTGGGGAAAATTTTCAGCGAAGTGGGTGCTACAATTTTACTGTAGATCTCTGTTAGTAGAGATTGTTGGCCAGCACTGTGACCCTGTCTCCTCTGATTTCAGAGTGGATTCTTGAGATTCAGCTCTTCTCCAGGATTGCCTTTAAAAATACTGAGGTGACAACTCAGTTTTACAAGTGTCTGTCCTAACTTAGGTTTAGTTGCCTTTTTCCTCTGGGGGTGAGGGTGGAGGGAGGAAAGCTTCCCGATGGGTGTGCATCAACCAACTTTAGAATTAACCCTTTTTCTCACCACCCTCCAAACCTCCACATCTATACTATTAATACCCTCTCTAGAGCAATCTTGATTACAACACAGTTCTCCTCTAACCTAAAATAAGCCCGGTAACCAATTTGTAGCATAGACTGAGCCATCTAAGGTTGCAGCAGTTAGATTATATGGTCATGGTCCAGATTATGCTATAAATTGGTAGCAGGTTTGTAATTAGGTTCCCTGAGGTTGTGTTTATAATGAAACATTTAGGGGCCTGCCCACATTATGAGTAAAATAGTGTTTCTGTAACCCATTTGTGACTTTAGCTAAATTGGTTGCCAGAAATATGGTTGAGCTGTTTCTACTGACAATAGCTTTTATTCACAACATAACCATTTGTTAACTGAGCTTGTGCTGCCTAGCCATGTTTGTATGTGGGGTACGCATCCCATAGCACCGCAGCAGGAACTAGGGATTGAACTGGAGAACATGCAAAAAGAGTGCCATTAGCAGCACATAGGGCAATGAACTCTGTGAGGAAGAAGTATCAGGTAATGAGGCGCAATATCAGGGTCTTGCTCACACAGGACAACAGTATTACAAAGTGGATGCAGGGAGACTGCCACTGGCCAGCTTAGGGGGTTGCTGGCACAAGTGACATGATTAGCTGCCACTGTTACTAATCAAATACTAGTCACATTGTATGTAAAACACAAGGACTACCACTAACAGGTTATAACTAGTGAAAAGCTGTGCTATAGCTAGGCCATAGGGTTGCTTTTTCTGCTACTTCTTTTCCGTTACCAAGTTGGCCTATTATGCCCTGGTGGTTTCGTGAACATAAGAATTAGAAGGGGAGCTGACTGCAAGTGTATCAGTCTTGGTTGGTTGTGTTTCTGATATCTTGAAGCTAAGTGCCTCCTCGTTATTCCCTTAAAATTGTTAATAGACTTTGTACAGCTGTGTACTGCTTAATCCCACCTCACTCACAAAAATCCCACAATGTCAAAAGCCAGGGATGATGATGATGATGTTTTCTGAAAAGTCATGACTCAAGGAAGTATGGACAAATACTCATCCTTGCCTACTCTACCATCAAATTTAAGAGGGTACAAACCATTAACTGTCTTAATAGTTGTTAATAAGATCCTCAAAATGAATCTGTATTGCAAAGGTAGACAAAGTTGTTTTTTTAAAATCTGAATCTTAATTACTGCACATTTTTGTATGATCAGGACACTTCAGACTTCTAAAAATATTCAGAACAGTCAACAGCCTCACACATCAACTGTATAGACCCATTGCAGGCCACAGAGAAGTCACCAACACTATGCCGAGGCTAGAAATTAACTTACTGATTCCAGCAAATCAGTTCAGATTTTTTTTATAGGAATGACCCAGCAAAAGTTCATCTGATCTACTTTGTTCACAGCTGCTGACACTGAAAATAACACATTCAGTACATGATTGGTGGCAGCAACAGCAGCTCCTGCCAGATATTAAGGACTAAGGCCAGCGTTAGTCCACTAACTTCAGTAGAGTTACTCTACTTCAACCAGGCATTTTTTGCTGATTGCTTTAAATAAGAAAAAAATCTCAGTGAATCCTTGGGATCCTTTTAGTCTGTGAAATGCTCAAGAAAAGATGTATATAACATACAGTATTAGCTTTCTCACTTTATTTCCTCCTTAACAAAAGACATAAGATTGTCTGTCTGTCTATATTAACATCTGCGTATGTATCTATTGTTCTCCATAGGTTAGAATGCTATTCTTTGTTTCTGTTATCACAGATAAAACAGGAAAAGTATATTAAACCAGGGTGGGGGAAAATAAACAGTAGCTGTCTAATTCTTTTAGCATTTTTATCTCCATTTAGCTTCTCTGCAAAGGACCAGCTTAGATCAGACAAAAAAAATTGTCATACTTCCCTACTGGGGACCTCATTATACAGCCAAGAAAACTGGCATTGCATGTTCTGTTCATCTCAAGGATTTGCTGTCATTGAATCTAAATACTTTGTGATGGAATTATCTACATGGCTAGTTTAAGAACGTGTACAAAAATTGCCCTTGTAGTGAGTACACTTTTCGTTTGGTTCATGGTACATTTGTTATATGTTATTACATCTCTTTTTGGACACATCTAAGCTAATTACACATGGACGGCACCCTATTGAAAACTTTTAGCTGTTTTCTGAGAATGCTCTACATCACTGAACTAACAAAGGAATGTGCAAATACTATATCGTCTGTTACTGATCCATCCCCTGAAATGAGTAGAAGTGCTAAAACTACTTCTGTAGTCTGTAAAGCTATTGTGTACATTAACAGTATAACAGCCCAAATATTTAAAGACCTCTCTATACTACCAGATGCTGGAACAATTTGATGACTTCTTTTTAATCTTCTAAAGATTTATATGGGGGTTGGGGAGAATCTTGGTTTCTAAATAGGCAAGTCCTATACAATTCCTGAGGCCTGATCCTGTTTCCATTATAATAACTGGAAATCTTGCCACTGATTTCAGCTAGAGTAGTATCTGGACCTTATTTTGTACAGTATCTTTCACACTAACTGAAGAGTGCATAGGCCTCTGAACATCTAAAATAATTTATAAATCCTAAGCTTTATTGCCACCCAAACCATTCTACAGAATTACTGATGATACCACAGCAGATTTAAAAGCATCTTCATGTAAATATGCAGATGCCAATATAATAATCCGTGTAATGCCTCATCTTTTACCTCTCTATAGGTAGGGTACTTGCTACATTGCATATGCTAGCAGTGTAATATCACTACCACTTTGACAGCCTAATGAGGTCTAATTATTAATCTGTTAAGATTTTAAAATAATCTTTGAGTAGTATTTCTCTTTAACCCTGTTTGGCTCTAATGTCCCTTGATGGCTTTATAACGTATAATCAGAGGATTATTGCTGATGTTAATATGAATGTGTTTATACTGTCCAGTAACCTAGCTTATTTCTATTAAAATCTAGCTCTAGTGAGTGATGATGATGTTTCAGATGAGGTGGAGAACCATCCTACCAAAACAGTGTGTTCTGCTCGTGACATGTCTCCTAATCAATTTGGAAGCAGTGCCTATAGACATAGACAAGACAAAAGTTCAAGAAGAACCCCATGTAGAAGGTGCACAAGTAGAAACCCCAGTAAGTAAATGAAAGGTATTTTATTAAATACTTTGTACTAAAAGGCAGTATTTTTTCTATCAATAGCAAGCTCATTGATTTTTTTCATCTTGAGATTTGTCCATGACTAGTCTCCCTAGGTGCTGTAATATAGTAATTAACT
Organism: Dermatemys mawii; assembly: GCA_007922305.1. Classification (NCBI taxonomy): domain Eukaryota; kingdom Metazoa; phylum Chordata; order Testudines; family Dermatemydidae; genus Dermatemys; species Dermatemys mawii. The sequence continues at coordinate 9,179,595 of ML677332.1, read as the reverse complement.
CTGTGGATGCTGTACTCCAAGGGGAAGCTAATAGCATTTGACCTTTTCATGTGGGAGGGTCATATTCAGTGTTCAGTACCTGTTCCTCGTCTCTTGCTCCCTGATGTGGTAGGACTGGGGAGGTAACAGAGGCAAAGCACAAGGCTCCTGATGGGAGGGAATGCCTATTGTACACCTCCTCCCAACTGACTGAGTGGCATTAACAGGCTACAAAGAAATTCCATCCAGTCATCTTTGGCAGGAAGAATGCTGGTCCCAACTTGGGCCTCAACAGAGAGTGAAACAGGATTAAATCGGGAAATGCAGAAAGATATTCACAATTTTCCTGGTAACATAATGCAGTGAGTTTGTGAAAGCACTGGGTAACCATGTCAAATAAAAACAGCTGAGATAATGTGTTTGCCAAAGTTGAAAATGGAGTTGCCATGAAACAAAGTGCATGTAAGAGCTTTTAGTTATCAAACAATAATATTGCTGCTTTGCAAGTGAAGTCCTGCTACTAAACATGAAATCTTGGAGGGGGTAGTTCTATACCCCCACGGTTCAATTCTAGCTGGCTAGGCTCCTCTGGATTGTTCTCTGTGCACCAGACTCACAGGGGAAAACATAATGGACATTAATATAGCCTGAAGCCATACGAACTTTTGCTGGCTTGATGTGAAGCTTCACCCTCTTTGGGCAGCTCCAGCTAGTTAGTACCCAGCAATTCTCTGTGTGAATGATCCTGTACTTCCTGTAAATTCCCCCAAGATTTGCATGATTCTTGGAGGTGAATATCTGGTTATGGGGGTCAAACTTGTGGCTACTGCTTTTATCAGGATGGGAATGAAGTGGCTTATTATGCTCCCTAAAAAAATAATTCCTATTAAACTCAGCTAGTGGAAACTCAAGGAGATAATCTTCTATAGGGGAAAATGATGGGTTTATGCCATTCTGAATGGTCGTGGTCTATTGGACTACCAAATAAATTAAAGTTTTTTTTTAAAAAAAAAAATTAAAAAAATCTGTATTTACATGATAGGCCCCAAATATGCATGAGGTATGTTCTTAAACACCTCTCTGCCTTTATTCCTTTGTCAATTTCCAAAACAAAAAGGAAACAGAGGAAACTAGCTTGTGTATGACAGTTGTGCAAATCAACCAAAGCAAAGAAATTAATATCTTACTGCGGATATACTGAGTCGCTGTATTATGCTCCATGCTACTGACGTTTGAGATTGTGTGAGAGTAGAGTAAATCTTTGCATTGATATGAAAATAAAATATTTGAGGGGCATATTTTTTTCTAATCTCAAACTTCTTTTCCTAAAGGATACTGGGCTTTATTATGATGAATATCTCAAGCAAGTGATAGATGTCCTAGAAACAGATAAACATTTCAGAGAGAAACTTCAGACTGCTGATATAGAAGAAATAAAGGTATGTGCAAAGAACAATAGAATTTGATCAAGACTAGTTTAAACAACTACAAATCAATGATAGTTTGAGGTGTTAGCATGTTCATATTTTTCTGTTCCTCTTAAAAAAGTAAAGGCAATACTAAATAAAAATTATTAGCTTGTACAATTTAAATTAAACTCTTTAAAGAGATCTTTATCTCTGCAGCTACAGGACAGATGCGGTTTTTTAAAGAAACTGTACCATATCTGTTTCCCTAGAAGTTTTAATTTGCTTCCTAACTACTCATAAAACAACTAGATGCAGATATCATGCTTTGAGAAACATTTATTAGCATTCTCCTGCAAAATGGAAAGCAAGGCCTTAGGAATTCTCTGAAATTCAGAACGAACAGCATAACGTTCTTTAACCGTCAACATGGCTCTTAGCATAGCTCCCACTTTGTTGCCTGCCAAGTGATTCAGAGCACTACTGAGCCAATGGCAGAGAGGCTTCTCTGCCCTCCCAGATGGAAGCAATATGCTGCATGTGAATTTAATGACATGGAAAAGAGTAGGGGAAGTAGAGAAACACAAGAAAGCCTGATCCTGAAGCCACTGGGAGTTGAGGACAACACACTGTCTTTAAGTTTTGAGCTAAAGGCAGTGGCGTTTGGGAAGAATAAAAAAGACTGAGCTGTGGTTCTCTTCTCTTCCCAGCACCCCTATTTCAGGTACCACTCCAAGGACTGTCTTGGTGTTCTCTTCTCTCCCACTGTTGCCACCCTAGGTTATGTTCACTCTTCCTCTGCCCTTCTCCAATCCCCAGGTCCAGCTGGCTGCTCCACATTTTCATATTGTGAGGTTGGGGAGAAGAGAGCACTAAGCTTCCATTCCTCTTGCATTGCCTTTGATGTAAAACTCCGCTGCTGCTGCTAGAGCAGTGGTGGGCAAAAGGCCCGTGAGCTCCAACTGGAGCACCGGGTCTGGGGCCGCACCATGCAGCTCCCGGAAGCTGTGGCATGGCCCAGCTCTGAGGGTCGGGGGCACTCCACACATTGGAGCAGGAGAAGGGACATGCCACTGCTTCCGAGAGCTGCTTGAGGTAAGTGCCATTCGGAGTCTGCACCCCTGAGCCTCTCCCCACACCCCAACCCCCTGCCCCACCCCGATCTCCCCTCCTCCTCTCCAAACCCCTCAATCCCAGCCCATAGCACTGTCCTGCACCCCAAATCTCTCATCCCCAGCTCCACCCCAGAGCCCACACCCCAACCAGAACCCGCACTCCCTCTCATACCCCAATTTTGTGAGCAATCATGGCCTGCCATACAATTTCTATTCCCCAATGTGGCCCTTAGGCCAAAAAGTTTGCCCGCCCCTGTGCTAAAGTCTGACAGCTCTTGGCTCCATTCCATTCCTGGCACAGTTGCTGGCTGGTAACTGTCTTCAGGTGCTACTGAATGTTCTTACAGCACCCTCAGGTTGCTGCTACTGTGCTAATTCCTCCTTCAGCAAGAGGGTGGTGCCCACATCACCATGTTCGTCTACAATTCTCTGTGGACTACATGATGAGAACAGCTGATTTAAAGTTCTGAAGAGATCTTTAAACACAGATATGCAGCTGTGCTTCAGGGTCCTGGTTTAATTATGGTATTTGGAGCATCAACTTTTTTTTTTTTTTTTTTTTTTTTTTTTAATAAAAAGGCATCTTAGTGTCTTTCAGTGAGTGCCCTAATCCAATTTCTATTTTCATAAATTTACAAAGTTAATATTCAAACAATGTTTGAGATACTTACAATGTTTATAGGGTCTTCAGAGTTAGCAATGACTGCCATGAGTAGAGTCTTACAACCCACGTTTGGTGGGTATCCGAAAACTATAACACGATTGTCTTTATAGATCACTTATTTATTTTAACAGAGTGGAAAGCTAAGCAAAGAGCTAGACTTAGTAAGCCATCATGTGAGAACAAGGCTGGATGAACTGAAAAGACAAGAAGTGGCAAGGTTAAGGATGCTAATTAAAGCTAAAATGGATTCCTTTCAAGGTAAGAATATGAAGCAGAATTCAGACAAAATTAACAGGTGCTCAGAATCCACCAGTTTTGTTCTCCTCACTGGCTCCTATCAACAAGAATGATTACACTGAGTTGGAATGGTAAGAGGGACCCCATTTCGTACTCCTGAGATGGAAAGTATGAGGAAAAGCATGTCTTTGTAGGAAATCAGGGAGAAGAAGGGAAGCAATCTGTGTCTTACAAGTAAGAAAAACTGATGCTAACTGTTTCTCAGACAACGGTTTCCCCCAATGCCTCATTTTCCATATCCCTCACTGTGTTTTAGCAATATGGCAGGGTTGAATTTAACCAATTAAACTGTTTAGGGATTTTCCCAAAGCACAAAACAACATGGGCTAGTCACTTAGGTGCCTACACTCAAAATTTAAAGCACCACTGAGATCCTTAGAAACCCTGCTCAGCTTCCACTTAACCCTGTAGGCCCCTAAATTCCCCTGGTGCCTACATTCCCACATTTCTGCATGAACTAAACTTCTAGTGCTGCTTGGCTCTCAATTGCATGCCTAAGCCCCACTAGGATTCTCAAACTAGGGTGTTCCCCTGCCTCTCTCATCTGCTGGGACTGATCCAATAAGGCGGGTCAGAGTATGCCTAACCTGCATAGAAGACAGCGTCGGTGACCAGATCAGGAATTTCTGTGTGGAATTAGGGTACTCACAGGGTCGGTGAGAGACCTGTTTTTAACTCCCCACTGTGCCTCATTTGGAGCAGGGACTTGAACATGTAATATGAGCATGTGCCCTGGAAGGCTATTTGGAGCAGGGACTTCCTCCGCCCTGGAAAGCTATTTGGTATTCTGGGTTAGGGCTCTTTGTCTTTCCCAGTGGAGCTCTTCCATGCCTTATGAATAATTAAATATTCATTGGGACAGAGAGGAAAAGAGAAAGATACCGACTCCGTAGCCTGGTGGCTTCGACATTTCCTGGGATGAAGGAGACCCATGTTGCACTCTCTACTCCAGTGAACCATTTGGCTGTTGCTTATAACAGGGGTCACATCAACAGCCACCACCCTCGAGAGAAAGTATTGCTCAGACCTGGCTTAGGTGCTGAACTCCAGGAGCAGGTGTGTGGCTGTGAATCCCAAGCACAGATAGGCATCTCCCTCCTGTCCAGAATTAGGTGCCTCACTACCTTTGAGAGGTGGAGCTTATGTCTTACCCTTCTCCTTGGCATTTCCTACTGGCTAGTTTAGGCAGCTCCTTGCTCAGCATGCTTCCTTATATGAATCACATCTTTAGGAACCTAACTCTCCCTGTGCATTGTAGAGGGAACCTCGGTGCCTTACTTAGGGGTGAAAATTCTATGGGTGCCAGGGTGTCTAAAAATTAGGCATTGGACTCCTATGCCCCTTTGTGATATAGTGCAATCTGGTTTTTTTTTTTTTTTTTGGAAAGGTGTTCAGAATAGGCTTTTTTATACTGGTCGAATAGCTCAAAAGTGGCTCTCTCTTTCTTTCTTTTTCTTTCTTTCAACCTTCTCATCAGAAATTAATTTTAGGCTTATAACAAACATGAGAAGCTCAGCTCAAAGGATAATTTTTTGTTGTTGCAGTTCTAAACATCAGAAACAGGGACTTGGAATGAAAATGGCTTCTCATCCATAATTATAACATTGCTAATGCTACACTGCAATCTACTCAGTAGGCCTTTATATTTAGAAACAAAGTCTACAGCGCATATAGTTATTGTTAGTTTGCTTGGCAGGGGGTACTGCCTTCTCTCCTTGCCAACGCTGCACGATTTAATTTTTTTTTAATTTCTATTTTGCATGTTAGAATTATCAGGGAGACTTGATGCAAACTTTTTACTGGAGGTTTCTTTCTGAAGAAAATTATATCCAGAAACACATTTTCTGATGGAAATGCTAGGAATAGCTTCCAAAATGTTCTCCTTAGTTTGTGTTTTTTAAAAAAAAAGAAAAGAAAAAGTGGATGGGTAATTTTTCTCTGCAGATTTATCAGTGTAGTAGGGGCCTGATCCAATTCCTTATCAAGTCAATAGAAAGACTCCCTTTGACTTCAGTGGGCAGCAAATCATAACCCACACTTGTATTCTTGCAGTGTTCTGCCACCCTACTGTGGCACTGAAACACTGCCAGTGAGCTAAGTGTGGGGATGGAGGCTGGATTGAGGGAGTCGGGGCTCGGTAATGCCAGGAGAAAAATAAAGATCTTTGGGGAAGGATCTTACTTTTACTGGTTTTTTTGCATAGTGCTTATTCCCAGTGGTGGATTAGCCACTGGGCCAACAGGGCCCATGGCCGGGGCCACAGCAAACTGGGAGACCCCAGAAAGATCGGCACCCTCAACTCGCTCTGCCCACTCGGCACTCCTACTGGGGAGCCCCTGTGCCCAGACTCCACTCCCCACTGCACCCTGGGTGGGCGGAGCAGGGTACCCCTGCGCACTGACCCATCCAGAGAGAAAGTCAGAGAAAATCCTTGATTAATAAAAGTCTTATCAGCATGAGTTTGGGATGGGCACGTTACTCCCATGCCTAGCCCTACAAGGTCTTGAGATATTGAGCCTTAAAACACTCATGCAGGATAAAATATTTTCTATGCTACACATCAGATTAGTGTGGGGAGAGTTCAACAGTTGTGTGTGTGGAAATTAGGACATATTCTCTGACAGCATGCCTGAAAAAGTGTTTGGCTGAAGCTGCTAATTTGATTGTTAGCAGTCATCCTGGAAGAGAGGCATTATCACACAGCCGAAGCAGTCAAAGGCCATTATGTTTTTTTGCTGTATATATTATATATGTAATATGAGCATGTGCCACACAGGAACAACGACTCCACATAATCACGTTTACTAACTACTTATATACATCACATGTTTGGCAAGGTACTGGTGGTTTCTGTAATGTGGAAGAAAAAGTCAGGGCCTCTTAAGAACTCACACTATTAAATTCCTATACCCTACAGAATCCATGTGCTAAACTTTTTTGTATCATATAGCCTTGCAGTTTATCACAATGTTACATATATGGTATCTGTATACCTTAAGCAAGTATCTGTGCCCCGTTGCCCATCCATAAAATGTGAATGATAGTATTTTTTTACCTCACGGGGTAAATACAATAAAGATTGTGATGTGCTTATACTACAGTAATAAGGTATTTCCACGTTCCCCAGCTGGATGCATTTTTACAGTGTTCCATTTTCAAATGATCAAATAAGAACCTTTTGTCTGGTTAAGCAGTAATATAGAAAATCTAAGTACTGCACTTTTTAATGCTTTATAAAAGAGTGATTCATCAGAGAATGTATTTAGGCACAAGTGATCTCACAGTGGAGGAATGGTGGTTGAAATATGTACCGGCCACTGTTTGCTGGCATGTGATGATAAAAAAAACAGAGCACAGATGTGACAAGACTATCTCTAGCTTACTAAAGGGTAACAAGTTGAAGGACACTGTCCTACAATCTCCTTTGCAGATTAAACATTTCCTTTTTTTTTGTTCAGCCATCTTGACAATTAAAAAATTGATAGACTTCTAGAATCACTGGACATTACTGTTGTGTGTAACTTAACAGAACAGATGCTCTTTAATGTAATATTGGTCTAGAGTGTTATAAGGATGTATCGACCAAAATCACAGTAGCATTTGGAAAACTCTGGTAGCATAGAAGTGTTTGATGCTGTTACTAGATATACTTGCATGTTTTATATTGTTGGAAGCAGCCCCTACAAAAGGGAGGCGGAAATGTTTGCAGCACCTTATTTGGACACAGGGCCTGACTCTCCCCTGCCTTGCACTTTGTAGTCTGTACAAAAGGAATCTAAACTGCTACCATTCTGATTTGGTATTATTTCACATCCACTTTGGCCAGGTAGAGGTGGTTTTGCAAGGTGTAAGGTGAGGAATCAGCCCTAAGAATCTAGTTCAGCTGGATGATGCTGGTCAGCAATTTGGCATTTCAATTGACCCCACTACAACTACAGAATCAACTGCTTTATTTATATGGTCATTTGCATGAACTAGAAGTAGTGCAGTTTCTATTCTGGATTGTGAAGCTTGAAATACTTGTGATATCTGCTTTAATTTCTTCATGTTAAAATTACAGTGCAAAAATGTAATACTCCATCTTGGTAGGAGGAGTCTCTGTGCAAATTGCTAGAGGCTCAGTGACACTTACCAATCTTCCTTAAACAATGCTAGTCTAGAAATGTTGCTATTCTTTCATCAAATTGTAAATATATATCCTCTCCCTCAAAGGAGCCTCAAATATTTATATAACACAGGCTTGTGTTTGAAAGCTTTTAACTTCCAGAACTCTTTCCTTCAGTCTTGTTTGATATGTTTTATGTTCAAAATAATGTTTTAAAAACATTTTTGCCTTGTTCTTTCAGACACTGGCATAGACCATCAAGCTCTCCTTAAACAGTTTGAACATCTCAACCACCAGAATCCTGACACGTTTGAATCTAAAGATTTAGATATGTTGATCAAAGCAGTGAGTGTTAGATATAAAATATTGTAGATGTTCACGTGCTATGATTGATCATGTATTTCTCTGCAATGAAAGCAAATTCTTTTACTTTATCTATACAAATCTTCTGTAAATACCACACAGAGCTTAATCTTAGAGGAACTCAGTTGGCTCCATTGTGTATTGGAAAGCTTCTATGCCATTGATATGCGTTTGCTACAGAACCTGTTAACTTTTCAGGTAGCATCTATTACCATTCTCATTCTTGTGAGAGTGTGAGCAGGTTTGGGAACAAAACATGACTTGTCATGGGCATGTAAATTCAGTTCAGTTTTGATAGATGTGTATTATGCCTATAGAATATTTTCAAAGTATATTTTTATACCTAAATTATGGTAAGCTTGTCACATAATCACTTTAATATAAGGCAGGTATTGGCAGCCTTTCGCACGTCGCCTGCCAGGGTAAGCCCTCTGGCAGGCCAGGCAGGTTTGTTTACCTGCTGTGGCCACAGGTTTGGCCAATCACAGCTCCCACTGGCCACGGTTCACTGCTCCAGGCCAAAGGGGGCTGCGGGAAATGGCATGGGCTGAGGGATGTGCTGGCTGTTGCTTCTCGCAGCCCCTGTTGGGCTGGAGCAGCTAACCACGGCCAGTGGGAGCTGCAATCGGCCAAACCTGTGACTGCGGCAGGTAAACAAACCAGCCTGGCCCGCCAAGGGACTTACCTTGGCATGCCACGTGCCAAAGCTGCGATACCACAACACAATTGAATTTCAGCTATCCGTACTAAAAGTTGCTTAATGGGCACTTAATCTCTACCAGACCCAATGTACAGTGAGTGTCAAACACAGGTGTGGTTCTTGCTCAGCTGACACATCAATGAGATGCAATTTGGCTGAGCGTGCAACATGGCTTTTTTCAGTAGTGAAAAATTATGCCTCTCATGGAAGGAAAGATTTTAACTTCAGGTATGTAGCACGTAGCACTATACATCTGACATTAGAAGCTGGTTGAATTTTTTTTTTCATAGAGAATTTGGTGAGTTAAAATGCTCCCTCCTAGTTTACTCTTAAGAAACTTTCAAAAAATCTTACCAGTTAGGAGCATACTCTCAGAAAAATTCTGGTTGATAGGGAGAGACAGAAGTCCTTAACTAGCAGTTCTTTCTATTCTTAAACCATTCCACCCTTGTCTCTTTTATTTATTAGCTGGAATGACAATTTAAGGGATACCTTAGGGGGTCATTTCCTCTATAATTGTTTTTTAAAATGTGGGGCATTTTGGAGATGAACTCTAAATAATTGGAGAGGCAGTATCAGGTGAATCTGAACATCCTTTAGGGGACAGCGTGAGAATGCTGAGCTTCCTTTAATGCCATTAAATACATTAACATCAAAAACTAACCAGCTGCAAACTGCTTCCAAGCATGAGCAAGTCTGCATTAACCACCATAAGGGTATCTCTGAACTAGCATGTAGTCCTGTTTTGACTCAGGTTAATTGGCAATCAATTCATTCAGGTTAATTCACATGATTGTAAATCAGGGGTGGGCAAACTACAGTCCACGGGCCACATCCTGAGTGGCCTGCCTGAGCTCCTGGCAGGGAGTCTGCTCCTGGCCCCTCCCGTGCCTTCCCCCCCTCTCCCGGAGCCTCAGTGTGTCACACGGGCAGCACTCTGGGGTGCGGGGCTGCGCGCTCCTCGAGGACAGCGATGCAGCATGTCTGGCTGCAGCCAGGATGCCAGCAGTGTGGTAAGGGGGTCAAGGGGTTGTTTAAGGCACAGGAAGTCGTGGGAGGGCAGTCAGGGGACAGAGGGCTGTTGGATGGGGCGGAGGTTTGGGGGGGGCAGTCAGGGCATAGGGAACGGGGGAGGGGAGGTTGGATAGGGTGTGGGAGTGCTGGGGGTTTGTTTGGGGGCGGGGGTGTGGATAGGGGTCAGGGCAATCGGGGCAGAGGGAAGGGGGTGGGGTCCTGGAGGAGGTAGTTGGGGCAGGGGTCTCAGGAAAGGGCAGTTAGGGGACAAGGAGCAGAGGGGCTTAGATAAGGGGTGGGGTCCTGGGGGATGGTTAGGGGCGGCGGGTCCTTGGAGGGGGCAGTCAGGGGACAAGGAGCAGGGAGGCTTGGATAGGTCCAGGATTCTGAGGGGGGCAGTCAGGGAGCAGGAAGTGGGAGAGGGCTGGATAGGGGGCAGGGCTAGGCTGTTTGGGAAGGCACAGCCTTCTCTGACCCGGCCCTCTGTACAAGTTTTCAACCCTGATGTGGCCCTCGGGCCAAAAGGTTTGTCCACCCCTATTGTAAATGCTAGTCTGGATCATCCACAAACACAGAATTGTAGGACTGGTAGGGACCTTGAGAGGTCCTCTAGTGCAATCCCCTGCACTCATGGTAGGAACTAAGCATTACCTTGATCATCCCTGACATGTGACTCCATGTTTGTTCACTTAACCCTATGGCAGATCAGAGACATTTGTATCCTGGAACAAACACCAGGAGTGATAACACTAGCATTTGCTAGTTTAAATGGATTAAGCTGATTCATAATAAAGCACTCTTATTCCAGAATAAATGTCCACACATGAAGTTAATCAGGAAATAGCTATTATTTGGGAATAATTCTCCATATAGATGAGCCTTTACACAGACCTTCCAATACTATCCATTTTCACTCACAGTATTTAAAGTAATCTGTTTTTACAGATTAAGGGCTCAATTGTAGAGTTGCTATGAACCCTGAGTAAGGGACACTGAAGAGTCTTATAGACTTTAAGGCCAGAAGGGATCATTATGATCATCTAGTCTCACCTCCTGCACATCACAGGCCATAAAACCCCACCCACCCACTCCTGCAATAGGCCCATAACCTCTAGCTGAGTTACTGAAGTCCTAAAATCTTGATTTAAAGACTTCAAGTTACAGAGAATCCACCATTTACTCTTACTCATACCAGCAAGTGACCTGCCCACCATGCTACAGAAGAGGGTTCAGAGCCGCCAGGGTTGCTGCCGATCTGACCTGTGGGAAAATTCTTTCCCAATCCCAAATATGGCGATCGGTTAGATCCTGACCATGTGGGCATGACCCAGCAGCCAGGTGCCTGGGAAAGAATTCTCTGTAGCAGCCCAGAACCCTCCCCATCTGGTGCCCCATCTCTGGCCGTTGGAGTTATTTGCTAATGGCAGTTGTGGATAGGCCACATGCCATTGTAGGTCGTCTCATCATACCATCTCCTCCATACATTTATCAAGCGCAGTCTAGAAACAAGTTTAGGTTTTTTGCCCCCTCCACTCCTTTTGGAAGGCTGTTCCAGGATTACAATCCTCTGATGTTAGAGACCTTTGTCTAATGTCAAGCCTATACTTGCCGAGGGCCAGTTTCTATCCATTGGTTCTTGTGCCAGCATTATCCCTTAGCTTAAAATAACTCCTCTCCCTCCTAGGTGTTAAATCCTCTGATGTTTGGTACCTTCTACCTCTTAGCTCCTGGGAGGAAGTGCTGTGCTAGCCTTGTACCTGGTGCATCTTATTTCCCTCACCATGCCAGTTCTGCTGCACTGGCCGGAACATGTGTGGGGAGAAAGGAGTCAAAACTGTCTGTTCTCCAGTCCCTGCCGATCTGTGTGGGATGGAGAGTAATGGCCCTATGTACAACGTGGGTAGCCTACACAGGAGAGTAAGGGTGCCTTACTGCCTCCTCTTACTCAGTTGATTCCCAGAATATTCAATTCTGTGAAACTGATTGGTTTTGCTGAACAGGGTAGAGTGGTGAGAGAAGAATATTACACTAATTTCTGTTGAAAGATGATCCACAATTAGTTTACCCTGTGTTTGGCAAAGCAATGGCAATTAGGCCAGTCATTCACACTTCTAAACAATACAGTCTTTTCAGCATAAACATTTCTTACTTGTAGGCTACAAGTGACCTGGAAAACTATGACAAGACACGCCACGATGAATTTAAGAAATACGAGATGATGAAGGAACATGAAAGGAGAGAATATTTGAAAACACTGAATGAAGAGAAGAGACGAGAAGAGGAATCCAAGTATGAGGAGATGAAGAAAAAGCACGGAGAGCACCCCAAAGTGAATCATCCTGTAAGGATACAATGTTTACACATTTCTTATCCTACTAGAGAAAGCTTTGCATACCAAAGAGCAACGGCTTATTACAAAATAGGCCTGGAAAACACCTTATTCATTCACATATGATCAGCATTAAAATGGGGAATAAAGACTAATACTCTGTGGATGGGATTTTCAAAAGTCTCAAGCTCTGCTCCCATTGAAATCAGCAAGAGTCTTACCACTTGTTCAATGGAAAGAAAGAGAAACCAATGCAGAGTGCTATAGAAAACCCTACCCTATATGCCTGTTATCTTTGCTGTGTTTGGTATTCAGTGATTTGATATATTGGCAAAATGCTTTCTCATAAGGACGCCAGAAATTATTAGTACCACCCATGCTTAGAGTGCAAATACCAACATTATAGCTGCCTTCCTTCTGGGCAAGAAGAGTGGACTGAAATTCACGTTAGACACAGTTCCTAAATGAGGGGCTGTACAAAGACCCTCTGTCTTGTGACAACATAGTGCCTGACTCAGAACCCACTGAAGTCAATGGAAAAAGATTGTCATTGATTTCTGTGGGCTTTGGATCAGGCCTATAAAGCAGGGCCATTCTAAAGGGTTTTGAAAAGCCTTTTTGAGAAACTTTAACTCCAGTTTAGTGCAATACAATTACACTGAGTGATTTCTCTTTATAACCAATCTACAGGGAAGCAAAGACCAACTGAAAGAGGTGTGGGAGGAGTCGGACGGGCTGGATCCTAATGACTTCAATCCCAAGACATTTTTCAAGTTACATGGTAAGAGAATAGATTTAGTTTAAAAGGTACAAGTCAAGTGATTCTTGCATTATCTGTTTGGAAGGTGTTATCTTTTGTTGGTAAAGAATCTGGTCACACAAGCTATTTGGATGAGTCCAGAAGGACAGAAAGGAATATGTCAGCAGTTTTGTCCAGTTCAAACTGTTCATGCAAGAGCACTTACTACCACATTGGGTACATGTATTATTATGCTGCTACACTCAAGTGGAGCAATGTAAAAATTCAGTGTGTTATGTTTTCAAAAAGAGCTCATGTATCTCCAAGAGGAGTGCAATAATTGTATGTGGCAGTAGGTGTAAAAGACACAGCTGGTTCTTCGGTTGCCAGGTAATTTTTTTCTTTAGGGAGAACATTTTTAGTTGGCATTTTGCCCACCAACTATGCCATCAGGATTAGCCACTGAAGGACTGTATGAATGAACTTGCCCTTTCACCATCTCACTGTAGCTCAATGAACAGAGTGTCAGTCATTCTACTACAGGAATCTGTGTAGATCCTGACAGTGCACACCAAAGTTTCCCTAGTGCACTTTAGCACAGGCTGTTTAAAACAGTACTATGCTAAAGCGCACTAGGGAACACTACAAAGAAATTACAGTATATCGAAGAAAAGCTTACCCCTCCCCCCCCCCCAAAAAAACACCTCATTTTTGGACTTCTACATAAAACTAAAAATTTGATAAAAATACCCCCCCCCCCCAAATGAAAATAATAAATGCCCCCAAAAGACAGAGGGCCTAGGGTAGCCCCATTATAACCTGTTTGGCTAGCAGTTTTTTTTAGCTTTAGATGTCTTTTAGCTTTTCTTATTTGAGAGTTAGAGGAATCCTTGCTGCCTTCTCTGATCATAAGTAAATATCCAAGTCGCCAGAAATCCAGTGCAGACCAACCATGGCCTGATTTACTGTTAAGTGGAATAATCTCCATGTCATACTCTGTACTCAGCATCTTATTAGGTACAGAGGTTAATCCACTCTGGAATCTCTGCTGAGATCTGTTTATCTGACACATTGTGAACTACTGTCCAGTATTCTTATTTTCTGTATTTATTGAATTTATATTTTCAACTCTTATACTTTTCTAGATGTCAATAATGATGGCTTCTTGGATGAGCAAGAATTAGAGGCCCTGTTTACTAAAGAGGTAAAAAAAAACTCCACACATTTCAGAGCATTCAATATGTTGATCCTTCCCCTCGCTTTCTAAAGGAACATTTAGTTATTTTATTTTGATTTAGACTATGAACAAGAATGTTCATCCCCGGGTCTGAGTGACCTTGACATTCTAAAATTATTCAACACACCAGTGAGGGAGAAACACAATTGTTTAGTGATTAAGGCAGAGGGCTGGGATTCAGGAGTCATGAGTTCAGTTTCCTGCTCTGCTACAAACTCTCTTGTGTGAGCTGGGATAAAGTCACTTAGGCCCAGGTCTTCAAAGGTATTTAGGTACCATTGAAATCAATTAGTTCCTCTTCTGTGAAAATGGGGGCTATTGGTACTTATCTACAGGTAGGATAAATAGACTCTTGGTGTTCCAGCATGTTTTTGTCTCTGTATAAAAAAAACACACACTTTAAACTGTCATCCTTGTCCCTGCTACTACCCAGCCTCACAAATCTCTCCTCTCCTCATGAGCCAGTGAGAAGAGACGGACCTGACAACATACCCTCAGAGTTAACAAATTCAGGCTATTATGGACCAAAGCAGAGAGTGAATTCTGAAGTGTACCGCCCTTACAGAGAGCGCCAATAGCCTCCCCTTCTATACCAGTGGGGAGAGAGGCAGTCTTTTAGATGAGTGTTCACCAACCACTTAAGGTTTTGTAAGTTAAAACCATAACCTGAAAAATCCACTCCGAAACTATAGGGAGCCAGTGCAGATCAAGGAATACAGAACAATACACACTAAAAGAGACACCACTTAACAAATGGACACTGGGTTCCGCACCAGATTTACACCCAGGTCCTGCAATTGACCTCGTATGGTCACACTTCTGTGCCCACATGGGGCTCCATTGAAGTCAGTTGGGCTCCTCGCCTACACTAAGGCAATCATAGGATCAGGTCTAGATTTCCAAGTGAATTTAAGATATAATCCTGGGTAGGGGATATTACAGTAGTCCACTTGAATTAACAGGCTTCATACCATTGAAAAGTTCACTTTTTCATAAAATTATGCTAAAATAAATTATTTCTTTACCTAGAGCAATCATTTCCCTTCAGATTTATTGTTCAGTCAAGAGTGCCTCAGCTAAATGTAATGCAAAAGCATAACAGTATCAGAACTGGTTCAAATTGGTGAAGCTTTGTTTTTAAGCAACACTTTACATAATTGTCTCAAATGTGCTCTATTCTGAATAAGCAGTCTGTTCTTCCAGCTAATGTTTACTACATTTATTTTCAGCTGGAGAAAGTATATGACCCCAAAAATGAAGAGGATGACATGGTGGAAATGGAAGAAGAAAGGCTAAGAATGAGAGAGCATGTTATGAATGAGGTGTGGTCTGAAGGTTAACAGAGTTGGCCAAATCCTGCTCTGCTGTACCTGTGCAATCCTACTGAAGTCAGCAAGGTTGCCCAGGTATAGCAGAGGGAACTTTTGCCCATTTTACTTCTTCACAGGCATTCAATTAATTCAAAGCATACAATGCTGCAATCCCAGACAATATCTTGTCCTCACCCAGAAAAGATGGATAACATTGCTTGGTAAAGTCCATGTTCTGCTTACTGTGGAGCAAGCAAGGAGATCTCTACAGATGTCCCAGGATCCACAGATATTACCTGTGGATCCTGGGGCATGGAGTAACACAGGGCTGGCCTCTGTGTTGTTTCCTTAGCCTGCCTTATACATCTGTCAGAACAGCTCCAAACTGAACAATTTTGTCTGTGCCTTCTTGCCTGTATCCAGTACCCCCGCCCCCTCACACTTTGCAAGGGGTCTCACAGCAACATATGCCAACATTCGTTCTTGCAGATATTTCCCAGGGGTGTTAGGAAGGTCTGAGCTCTATAGAACTGGTGTCCTCCAGCAACAGCACTTCTACACCCAGCTATATTCCCTAAAGCTTGAGGAGTGCATGGAGGTTGTGCTTCTGTTAGTCAGAGGGAGCCCTGAAGGAGGGATTCTTTGACCATTTAACTGATTTCCTGATACTTTAATTCCCTCCTTCTGAAATGGAAGGTTAGGATGGATCATAGTTATTGGCAGCAAGTTTTCAGTCAGCGTTTAGTGTAAGCATCTTTTGGAGTTGAAAGGCCAAGAGAACTAAATCCTAGATATTGAGGTTATAGATGTATTAGAAATCATGGCTTGCAGTTAGGACAGGTCAGAAACATAAGACTGTGTTCAACCTAATCCTGCATTAATGTCTTAGTGAGACATTCCGGTGAGGGAGACTGTAGTAAAGCAAGCATTTGGAAAGGAAAGCAGAAGCAAAACCAACTGACATTTTTTGGCATGTTTTCAGCCAGCCTGAGGATTGGCATGCCTGGTAGACACTATTTGTTTCTGCTAAATGTGCACCACCAAAATGAACAGTGAAATATTTTCTGAGGAACATTGTGCATAGATGTGTCAGTTCTCTTGGTAATTAATTTAATTCAGTACTAGGATTGTGCACAATATTCCCCAGGAAGTTTAGAAATCTTGAAATGTAAGATCATTTCTGCCACCTCGGAAGAATCCATGAAAAAAGTTCCAATTTTGCATTTGAAAATGAAAGTAGGTCTGTTTTTTCATGTTAAACCAATCACATGACTAAGTTGCTTTATAAATGTATGTTCAACCCCCTCAAAATTTATTGTATTGGTCAAAGATGTGTTACTTTTTGTTTTAACTAGATTGATGCCAACAAGGATCGGTTAGTAACTTTACACGAGTTCCTGAAAGCTACAGAGAAAAAAGAGTTTTTGGAGCCAGATAGCTGGGAGGTAATAAGAGATGTTCCAAGTAGAACATACTGTACTGTTACCATCAGTCTAATCAGGAAACTAAGTGGCATGTTTGTCTCTGACTTTTCACTTTTCCTCCTCTTTGATATGTGCCATGGTTAGAATTGTTAGCTAAATAAAATGTAATATAGGTGTTTAAGAACATAAATTGAATAGGTCTTGTGCCATTATATGGATTATCTGAAAGCCTGTTGCTTGCACAGACCTTTGAAACAGAAAACAAACATTTTGGCTATGGATTTCCTTGGATGGAGGACAGAGTTCAGTTAGAAGCAGGAGAAGTGATTTTTCTCCCACCTCATCCCAAATTTTGAGCATGATTCAAACCATCCCCTCATAAGTAGAAGTGATGAATTCCTTCACAGTACCATATATCTTTGGAAGTATCAAGCCAAAATTTTCTGTATTGGTGAATTTTAGAATCCAGCTAGTAGCCATAGCATTGTGAAGATTAGTAATTTCCTTTTGCAAGCTGTATTTTGATTATTTGTGAAGGTTCTTAGTTTGCAACGTTTTTCTTGCAGACATTGGATCAACAGCAGGTCTTCACCGAAGAGGAGCTGAAGGAATTTGAAACGCATATTTTGCAGCAGGAAGATGAGCTTCAGAAGAAGGCAGAAGATCTTGAACAACAGAAGGAAGAGCTACAGAGACAACATGATGAGCTTCAGGCTCAGAAACAGGAACTTCAGCAGGTGCTGTCATTGTAATAGGAGAATTCCTTCTGTTTGCTGAGCCTTTCGCTGAATTTTAGAAAGGCAAAGTGGTGCTACTTCTGGAGTCATTGTCCCTTTAGGTAGTGTGTGAGTCAGGAAGGCTGCAGATAACTTTTAAACTCATTTTTCCTGCAGCAGAATACAACCTCTAACTCCAGATTACACCAAACAGTGAAGCTGAACTCTGAATGTTTCCACTGGTGCAGATCATATGTAATGAGTGTACATACTGTCAAGAGCATTGAATTATGCAAAATGAAAGGAAGCTGATGCCGCTGAGTTCTCAGACCCCTATTTTTTTCTCCCCCCACCCACCCATCAGGTTGTACAACAGATGGAACAGAGAAAGCAACAGCAAGGAGCTCCTCTATCAGGACCAGCCGGGGAACTGAAATTCCAGCCACGTATGTAAATTATATTATATTACATTACATTACGGACATAAACTTTTAAATCTAAAATTCCATTTCAAAAGTGGTTTAAAAGCTCCTTTCCTTCAGGTGAAATTGTAAGTATAACTTGTCTGCAGTTTAGGGAATCCATTTTAGGGAAAATTGCTGAGCTTTCTTTAACCTAAGTATTGAGGTTTTCTAAAGTAATCTGGAGGTCTAAGTACATTATTAAAATATCACTAATCCCATTAAACATGGGATTAAATAATAACCTCCCTGGAAAAGCCAGAGTTAACTTTTGCAGAGTTTCTGAGGCATAACATGCCTCATTTCAGAGTGAACATGTGTTGTGGTCTTTCAGTCCCCAGAGATCTCCTGAGATCTAGGAGATTGAGTATCCATAGAAGGCTGGGGAGCCAGCCTCTGTTTGTTATATTTGTGTTTCCCTGTGCCACAAAGAACACTGGTGCTAATGCATCACCCTATGCCCTAAATGAGTTTGCCAACACACAGTGGGAATCTGGAGGAACTAATGCTGTTCTTACCCCCTGTATCCTCCAGAAGGGTGCAAATCCTGATCCCTTACCTTATAGGTATTCTTTCCCATGGGAGTTTCCTTGTGGATCTGTTTGTTTGTAATAGTTAGAAGGTGCCTTTCACTTTCAGCCAACTGCTGAAGATGTCTTCATTGAGTAGGTATCCCCATATCACATACCACCAAATAACTGGCAAAAATATGTATGCAGAGGAGAGGTTTCAGTGCTGGATTTTTTTATTTGCCCAGTGAAGAGAAGGAGTTTTGAAGGCTTTTCTTGTTAAAGAGCCTTCATCCATATGATCTTCCAGCAGAACATCTTCCCTTTTGAGATCCAGATGGCTGTAGGTCAGCAATTCTCCAACTGTGGGTCAGGACACCAAAGTGGGTCATGACCCCATTTTATTGGAGGTGCCAAGACTGGCGTTCTACTTGCTGGGGCCCCGGATAAGGAGGCCAAAGCCTGAGTCCCCCTGCCTGGGGCCAAAGGTGAAGGTCTTCAGCCCGGGGCAGTGGGGCTCAGGCTTCAGTCCCCCGGCCCGGGGTCATGTAGTAATGTTTATGGTCAGAAGGGGTCATGGTGCAGTGAAGTTTGAGAACCTCTGCGATAGGTTACTGGGATCCCCCATGCAAAGGAACATGTCTTGGACACCATCTGCTTCTTTCTTCCACACACCTCTATGTTCCCCTCCCATCTCTGCATGTCCACAACTCTTCCCTGGCTGCCTTCTGAAAGTTTATGACCTTCCCATTTTGTGGCCTCTTGGGGACAATGATACTGATCTATTTTGTGAAGTGCTTTGAGATTTATCATGACAAGCACTATGCAAGAGTATGATTGTGATTCTTTCCAGTCCCAAACTGACCAGAGAGCTAGTGGATGGATCTGATGCACAATTTTCCAAAAAGGAAACCTTGCTTAGGAAATTTAATCTCTACTGCAGCCCATTGCTGGGGAAATCAGATGAGACTGCTCAGGGAAGGATGTACATGAGATGCAAAGCCCTGCAAAATGTGACCAAGTAGGTGGATAGGAGAAACAAGACAAAGGTGTTAAATTACTTGTCTGAAGCCACACAGGAAACCAGGATGAGCAAATGTATTAAAAGTGGGCATAGAACTCAGGCCTCCTGGCTTCCTCGCCTATGCTCAGTTCACTAGACCTGCTTATTTCTCTACCATTGTTAATTTGGCAAAGACAGTGAAAAGTACTTCACTTAGGAAGGAAAAAAATCAAATGCACAATTACAAAATGGGAAATAACAAGCAATAATCGCTGAAAAGGAGCGGGTTATTGGGGATCACAAATTAAAGATGAGCCAACAATGGGATGCAGTTGTGAAAATGGCTAATACTGTGGGGTATATGAACAGGAGTGTCATAAGACACAGGAGGTAATTGTCTTGGTCTACTGCATACAGGTGAGGCTTCAGATGGTGTAATGTGTCCAGTTCTGCGTGCTACACTTTAAAATGCAGACAAATGGGAGGGAATCCAGAGGAGAAAAAAAAATTAAATGATAAGTTTAGAAAACCTGACCTATGAGAAATATTTTTTAAAAATTGAGCATATGTAGTCTTGAGAGAGACTGAGGGGGGAACCTGATAACAGTCTTCAAATGTAGTAAGGGCTGATATGAAGAGGACGGTATTCAATTATTCTCCATGTCCATTGAAGGTAGGACAAAAAGTGATTAGCTTAATCTGCAGCAAGGGAGATTTAGGTTGCATATTAGGAAAAACTGTCTACCTATAGGATTGTTAAACTCTGGAATAGGTTTCCAAGGGAGATTATTTGGAATCCCAGTCTTTGGAGGTATTTAAGAGCAAGTTAGACAAAATACCTGTCAGGGATGATCTAGGTATACTTGGTCCTGCCTCAGTGCAGGGAGCTGGAGTGGATGACCCCTCAAGGTCCCTTCCAGCTGTAAACATATCTGTGATTCTATGCTAACTAATCCAAAAAAAGCAAAAATCTCTAGAGACTGTGTTTAAGCATAGAATTAGCAACCGTTTTCCACCGTATGTCAGTATGTATGTTCATAGCTAGCAATAGAGTTTAATACTTTTGCTGAAATTGTTGGAAAAAAAAATGTAAAATTCATTCAGTGAAGGGTGCCTGATTCCTGTAGGCTTCTTTGAAAAAAATCTCAGCCATATTAAAGATCCAGAGGTAAAACAGAACAGTCATGTAGCACAGAAGACTGTTAGATAGAAAAGCTTGCTGCACATAAATCTTTTAAATTATTTGCTGAAGTCATTCATATAGTGTAAAGCATGATTCTGTTCTGAAAGATGATTATGTAAAAATGACTTCATGGGGTTTGCATGTTTGTCTCAATTCCAATTCAGACCACTCATTTTTTCAAAATAAAAAGGATGTTTTCCCACCTCCCCCATAACTGCCAGGCATGGAAACTCAGCTTGGAATCTGAAAGTCAAGCTGGCTTGCATATTGTCACGAGTAATAATTCAGCAATCTGAATTTATTTAGCAGTTCTGTTGATGATATGCAAGCCAAAATAAAACCCAGTTCAGCCTTTCATGTGTAATTTTATGCAAATAAATATAATAGTTTTGTGACAACTTTTCATTGTCCAGTTTTTCAATGAAAGTCTCCCTGGTCTGGGTTATGCAATCTGATTATCCATTAACAGGGGTAAAGCTCAAACAAAATGAAAACATTCTGTCCAGTAGCTGCAATAGAATCATAGTACTGGAAGGGTTATCTAGTTCAGTCCCCTGCACTCATGTCAGGGCTAAGTATTCTCTAGACCATTCCTGGCAGCTGTCTGTCTAACCTGCTCTTAAAAATCTCCAATACTGGTGATTCCACAACCTTCCTAGGCAATTTATTCCAGTGCTTAACCACCCTGACAGTTAGGAAGTTTTTTCTAATGTCCAGTCTAAACTTCCCTTGCTGCAATTTAAGCTCATTGTTTCTTGGCTTATCCCTAGACGTTAAGAGAAACAATTTTTCTCCCTCCTCCTTGTAACAATCTTTTATGTACTGGAAAACTGTTGTCATGCCTCCTCTCAGTTTTCTCTTTTCCAGACTAAACAAACCCATTTTTTTTCAATCTTCCCTTACAGATCATATTTTCTAGACCTTTAATCATTTTTGTTGCTCTTCTCTGGACTTTCTCCAGTTTGTCCACATCTTTCCTGAAATGTGGCGCCCAGAACTGCACACACTACTCCAGTTGAGGCCCAGTCACCACAGAGTAGAATGGAAGTAGTACTACTTATATCTTGCTTACAACACTCCTGCTAATACATCCTAGAATGATGTTCGCTTTTTTTGCAACAGCATTACACTGTTGATTTATATTTAGCTTATGGTCCTCTATGACCTCCAGATCCCTTTCCGCAGTACTCCTTCCTAGGCAGTCATTTCCCATTTTAATGGGTGTGCAACTGATTGTTCCTTCCTAAATGGAGTACCTTGCATTTGTCCTTATTGAATTTCATCCTATTTACTTCAGACCATTTCTCCAGTTTATCCAGATCCTTTTGAATTTTAATCCTATCCTCCAGAGCCATTGCTGTTATACCAACAGAAGCAAGCAGGATTTTATGAGGGGGATAAGGCAAAAAGCCACATTTATTGTAAAGATAATAATAAAGAATAAAGAAAAGATAGAAGCAAACAATGTTGTTTAACTACTTATTTTTATTACTACTTAACCCTTATACACACACATTATATACACATTTATTTATTTATTTAGGTTTTGGGTAATTGTTATAGTTACCAGCCTGGAAGTTGCTTGTGACAGAATACTGGCCAGGTATTTTATACACAGGTGATGGTAGTGGGGAGCAAAGTTCTGATTAGATGCGCATTTGAAGCTTCTGGTAGGCTGGCAGCAGAACCTTGGACTTTGACTTTATAGTTTTTTGGTTCAGTCTTTACAGGAATTTTTTTCTATACCAGTTTATGGGAATTGCTGCGTTATGCTGATGTCTTTAGGGTGGCTGCCAGGTGCTCGTCAGTGATCTCATAGGGTGGACCTTTAGTTTTTAGGGTTTTTTTTACTTGACACCTTTTGGTTGCACTGGCATCTGACGCCTTTTTTAGTCCTTTGATGCTGCATTTTTAGGCTGGAACCTTTTAAACCATTTATTTATTATTTAAGCACTTTTTTTACATACATTTTTAAATTAATGTTTTACATACAGTATTTTGTATAATAATAATTTTACACATACAAGAGTTGTAGTTACAAAAAGTTATAAAAGTTTTTGGGTGGCATTTTTTAAAACACTCTCTGAGTGCTGAGTTAGTTACTGTTATAGTTACAATGTTTTACTTTGTGATTAGGGTTAATTGGTTTACAATGCTTTGAAGAGAACTGGCGTTAATTGTGTAACAATGCCCTTAATCAATTACAGGGCTTGGCTCCCAGAGCGGAGTTAGTGGCTTGACAATGCATTGTTACAATGTATTGCTGCAATGTTAATTTTAAGTAGCTACTTGCAAAAGTTTGAGCGTGCCCTGGGACAGAGAGAGGGGAGCCATTTTTGGCTACATAGTACAATTTTAAGTTTCATGACCTAATAAATTATATTTTAAAGGGGCAATAATAATAAATTTAAACATTTAACAATTTTAACAAATAATAAATTTAAACACTTATTAAGCTACTTCCACTTAACAAACTTATACTATGTAGACTGTTAGTTGTGGGGAACAAATTATGGGGAGTTACTTTCACTTGGGGAATTATTTTTAATACTTTAATATGTTATCCCTACATTGCAACCCCTCCCAGCTTGGTATTGTCCGCAAACTTTATAAGTGTACTCTCTGTGCCATTATCTAAATCATTGACGAAGATACTGAACAGAACCAGACCCACAACTGAACCCTGCGGAACCCCACTAGTTATGTCCTTCCAGCATGAGTGAACCATTGATTACTCCCTGAGAACGGTTTTCCAACCAGTTTTGCACCCACCTTATAGTAGCTCCATCTAGGTTGTATTTCCCTAGTTTGTTTATGAGACGGTCCTGCAAGATTGTATCGAAAGCTTTACTAAAGTCAAGATATACCCTGTTCTACCGCTTCCCCCCCATACACAAGGCTTGTTACCCTGTCAGAGAAGGCTGTCAGGTTGGTTTGACACAATTTGTTCTTGACAAATCCATGCTGACTGTTACTTATCAGCTTATTATCTTCTTAATGTTTGCAAACTGTTTGCTTAATTATTTGCTCCGTTATCTTTCTGGGTACAGAAGTTAAGCTGACATAGGTGACATTTTGTCTTCAGTTACTGTGTTTCCACACACACTGTTCTCTGTATAGTTCTGTTTACTGTCACTTATCCTGATTATCTATAAAATTAGGAACATTTACTCCCTAAACCGGGAATTCTCATTCATCCTTGTGAAAAACTGTATGTAGTTGGAGAAGAGTCAGAAGAGCAGGGACAAAAGTGAAAAGTAAGATTGAGGTAGAAAAAGGATGGTGTTTCTGAACGTCTGGGAAAATCCAGAATAACTCCACTAACTTCATTGGAATCAGTTTAACTGATCAAAATGTGAGCTAAACAGGTTACAAGATCTCACAAACTTGTAGAAAGTGTAGAACCCCACCTCCGCACTTTCATGAAAGCGAAGGGTCTAGTTAAAGATGCTGCTGACAATTACACAAGTGATACTTCTGGGTCTTGCTAATGCTGTCACCATTACTAGGATAAGTGCAAACTGTTTATACCAAGTTTCTCAGACGTTTTTGGCATAAAACAGATTTCCTTCAAAAATCAAATTACAAATAATTTTAAATGCTTACTGGAGTGTGTGTGTCCCTAATGTTTGTTCATCAAGTTAATGTGGTGAAAACCAAAGTAGCCGGTGCATTTTATCTGCTAGTTCCTTGGCTCCACCAAGAGGAAATGAGAGAAAAAGAGAAGAACTGATTACAGCCCTAAAGTTTCCAACCAACTATTATAAGTGAAGTTATTCAAGGGAAGATGAGGAGATAGTGAGTTCACAGATTGTGGACACGTTAGGGAGTAAAGTTCAATCAGGAGTTCTCATTTTCAAAAAAATGATTGCATGTTTGTTTATGGATCAGATGTTCATTTTTTTGTTAACATGACACATTACATTAATTTGCCATATCTGAAATCTCCAAAGAATCAAGATGATAAATGACATAATGGGCAGAACGTTTCAGAAAGAAACAAATGGGTGTGGAAATAGCTAGTAATCCAAGAGAAAATTCTACATGTCATAACGTGTTTATAATGTAATTTGGATACTCTCATCCTTGCAATTGTGTGTGTATGCTGTTGCTCCGATACATGAATAATTGATTCAATTTCCATAAACTAGACCATGGAGATGTTTGCTATCCAAATCAGATATTTGAAAGGGATAGTAGGGGTGCCAGGATCCTGACAATGGTAGTCAGAGCAGGGTCAGACCAGAGTCAGAGTAACAGAAGAGTTTGCAGTCAAGTTCCAGGCCAGGGTCAATACCAAGGATCAGAGTCAGGTTTTAGGGTTCAGGTCAGGACGTGAAGTCTAAATCAAGCCAAGGTCACAGACCAGAGTGCAGGAATGATTGCGGCAACTACAGGAGATCCACACTTTTGCCTGGACACTTCTTGGAATGCCCCTTGGGTTTATATAGGGTGGGGAGCCATAAGGTAGGACTTCCCATGGTCTGTGTCCACAGTAGGCCAGGGGTAGTGGAGCACAAGCTGATGATAGCTGCTGCTGGGTGGCAGTACAGCGCCATCTGCTGCCTGGCAACTTGCTAGGCCTTGGGTTGAGACCCATAGGCTTTACAAAGAGGCCAGAAAATCACCTTAGACACAATTTTCCTTTTTTTGGTGTGAGGATAAAGAATTACTCTCTTAGGTCAGGAGTACACTTAAAAATTAGAATGACCTAACTGTATTGCTCAGGGCTGTGAGAAATCTTGCACTCTGTATGATGTAGTTATGCTGCTGAGTTGACAAAAGAATTTTTCCATCAACCGAGCTGCCACCTGTCAGAGAGGTGCATTGACTTTAATGGAAAAACCTCTTCGGTCAATATACGAAGCGTGTACACTTGCACGGCAGCAGCAGCAGCATAGCTGTTCCGCTACAGCGGCTGAAGTACAGATGTACCCTTAGGCTACTGCAGTGTGTGAAGCTGAAAAAAAGTCACTGTGCAGATGTTTGGGCTCAGGCCCAGGCCCAGGCCCGAGCTGTGGGACCCTGCAAGCCCAAACCTGAACATCTACATGGCAATTTTTAGCTGCACAGCACGAGCCCTATAAGGCAAAGTCTGTTCACCAGAGCTAGCTGCAGCCATGCCAGCCATGGTCGTGCTGCAGGTCTTTTATCCCTGTGTAGATACACCCTTAGTATTCTTCGTTGTGAAAATGGGGTACTACAGCAGGGGGGTCACTTTAAACACACACACAAGTCCCTGTTGGTGGTGTATTTTGTCTCTCCCTATACAAATGCACTGATTTATTTACAAGCAGAATGAACATGGCATTGTGGCTATTATTTTTCTTTTAAAATCACTTGATGTAGCAATTTGTTTAATTTTTTTTAAAAAAACATTTTAGGGTAACAGTCGATTTTATGCCCTCAAAGGAAAAACATGTCTTGTAGGGGAATTTTGATACTACTGAAATTACTGACAATACCCCATCTTCATATCTCTGTTTAAAACCCTCTTTTTTGCTCTACATTGAGACAAACTGAAATGTGGTCCCTTTAATCTTGCACTGGCAGGGAGATGAACTGAATGACCTAACAAATCTTTTTCATCTGTAACTGCAGATTCTTATGATTCTTTCCCTTTCTGCAATCTTACATGCTTGCTCTCTCTCTTCACAGGTAATAGTCTGAAGGAATATTTATATATAAAGCCTTTCATACAAGTATCTCAGATATTATAAATACAAAAATGTATTGAATTTGAAATAAAAATGTAAGAACTGTTTTAATTTAAAAACCATAACAAGGTAGGGCTAGAAGGCCATCTAGTCCATCCCTCTGCATAGAGGCAGGACCATATATACCTAGACCATCGCTGAGAGGTGTTTGTCTAACCTGTACTTAAAAACCTCTAAGGACGGGGATTCCACAATCTTCCTTGGAAGCCTACTCCAGTGCTTAACAATCCTTAAAGTTAGAAAGATTTTCCAAATATGGAACTTAAATCTCCCTTGCAGATTAAGATGATTACTTCATGTCCTACCTTCATGGACATGGAGAACAATTGATCACCATCCTCTCGATAACAGTCCTACTATATTTGAAGACTGGTATCAGGTCCCCTTTCAGTTTTGTAGTCTCCAGACTAATCTTTCTTCACAAGTCAGGTTTTCTATACCTTTTATCATTTTGTTTTGCTCTTCTCTGGACTCCCAATTGCCCACATCTTTCTTAAAGTGTGTCATCCAGAACTGGACACAGTTCTCCAGCTGAGGCCTACTCAGCAGTGAGGACATCAGGACAGTTACCTCTCATGTATGATATATAACATTCCTGCTAATACACCTTAGAATGATATCCCTTTCTTTCACAGCTACATTACATTGTTGGCTCATATGTAATTTCTGATCCACAACAACCCCCCTTATCCTTTTCAGCAGTATTACCACATAGCCAGTTATTCCCCATTTTGTAGTGGTGCATTTGATTTTGTCTTTCTAAGTGACGTATTTTACACTTGCCTTTATTGAATTTCATCTTGTTGATGTCAGACAATCCTCCAATTTGTCAAGGTCCTTTTTGAAGTCTAATCCTATCCTCCAAAGTACTTGCAACCCCTCCCAGCTTGGTGTCATGTTTTATAAGCATACTCCGCTCTCCATTATCCAGATCATAGAATATCAGGGTTGGAAGGGTCCTCAGGAGGTCATCTAGTCCAACCCCCTGCTCAAAGCAGGACCAGTCTCCAACTAAATCATCCCAGCCAGGGCTTTGTCAGGCCTGACCTTAAAAACCTCTAAGAAAGGAGATTCTACCACCTCCCTAGGTAACCCATTCCAATGTTTCACCACCCTCCTAGTGAAAAAGTTTTTCCTAATATCCAACCTAAACCTTCCCCACTGCAACTTGAGACCATTACTCCTTGTTCTGTAATCTGGTACAACTGAGAACAGTCTAGATCCATCCTCTTTGGAACCCCCTTTCAGGTAGCTGAAAGCAGGTATCAAATCTCCCCTCAGTCTTCTCTTCTGTATACTAAACAATCCCAGTTCTCTCAGCCTCTCCTCATAAGTCATGAGCTCCAGGCCCCTAATCATTTTTGTTACCCTCCTCTGGACTCTTTCCAATTTTTCCACATCCTTCGTTAAATAAAAATATTGACTAGTAAGACCCAGGACAGATCCCTGCAACACCCCACTAGATACATCCTCCCAGTTTGACAGTGAACCATTGATAACTACTCTTTGAGGATGGGCTTTCAATCAGTTTTGCACCTACTATTTTCTAGACCACATTTCCCTAGTTTGCTTATGAGAACAGCACATGGGGCTGTGCCAAAAGCCTTACCAAAATCAAGACATACCATATATCCCCACCATCCCTAGCTAGTAACCCCGTCAAAGAAGAAAATTAGGTTGGTTCATCCTGATTTGTTCTTGACAAATCCATGTTGGATATTCCGTATAACCCTATTATCCTCTAGGTGCTTACAAATTGACAAATAATTTGTTCCAGTATCATTCCAGGAATTGAAGTTAGGCTGACTGGCTTGTAATTCCGCAGATCCTCTTTTGTTCTCCTTCGTGAAGATAGATATTATGTTTGACCTCAGTCAGTCCTCCATGAATTCTCCCGGATAATCAGTATCAGCTCTGAGATTGCTTCATCTAGGTCCTTCATCAGGCCCTGCTAACTTAAATACTTATACAAAGAGTCTTTAACCTGTTTCTTTCCTACTGTGGATTGTATTCTATTTCATGCAAATGCTATGAAATGTCAAGGCATGTGACAGAAAACATTTCTATGGAGACTTAACATTTCAGCATTGGAGGCCTGTATCAGAAATGACAATATTTTAAACAAAAATCTGACTTCCATAAAGTGAAGAAAGAGTATTTGTGACCTCCACCTTGTCCAATTATCCACCATGCATGGCTTTGCAAGATACCTAACAATATGCACTTTGTATACATGATCAGAATTGGTGCCCTTTGTTGGGAACTTGAACTGGCATTCTCTTGATCTGCTAAGCGCAGGTACAGAAGATTTAACCTAAATTACATTAAGCTAAAACACAATTGTGGAGATTCTGGACCCTGTGTTTAGTAAATTCAGATTTTGCTAATATAATCTCTCAGCTCTATAGTAAACTTCTGTATTGTTTAAATAAAAAAAACCTTCTCTCTTTATTGGGCTGAGTTTGCTCTAGAAGCTCCCCATACCCTTTAAAAGTTTCTGTTTCTGATTTACTCATCCTTGTGGTGTGTGTGTGTACATATGTACATACCTAATTCCTGAACCCATTAATCCCACTCTTGGGCCAGCAGAGAAAAAGAAGACCCGCCCCCCCCCCCCCCAAAAAAAAAAAAAAAAAAATCTGAGAAGGAAGCAACTGCTAGGCTGTTCTATAATCTGTCATGGAACCTCACGGTCACATTAGCAAAATCTGGACCATCTGATTTACAATAAGCACATTGCAGATACATCTACATTGGAACCTTGTCATTTTCTTTCAGGGATTTCTCTAGTTTGGGATCAGTTGGCTTAAGAGAGTGACACTGTTTCTTATTTTTGTTTTACAGCTGGGGAACACCAAGTCGGAAATGCACAAAACCATCTTGCAGGTGATCAGCCTTTACCGCCAGGGCACATACCAGTTCAAGAAGCAGCCGCCGGAAGTGATCATGTTCAAATTCACCCTTAACCACTTGTGCCCGAACTTTATACTGTCTTTATTATTTTGGGGGGTGGGGTTGGGAATTTAAAACAGAAACAGTGTGAAGTATGAACTGCCCACTTTCTTCACTTGCTTATAAAGTCACTGGGAGTGTTACAGCTTTACAATTCAAATCCAACTGATGTTTAAATTAGATTAATTCAATCTTCGATGCATCAGTGAGAAAGATAACAGGCAGATCAATTGCAGGCTAAAAGGGAGCAGGGGGCTGGAGGGGAGGAATGGACAAAATAACAAAAAAGCAGCACCTCTCCATTTTCTGTAAAGAAATCTCCAGCACCCTGGAGCACCTAAGTCTTTACTACCAATAGTTAGGCATGAATCAGAAACTCGCTTTCTGGAGAAGCAGAGAACTGGACTAGAGATCCAGCTAATCCTGTTTCATATAGAAAACACTTTCCAGAAGCACTAAACTCCAGAATTTGAGGAAACTAGGCCCAGGAATGGAGGTCTTCAGTTTCCAGTACTGCCAACCCTTTTCTCCTTCGAGACCAAATAAAAACAAACCTGCTCTGATTGGTTTCAAGAAATCTGCACTTTTAAAAATGTAACTGCAGCAAAGAATTTTAGAACAGTGAATACTTTTCATGTTTACAGATAACTATGAACTTCACTGTAAGCCTTCAAAATGGAATACTGTACTTATGGTGTGTTGATTTGAACCAGCCTCAGTGTGAAGATGAATCCAGTGTAGCACCTGGGTGCTCATCTTGCAGACTGGCTATTAAGACTATATTCTTATCCCTCTTTCTTTCATCATCTTCTAGCTGCTCTCAACATTTTGCATGCTATTAAAATGAAGGGGTTTTTTGGTTGATGAAAAAATATTGTGAGAAATAGAAAAGGACTCTGTCTTTTTCTGTGCATATTATCCTACCTCCAGCGATAAAACCTTTCTTTCAAAATTCACAGTAAGTTTCAAACAACTTTTTTCAGACATGACACTGACTGTTAACGTCTCTCTGGTGTCACATTGGTAGTGTTCATTAGTTTTACAACAATCGGTATAATTTTATGAAATTCCCTGAAGCAGGCACATGTCATGACTGTATTTTTGTGGTACTGGTACCAAGCTAGTTTCTTCAAGCTAACCTAAATATTTACAATAAAATATTTTATTTGTGAATTTTTCTAAGATGTAGAAAAAGATCCATTGCATATTTCAGACCTAAAGGAAGTATCTTAAAGCCCAAACCCAATTCCTTTAACAGTAATGTTTTCCCTTTGTAGAAACGATGCATCACTATGAGTTCTCCCTCTGCCTTAAAAAGATGTTGTGCAGGGTCCCTGAAATAATGCTGATAAATGCAACGTTTGTAGCTTTAATTACTTGTAGCATGTTACTTTCGTTTCTGCTGTTTCCTGGATGAAACATTTTATTGGGGATGCTTTCTCATGCAGGGAAAGACTAATCAGTATTGCCCACTTCCAGCATGCATCTCCACTGAAGAGTTTGTCACCACGGTACTGGTTTCTCAGAAGCCTCAAGTCATAAGTATGAATAAAAATGTTGTTTAGAGTTAAATGAGGGAACAGAAAGTGATAATGGGTCTCCGACTAGATTTTCAGAGCTGTACTAGGGACTGAAGTGTCATGGATACCACTACTTTCAGGCTTACTTTTTGTCTTAAAGTCCATTAAAAGAAAATGTAATGCAACTTGGTTTTGACACAAATTCCAATACTCTAAAAGATGTAAACATTGAATTTCACATTTTTATTTTATTGTTAGGGATGGGGGGCAGGGAAAGGGGCGAGTTGGTCAATGTTGTAAAAATTCATATACTCCAGTGCAATATTTGTAGGGGAAAAAAAAGTTGTCCCCCTCATCCTTTGTATAGATTAGATTTTAACTGGATTAAATTGAAACAACTCAAAGCAAGAGATCTGGTGTTTCCTTTTTACCAGGTTGTGCTTATGACACTGGAGTGGATGACAAAGGGGTGATCACTGAGTTAAGTGAAATAATTTGCATGTTATTTGCTTCTCGATGAAGGAGGCAAGCTAGTTTACAGAAAGGACCTTCGGATGGTGAGAGTCTGATGTAAAGCCACAACTGCAAGAAAAGTTACAGTTAAGGCTGCATATCTATTCTTAACACCCTGTGCTGTTAGGAATCGTTCAGTACATACAAACTACGTCTGACCAGCCCTGTGCTCATCTCCTAAACTCAGATGAGCGCGCCAGTCTTTGTGGGTCAGTGCCCGATCTGCAGACTGGAGATTAGCCTCCCGACAGACCCAAAGAGCCCAGGCCGGTCTGGTACCTTTCCCCGGCGCTGCCGTAGGTGCGCTGATCTGTGAGTGGCTGCACAGTGCCTGCAGGCCGGTCACTGCCCTATATAGTCACAGCAGCCACATGCTGGCTCCCAGCCCTGCCCGGGGCGCTGCCTTATTGGGGCACATGTCCGAGGTAGGAAAATGAAGGGGACCCGCTCAGCCCCATCACTGTCACGACCCGGGCCAGCGAAGCCCCAAGCCCTACCTCTGAGCATGGGGTGGGAAGTGGGCTCCGCTGGGCGGTGCTGCTGGCTTTTTCTGTGTCTCTGTGGCAGGCTCCAGCCTAGTAAAGGAGGGATCACGGGTCTCATAAAGCTTAGGGAAGGGGGGGAAGATGGATCAGGCCAACTTTGGCTGCCCCTTGGCAAAGGGCATACAGAGGTAAGGAGGAACTGGATGGGTCTCTCTCTCCTGGCTTTTAGCAGCAACTCTGGCATTGCTAGGCGGTTGGGGGATCACCTATCGTGCTCCCACATGGGCCTTCTTTGTAGGCTAACCAAGAGGGCCCCAGGCACTAGGTGGGGCCTAAAAGCTTAGTCTCTTCCCCTTGTGCAGGAGCCTGAGATACGGGGTAACTTTTTTTTCTGGGTATTGCATTTGCAAACATAGCAAGAGGCTGGGGAAAACGTTTTAGCTCTTACCAAGAGCAAAACTTTCTGCAGGCTCTTTACATGGCCCCATTGCCACCCACTCTGGGCTTTCCACTTGGAGTGACCAGGCATGGAAGGGTATAGGATGGCTTTTGAACCTGGCAGTAGCAATGTCTTTGGTGCAGTTTTGTAATTAATTAGTCAATGGAGAGGAGTCATTAAAACAAAACAACATCAAAGTTCCCCTTGCTAAATTGAGAAGCACTGCACAAGGGCAGAAAGCCAGGGAGCCAGAAAAGATAAAAGGAAGGATAGGAGCCCGAAAGCCAACCAGGATGACCTGTATCTTTTGTACGACTAGTTACAGGTGAACAATGCACCCAACAAACAGAAATACTGTCTAAGCACAGTGACAGCTAACTCTAGTGCTGCCTGCACAAATTAGTCTTACGCATACAATCCCTGTATGTCCAGTCTTCACTTAAAACAGTAGGACAGAAACTAAACTTAGTGCCAAAATTATGGGGAAAAAATTGAGATGCAAGCTGAGGAAATGATGCCACATGTAGGAGAGGTCCTGCTCGGTAAGACATTGCATTCCATTTGAGAGACAAGATGGGTGAAGAAATAACTTTGGGTGAGAGAGAAGCTTTCCAGCCACTCAGAGGTCTTCAGGGCTGGGAAAGGTACTACCAGCCAAGATGAAAGGTGGAACAGATTGTTTAGCATAAGTAGTTAGCACATATTATAAGGGACCATTCCAGGTCGAGTGGTCCCTGAACTCCTCTGCAGTCATAAGACAAAAAGAAGGGGTTAGTTCATGTGTTACAGATTGTTGTAATAATCCATAAATCCAATGTGTCTGTTCAGTCCATGATTTTTAGTATCTAGCAGAATAATGAATGTAAGCTTCCAGGGTTGTCTTTTGAAAGTGCTGTGTAAGTTTCCTTTGGGGATGGGATAGGTCAGTCCCCTCAAATGAACACATACAGGAAAATGAGGCATGTTTGTCTTTTATCACCTGTGAGTGAATGCTACAAAATCATCACTCTGTATTATTGTATGTGAGCCCAGTACCCCTGAGAGTGGGGAGGCCATCACGTTATCTTGTCAGGTGACAGATTACCACCCAGCACAGTGTCAGGTGCGCTGGATGAGAGGCTTTGAGGAACTCACCAAGGCTGCAATTAAAATCCAGGACCCTCAACTTGATACAGCAACAAATCTGTACCGCAGAGAAAGCCAGGTGGCATTTACACCTGAACCTGAGGACCATGCAGTAGAATTCATTATGGCAACAGAACGATAAGTACCTACCCCCTCAACTTAAAAGGTTAATATTTAATGGTCGGCTCTTTGTGCAAGGCACTCCCGGGTCTCTGTTTACGGACTTCACGTTATATGGGTGTGGCAAATGCGTAGAGTAGAAGTTGATGCTGTTTGGACCAGCATTAATTCTCATGGGGATATTTGTGGGATGATGTATTCCTAGGAAGAGAGGATGTTTAAAAGTATTAAAGTTAAACATTTTTTAAAATTGGCAGCAAGGGATAACTTGCACTCGAGTGTTAACCAAATTGGCGGAGGACCTCTTGGAGCCATCTGTATGTGTTGATTTTTAATCAGATTTGGACTAGTGGACAAATTCCAGAGGACTGGGTGTGGGGGAGCTAATGTTATGCCAATGTTTAGAAAGGGCATGTGGGATGATCTAGTTAATATAGGGCAGTTAATCTGACATTGATCCAAGGCAAATAGTCAGGAAAGGATGAATGAGGCACAATCAGTAAAGAATTTAAGGATGGCAGTATAATTAATACCAGTTAACACACTTGTATGGAAAATTGGTCTTGTCAAGCAAACTATGGGGTTTTTTTTATATTACAAATTTGGTTGATTAAAGGTTACCATTGATACAATATACTCCAACTTCTGTAAGGCATTTGACTTAGTCTCACATGATATTCTGATAGAAAAAGTGAGTACTATATGAAAATCAATGGGGCCCATATTAAATGGATTAAAAACTGGTTAACTGATAGATCACTAAGAGTAATTGTAAATAGAGAATCATCATCTTATGAGGGTGTTTTTAGTGGGGCCCTGCAGGGATCTGTTGCTGGCCCAGTCCTGGTCAGTATCTTTATCAACAACCTAGATTAGAAGAAAATATAAAATCATTACAGGGTAAAATTCACAAATGACACAATGAAAAGAACAAGTCAGCTATGCAGCCCAGTCAGGACTGCTGGATAAGCTGTGCTCATTTGAACAACAGTCTTTTTCAGCTAACCAAATGCAAGGTCATCCATCTAGGATGAATGGTCACACTTACAAGACGGGAGACCCTATCCTCAACTGCAAGGACACTGAAAAGGTCTTGCACTGAAAGGCGTAATTATAGCTAACCAGATGAACACGAGCAGCCAGTGTGATGCTGCAACTAAGACAGTGAACATGATCCAGGCATGGATAAGCCAGAGAATATCAAATGGAGTAGAGAGGTGGTATTACCTCTGTATACAGCACTGGAAAATCTGTTACTGGAGTACTGCATCCATTTCTGGTGTCTCCAATTTAAAAAAAAAGATGTTGACAAATTCTTGTAGCTCAGAAAAGAGCTACATGAATTATCTGAGTTATGGATAATATATCTTACATTGAGCGTCTTAAACTCTCAATCTATTTAGTTTATGCAAGAGAGAGTAAACAAAGAACTTGAATGGACTACAAGTACCTACCAGTGCAAAATAGGCGTAAGATGCTATCAAGATAGTATTTCAGAATCTAAATATTTTGGGTTTTTTGCTAAAATATTTCAGTTTTCAGAGGTTCTTTTGATAATATATTTATAAATAAATAAAACCTAAGTTTTCCCACAGAAAGCAGACACTTTTTGTGAAAAATGTTTTGTCAAACACCAAGTTTTCCATTAAAAAACAGTTTCTCACAAACTCTTTGACTAGCCCTAGTCCTGACTGAACAAGAAGAGCACACTGTGACTAGCTAATATCACTATCTGCATTAGGTTCAGCTGCATTCAGATTGATGGCTGGAGTAACTATTATCCTTCCCAGACACCCTGTTCTGTCATTTTTCTTTATTTCATCTCTTTCCTTTCTCCTTTTTTGCCTTCTGTCTATAAAGTTTGGCTTAGGTACACAAGTTATTTGATTTCGCAATACTGCTGCAATAAGAAAAGGCAAGCTAAAATCAACACCTTAATACACAGAAAAGAGTTTGCCAGGTCACAATAGGATTGTGTTGTGCCTGTAACTTCCCAGCAGCTAATTAGCAAATGGGAAAGACACAAACAAAAGCTGCAATTTCTGTCTTTTGCTTTCCTCAAATGTGTCTTGTTTGGTCTGAAAAGGAACAGACCTGAAGAGTTCAGGGGTATTGATAATGGATTCTTCCACCTTTTCCCCCCCCAGAAATTTAGTATAATCGATTCTAAATAGACTAGCAAGAGATCTCTCTTTTTGTTGCGTGTTTGTACAGTGCCTAGCACAATGGGGTCCTGGTCCATGACAGAGGGCCCTAGCAACACAAATAATAATATAAAAGACACTGTACAGCAAAAATAAAAGAAATAAGGGAGTTTGTTAAAATGGAAGTGTTACCTTTTAAGTTACAAATGCTTTAACATGTGCAATTAATAAGCGCTTAAAATGTATTTGTTAGCTAGATATTGCAATAGGAGTTTGTCTACAGTAACAGATGCAAACCTAGAACAACAATTAATTGTTTAATGCTGCATAAGTGAAAAAGGGTTTTGAAACAACTCTCTCCCTCCTGGGCCCAAAACACTCCTCTCTTATCCATACATCATCCAACATTCTCACTAAAAAAACATATACAAGTGTCATTTTTACACCAAGAAATAGAAGACAGTGACTTTTCAGGTCGTTTGCAATTTGACTGTATTAAATCACTGTAAAGCACAAACTATAACACTGACTGGTGGTAGAGAGTGAATGTCTAAAAGGGTATATACGGTTTCTGCCTGTACCAAGAAGAAACACACAGATTTATGATACCTGCCCAACTGTAGTAAAACATAGGGTTGGAAAATAACATTAAAAAATAAGCTGAATTTCACAAAAGGAATTTAATCAGCAATTTTTAAAGCAGTTTGAATTTTAAAAAGGAGCATTTTCTTTTGTTACCACACTATAATATTTCTAGGTTCAATTTTTCCTCATGTTGCATATTTGTTATTTTTTCTGAAACTGTTTTCCCCAGACAAGACTAGCCACAAGTACTTAGCATTGTACAGTCCAGAAAAGAGAAGGGTGGACCATTAAAATTAATGGGGCAAACACTGAAGCAACTTGAAACTAAAAAGAAAACCTTAGTCATGGAAAACTAAGCAAGGACTTTGTCTTCTCACTGTAAAACATTTAGTGATGCGCAAATATTGAAGTCAATAAGTTAATGCTTTGGAAACTTGGAAATACAATTTACATTCTCTTCAGAATTCACTTAGATTGCAGTCTGGATAATAACAGTGAGTGTCTTTATATGTCTAGAATATGTAAATACGTAACAGTATTGTTACAGAGCTCTTACCTCCTCCTCTGGTGATGCAGCTCCTGCCTGGATTTCCATTTTCTGTAGTAGTGGTTTAGCTCTCAAACCAAACTGCACTTCACCCTTCTGAGGTAGCAAAGTTCGAATAACAAACAGCCAGCCTAGTCACAAGAATCCAGCAAAACAAGCCACCTCCCTGAATTGGAAACCTTGAAAGGAAGTAGATGCTAACCCTAGGCTTTCCACAAGCCCTGCTTCAGCACACAAGTCACCTTCTTAATCTCAGAAGCACTTGCCAAACAAAGGCCTCCAGTCCTCAAACAAAAATAAGCCCCACCAGCCCTATTCTCCTCTCTTTTGGCACACACTTTGTCTGACACACCTTTAGTCGCTACCCAAGCTCCTTCTAGAGTCCTACCTGGAGACACCCACAAGACAAGCCCGCTATTTCTTACTGCTCTGAGGAAAGGCTCCTTTCTTTGCACCCCAGGAACTCCTTCCCATAATGCCTTGCTACAGCCTTCAATTCCCATGGTCCTCTCTAGAAACTTTGGTTCTGGGCTGATCTGGAAGTAGCACTATGCTGGGCCTCTAGCAAACAATGTTATAAGCATAAGTAGTATTTCTAATGTTTTCGAATGGGTTATTTCTGACATTTTAACAAGTGTACAAATCACTGTCATAAGCTTTTTGTTTAGAGATATATTAATCTCATTTTTCGGATGTGATGGGATATCATGTGGGTGATTGCCTCTGTAAAGGGCATTGGGGCATTTGACCCAACAGGAGAACAGTGGCGTGGCTGTGAGCCTCATTACACCCCCCAAGATATGTCATTTCTGCAGATTTTCTTAAGATGAAAGAAAATTCTATCTTTCTACCAGTGTTTACAATCCCAGCCGTGTCGATCAGGCTTATTAACAGTGGAAAAGAAACAAAATTCAAATGGGATGGGTTTTTTGTGGCTAAGTGGAAATCAATATTTTGCCAAGGTTTTTAAATAGTACCTCTTTCTTTCAGTTTGTGAGGGTGAGACCAAAGCAGCAATTGTGGTACCTCTAAAATGAAGTTATGGTAAAATAAATATCACAATCAAATTAATCATTCAGTTATTGAGCAAATGAATAAACTGAAATAATAAATTTAGCAATTTTGTTGTATGTTGGATCTACCACATTAAGTTTTGGAGTTTTCCTCGTAATACAGAATTTTTTACAAGTGCTGAGGTGCCTGTCTCTCTCTTTTTCTTTCTTGGCATGGTGACTCTTGGTCCGTTGGGTGTGGGTGGGGGGGGGGGGGGGGCCCCCCCACTCCCTCCTTTGTAAGCTTTCCATGACTAAGGTTTTCTTTTCAATTTCAAGTTGCTTCAGTGCTTGCCCCATTAATTTTAATAGTCCACCCTTCTCTTTTCTGGACTGTACAATGCTAAGTACTTGTGGCAGAGGGAGCAAAATGGAGAAGATGGATGGCCAAGGTCTGAGCAGGGGGCAGAAATGGACTAGTCACGGCAGGAGGGAGGGGGTCAAGCAGCTGGAGGCAGGATTAGGAGAGGGGCTAAAAGGAAAAATCAGGGATGGGGAGGACCAGGAGGAGGAGTTAAACTCATGGTGAGCTGCTGGCAGAGGGTGACAAAGGGTAAAGTCTAGCACAGGCAGGAGTACAGGGGGTAGCAGTTACCCCAGTGTGACTGAGACACCAGTGTTTGCATAAATAGGTGGGGGAGGAGGAGCAGAGGGGCTTTTTTATTTCCCCTCTCACAGACAGTACTTCTCAGCATTGGCTTCCCAGGGATGGGTTCTTAAAGACACAGGCATCCCAATGCAGCTCCTCTTTGTCTGATCTAACCTACTGAGGCTATGTCTATACTACAAAGTTCAAAGCACGGCCTCAGGACCCAGTGCTCCTGATAATCTGCATCGACCAGGGGATTAGCTCCAAGCACTGGGAGCCAAGCCTGTCCACACTAGTGCTTTAAAGCACTCAAATTTGCTCATAGTTTCCAAAATTGTCTTATCTGCTGCTGCGATTCCGTAAAAGTTTAATTCTAATTTTTTCTATTAGTAATTATTCTGCTCTACTCTGCACTCATTAGGCCTCAGCTGGAGTATTGGGTCCAGTTCTGGGTGCCACATTTCAGGAAAGAAGTGGACAAATTGGAGAAAGTCCAGAGATAAAAATCAAGTAGCATTTTCTTACAAAAGCTGTTTCTTATGATCTATAGATATTGATAACTGCAACAGATAGCACATTTCTACATGTAAGAATTTCACACACACTATAGCGCAAGAAACTGCTACCTGTAGACATTTGCTACATCAGGTAGCAGTTTTATACAATAGCAGTTTCCTATAATCTAACTTATAGAATAACTGCTACCTGTAGCACATTCCCACATGGAGTAGTTTAATACACTACAGGAGCTGGGCTGGGCTGCTGCCAGACATACTGCTCTGAGAGGCATGATAAGAGGGCCGAGGGGATTGAATAATGGGCATGGAGTCCTGGGGTGCAGTCAGGGGACAGGGAGCAGTTGGATGGGGTGGTCAGGGGATGGGGAATGGGGGGGTGTTGGATAGGGAATGGAGTTCTGGGGGAGGTTATGATTGGGGGGTCCCGGGACGAGGCAGTCAGGGGACACGGAACCGGGAGCAGGGAGGGGTGTTGGCTGGATCCGGGATTCTGAAGGGGGCAGTCAGGGGGTAGGAAGTGGGAGCGGGATGGGGCTGTTTGGGGAGCCACAGCCTTCCCTACTTGGTCCTCTATATAGTTTTGCAACCCTGATATGGTCCTCAGGCCAAAAAGTTTGCCCACCCCTGCCTTAGCTACAGGGCTGATGCTTCTGTCTGCCTCCAGCACCCTGGGGGTGCACCAAGTGATAGGTGATATATACAGGACATTTTTTAAACAATTGCCATGTATCTTGGCTTTGGTAAAAATTCTAAGACTACCAGTAGTAAACGTTGGTTTCACACTTTAATCTATTTACAAATTGTCAGGGACAAATGATAATCACCACAACAGTGAGCTTTGTTTAGGGAAACCTAACACAGGAATATAATAATCGGATTTCTCCTCCTAGCTGGGTGCAGCCACCATTCTCCTCATACTACCCAGG
Organism: Dermatemys mawii; assembly: GCA_007922305.1. NCBI lineage: Eukaryota > Metazoa > Chordata > Testudines > Dermatemydidae > Dermatemys > Dermatemys mawii. The sequence continues at coordinate 9,139,809 of ML677332.1, read as the reverse complement.
ACATGCTGTGGCTGGTAATCTCACCAAATGGTGCTGAAATGTCTTATTTAACCATATTTCTCAAACCAGTGAGTCTAGACTCTATGGAATGTTAATATTCAAGAATAATGGACAGGTGTGATGGGTTGGTTTTGCAGGTGAGTGTACTTTGAGTATTGAATCAATAGTAACTAAATATCTATTTGTCCTATGCGACAAAGAGTCCTGGGGCACCTTAAAGACTAACAAAAGACTTTTGTTAGTCTTTAAGGTGCCCCAGGACTCTTTGTTGCTTCTGCCAATCTAGACTAACACGACTACCTCTCTGACATTTGTCCTATGTCTCCTTTGCCGGGTATGTTGGTGCATTATTTTTCCATAACAACTTCCCACATTTTTTGAGCCATTTCTCTGCTTTGGGACTAGATTTCATCTCCCAGACAGAGGCTATCAGTAGCCCAGCAGCTACAAGATTCCTTCATTTCTCTTTGGGTGACCCTTTCTGTCAGGCTTTACCCTTTTGTCAGGGTAGGGATGTGTGCGATGGGGTGGGGAGGAGGAAGCTGGTTGGTCAGGTCAGTGCTTTTAAAACAAAGAACTCCCCGCTTTCGGGGTTTGCGTGGGGGACACACAACCGCAAAGGCAGAAGGTGACTGGGGTTTCCTTGTACAAAGTACAAGCCAGGCAGCTGGCCAGCTCCTATCCCAGCACTAGGCACCGCACCCTTCTTGGGGCAAAGGACACCAGAGAGAGAAAGTAAAAGCAAAACAACAACGTCCCTTTGCCAGCTAGACTGACAGAGCTCAGAGCCTGGGCAGCCCGAGCCCCACTCCTGGGCTGGATTGGCCGCGGGCCATGAGGTGGGGCGGGGGCTCCGCTGGGCAGCGGTGTCTGCTGCTCCTGGCTCTCGGTGGCTTGCTCCAGCCGGCAGGTGAACATGCGCGCGGCCGGGAGGGAGAGTCTTGGGCCACGGCGCTGAGTTGCGGGCGGCCCCGGTACAGAATCGGGCCCAGCTGCGGGTGCCCCCGCGGGCAAAGGGGGGTGTGGGGAGAGCCCAGTGTCACTGGCATCCTGAGCCTGCAGAGGCCCCAGGAGCTGCGGGATGGGGCCCTGCTCCCACCGTGGACACCCTGGGGGTGGGGAGGGTTTCTTGGGGCTCCCCGCTCTCGTTGCAGGGCTACGTTTGTCTTGGGTTTAATTCTGCAACTGCTCCGTGCTCCGATTCCCTGGCTGGGCCCGGCCTCCCCGAAGCTTCCTCGCCTCTGTTTACCAACGCGGTCTGGCCTCTCCCTGCCTGGGGCTCAAGGATTACGCTGGGCCTGGCTGGTGGCTTAAACCAAATGTTTAATATTTAACTTTCAAAGGGGCCAGTCGTTTAAAATGTCACAACTGGAGGCTGAGTGGGGGCGGGGAGGTGATGCTAGTGGGTCAGTGACAGTCTCCACCCTGACTGGTCCCAGAGAGGTTCTTTTCACTCTGTTTATCAATTATTGTTATGCTCCCATGAGGAGCGTCTGAGTGTTAGATCTAACAGAATTAGATTTCAAGCCTTCACCAGCTGAAATCCCACCCTCTATTTTCAATGAGGTAGCCTCTACTGTGCTTCCTGTTCTATATCCTAGGGTTGTGTTGCCCTGAGCTATTAGTCAATTGTGGTTATCCCCAGAGTTGGCCACACAATGAGCAAAGCGATTCCTATCAGTAATTCCTACAGTCAGCTGTTCTTAAATTAGTTAAAACACATTGGAACTTATTTATATGAACTGCACTATGTAAATGCAGGATCAAGCTTTAAAAGCAAAATTGACCTTATTTAAAGAGTGCGGCTCATATAACCAAGTCTCAGGGTTCTTTAACAAATTTTAGCACAGCTCGTGCAAATATTTTATTCATTTACAAATAAAAAATAAATTGATTGGACTAGGGTCTGAAACAAGCTCTAGCCACTTAAGCTGGTACTCTTTTGATGTAGGCTGGTACTCTTTTGAAGTAGGCAAGAGCACATAGAAGATTGCAATATCAACACACTTGCGCTGGTCTGGTGCTGTGTTGACTGTTCAAGATGGAAACACTCAGAATAAAAAACATGAAGAAAATATCTGTCTACCTCCCTTCTAGTAGATTCAGGTTTTCTGACTATGATTTACCCTCCATGCCAGCGCACATTGGCTCACATCACTACAGAAAGTATGATAGAGCTTACTTCAGTATAACATGAATAATCCACACCCCTGAGCAACGTAAGTTACACCAACCTAAGTGCCAATGTGGACAGCGCTATGTTGGCAGGTGAGCGTCTCCCACTGACATAGCGACTACCTCTCGCAGAGATGGAGTTGTTATGTCGATGGCAGTACTCTCTCCGATCAACTTAGAGCAGCGGATCTCAAACTTACCCGAACCACAACCCTTTTTTCTGCAGCTGCCCGGCAGCGCGACCCTTGTATGTCCACCAAAAAGCTGTTGAATGAATTACTTCTGCATTTGGCGGCTTTTCGGTGGACATGCTGAGCACTCTCGAGTATGCACCAAAAGTGAAAGTAATCACTTCGGCGGCAGTCGGGAGTGCTCGGCCTGTCCACCGAAAAGCCTCCGAATGTGGAAGTAATTAATTCGACGGCTTTTCAGCAGCAGCAGGGGCTCACAACCCCCCTGGAAGCAGACAGTGACCCCCTGGTGGATCGCAACCCCTGGTTTGAGAACCGCTGGCATAGAGCTTCTTCACCAGCCATGCAACAGCAGCGCAACTGTTCCACTGCAGTGCCTCTAGTGCTTCTAGTGTAGACTAGCCCTGAATGATAAATGGCTGCATCTCTTCAGGAAATACTAGTTTTAGGGGCATTTTCCTGTTATCTCAGAAATAGTCTGAGATAAAAGTAAGCCAGTACGGTGTGGTATGGTGTACTGGTAAGAGCCAATACACAGCCGACTGTACCGGAAGAAGGTTGCTTCCCTGTGGCCTGGCCATTTAAAAGGGCCCACGGCTCCTGGCAGCAGCCAGAGCCCCTAATCCTTTAAATTGCCACCAGGGCCTCAGGGCTCCCGGCTGCAGCTACAGCTACCGTGGTGCTTTGGCCATTTAAATCATTGTCAGAGTCCTGGGGTAGCGCTGGTGGTGGCGGCCTAGAGCTCCGGGCCCTTTAAATCATCACTGGGCAGTGGTAAAGGGCTGGCTGGGGGAGTCAGGTCCCCATCCCTTCTCCCCAAGACCCTGCCGCTTCTGGTTGAGCACCCTCTTCCTGCCGCTGCTCAGGACCCCATGTACCGATAAGTCCCTTAAGTTACTTTCACCATTGGAACCAGTTATAAATGTAAGTTTATGTTTTTAGAAATTTCGCCAAAATAAAGGATATATAGACTAAAACAAAGGAAAGTTTTGTAGCAATATAGACCCAAGCAAATCCCCAAATCTACATAGTGTAATTGCTTCTTAATCAATAAGTAACTGAAATTTCAGAAGGTATAAATGACAAAATACTTGGGTTGCTTGACCATGATGAAGCCTGTGCCAGAAACCCAAGTACAAGCCCTTCAGGGACTCTGGGTACATACTCTTGTTGCTAACCCATGCTGAAGGCCATGCCAATGTGTCTACACTTCACTGTTATCCATGCTAGCTAGATTAGCTACCACAGGTACACTTACATGTGCCACAATCACATTTTTCATTTGCAGTGCAGACATACTCTGCATGACCACTAAAAATAGGCTTGTAAAAGGATGTGGGCTATTCCTGTTGGCCCAGATCCTTAGGGCTGGTTATGCAGTAGCTATGGATGGGGTAACCCCTCACTGCTGTATAAACTGGGATTTATTCCACAACAGTTGGCTCAGTGCAGAAATATCTCACCCTTCTTCACAGAAGCAAGTTGGAGCATTGTTTGGGAAGGGAAGAGGCGCTCACATAAATCAACTTTTTGCCTCTCTATTGAGCTCCCAATATCCTGGCCCCTGTCCATTACTTGGGCTGCAGTATTGCACAGCGACCTGTTGTGGTATGGAGGATGGGACCAAGATTCTTGTATTCTAAAACATTTTTCTTTTGTTTTGTAATGTCCTTCTACCTCTCTAACTTATCACCTCTTCTTGTCGGCAGCTGTCTTTCAGTGCTGTCAGCTGAAAGAGCTGCATTAGGGGAGAACATCCCCTTTCAAGTTCCTTTGGTGGCAGTGGGAAGAGAGAAGAAACCAACCCACCACCATCACATGCATCATGATGCTTTAAATATGCATTGCCTTGCTGATATCCTACTTCCACCACTACCACCAGGATGCAGGAATCATTCTGCTTCTGAGTAGGGATGCGGATGAATTATTTGGCCACCCATTAAGGAAGCATTTCCCCCTCCACATCTGCTGAAATTGCCTCCATAACTGTACAGCGCAGTTAGGTTGCATAGATATGGTGGGTTCCCCAGTGCTTCAGGATTCTGCAGTAATTAAATTCTTGAGATCACTACCAGACCTCCTATGACAGGGGTGGGCAAACTTTTTGGCCCGAGGGCCACACCGGGGTTGCAAAACTGTATGGAGGGCTGGGTAGGGAAGGCTGTGCCTCCCGAAACAGCATGCCCCCGCCCATCTGACATCCACTCACTTCCTGCCCCCGAACTGCCCTCCTCAGAACCCCTAACTCATCCAACCCCCTCTGCTCCTTGTCCCCTGAAATTCAATAAGGGGAAATGCAAAGTATTCCATTTAGGAAGGAACAATCAATTGCACACGTACAAAATGGAAAATGACTGCCTAGGAAGGAGTACTGTGGAATGAGATCTAGGGTTATAGTGGACCATAAGCTAAATATGAGTCAACAGTGTAACACTGTTGCAAAAAAGCGACTGCCATTCTGGGATGTATAGCAGGAGTGTTGTAAGCAAGACACGAGAAATAATTCTTCCACTCTATGCTGATTAGGCCTCAACTAGAGTTTTGGGTCCAGTTCTGGGTGCCACTGTTCAGGAAAAATGTGGACATACTGGAGAAAGTCCAGAGGAGGGCAGTAAAAATGATTAAAGGATTAAAAAACATGACCTATTAAGAAAGATTGAAAAACTTGAGTTTGTGTAGTCTGGAGAAGATAAGACTAAGGAGGACACTACAAATTTTCAAATATATAAAAGGTGCTTACAAGGAGGATGGTGAAAAATTGTTCTCCTTAACCTCAAGGATAGGACAAGAAGCAATGGGCTTAAATTTAAGCAAGGGAGGTTTAGGTTAGACATTGTAAAAAGCTTCCTGTCAGAGTAGTTAAGGACGGAACAGATTGCTGAGGGAGATTGAGGAATGCCCATCTTTGGAGGTCACAAACAGTTAAGACCAATGATTTTCAACCTATTTACCATTGTGGGCGACATATGTAGCTCTCTATGTGTTATATGGGCCACATTCACACAATATATAAACTACCTGTATGGCCTGAGGCTGTCACATGGGCCACAGCTGTGTGCTGATTGGGCCACAAGTGGCTTGAAGGCCGCAGATTGTGAACTACTGGAGTAGACAAACGCCTATCAAGAATGGTCTAGTTATTACTTAGTCCTGCCTTAAGTGCAGGGGACTAAACTAGGTGACCTACTGAGTCCCTTCCTAGTCTTACACTTCTATAATTCTATGACAATGAATTGGTGGTGTTGTGTTCCCTCTTCCCAGAACCCCAGTGGTGATGGGGACCCAGCAGCACATTTTTTCTGTTAGAGGAGATGGACAAGTGGCTTCTGACTGGGACACTGAATCTAGTACTGAGGGCATTACTCTGGGACTCAACTAGGTTAAGTTCTTCCTGCTTGGCCACGGGCAAGTCATTCAGTCTCTCTGTGTATCATATCCCCATGGGTAAAATGGAGATAATAGCACTTTCCTACCTCATGAGGGTGCTGTGAGGATAAAATACATAAAAGAATCTGAGGTGCTCAGCTATTATGGTAAGGGGCTCCATATAAATACCTGGGATGGATAGATAGATAGAATGCATAGTTCTCTTCCATTAGGTGCTGCGGTAGTTCTAACCACAAAGCTCCAGTGTATTACATGTAATAAGCAGTATAGGCACTGCTAAAATTCCTCCTGCACTGTAGTTCCCAAGAGGCAGAGCTGCCCAACTAACCTGTTATCTCTATTATTTCATTCAAATAAAAGCAAAAATGGTTATTCATAAAGCCATTATCAGTTTAGGAAAGAAAGCTTTCATTAGATTTCCATTGAGACAGGTTACAGAGGATTATGGGTGAAGAAACAACAAGCTACTAAAATATTGAATGATCCTTCAGCCAAATAATTGCTTTAAAAGGGACCTTGCCTTTAAGATGTATTGCTCCAAATATATACTTTCTGTTTTTGAAGAAACTCTTCAAGTGCTGATGGGAAGCACCCCACAAACAGTGTCACTGAATGATAACATCTCCATACCATGCAAGATCTCTGGGTACAATACAGCAGAACTGGATATCAAGAACGTGGGAGTTACCTGGTATCTTAAGACTCCGAGAGCAGACCAAAAAGAGGAAGTATTCACATTTCTTGTTGGAGAGCATACTTCCTATAGAGATGGAGCCAGTATGTCTGACAGTGACCTGAGAAGAGGAGATGCTGCACTCTCTCTACCACAGATACAGTTTAAGGAAGCAGGAACATACACCTGCCAAGTTACTGTCACCCCTTTTGAAGCTCAGGGCACAACTGTTTTAGAGGTAGTTGGTAAGTGATTTTATTGTAGCATTTCTTTCATATTGTATCATGGGACTTGAAGGCAGATGATTTGAATATGGGAGTCCATCTTAGTGGTACCAGTTTCCTCACCCAACAGAGCTTCTGTGGAGGAGTGGGAATTGTATGATATAAGTGGACTAGCCCAAGAAATTGGGTAAGTTATGCTGCCAATAATAATGGCAGGAGTTTGGTGAGCACACCTGCCCTGGGAATGGATATGTGGATTGGCAGCCTTCATCTTTGGGGTTTGTCCAGGTATTTTCTGTATAGCTTCATCTTAGTTGCCTTGGAGAGGGCACAGTCTCTGTTCTCTATTCAGTCACTTTCCTTGCTACAAGCAGAGAAGACTGCAGCTCATTTTTCCCTGCAACATCTCCACAGTAGTATCAGTCTAAATATTCCCCTTCCATGATTTTTTTGCAGATGAGGGGAAATATGGATCTAAATAAGCCTATTTTTCATAGTTGCTAAGGTTCTAGTCAGAAAGGTTTTCATTACCCAAATCTTAGACTTGCAGTGGCATTTTCACTAGTCAGAAATGCTCTAAATCTGAGACACTATTATTCTCTCTCTCTCTATATTTTTAGAAAGAGCAGAGAATAACAAAACCACCAAGGTCCTAATGAACATTAATGATGTTTATTGTCCAACTAATACTCCCTACTGCAGTCATATTTCTGGGGAAAGATGATTTGGTTAGGGAAAAAAAGATGAAACATTTCACATATCAGACATTTAGGTAATGTGTGTGTTACAACAAAACTAACATTATTAAAGTATCACCATAGCTATGATTAAAACCGTAATCTAACTTTTTTCTCCATACAGCTCAACCAACTGTCAGCCTGTCTCCAAAGGAAGTTACAATAGAAAGTGACAAAGAGAAGACTCTGTCGTGTGAAGTCAATAAGTTCTATCCAAATTCAGTTGACATTAAGTGGATGAAGGTATCAAAGCATAACCAGGACAGTAGCGTAACAGCAGAGGATATCTGCACAGGAGCCTCTGTAGAAAATGAAGACGGCACATTTAATGTCACTAGTAAATTAAGGCTGCAACCGTCTTTGCAAGATAATGGAAATGTCTATAGATGTATTGTGATTCACGAAACATTTCCTGCTAAGTTACTTCTCAGTAGCATCTTGACCGTCACAGGTATTGATCCCCTTCAGCTTCTTAACTCTTCTCTTTTAATATGTCATGTGCTCCAGAATTCTGTGGCTAGACCTCTTTTGAAGGAATTTAAACCATGTCAACCTTTTGTTATCCCTGGGGTGCAGTGATATCAGGTATCACTTAGGAGAGACAGCAGGGCAGGAGAACTAGCCATGCAATGACACTCAAAGAAACAACTATGGAGTGGGAGGAGTGGCAGAGCAGCGAAGGAAAGCCAGTCTGCAAAAAGAAGAGGTTGAAATATGTTGGTGCCACTGACACCTTTGGATTTTAGAGCTGTTCCAGGTGCACCATTTTAATGGCATGTCTGTTTGGTGGTAGATCGGGCTAACAACATTTTGGTGCCTCTCTGAGCTCACTGAGTTGATCCAGACTTGTCTTTACCAAAAGGCTGTTTTTGACTCTACAATACATTACAACACATTTTTGGGGTCTTCATCCTTGAAGGTTTGCAAAGATGTAATGTTTTAAGTAGGCGTTTCAGTACTCTTAGTGGTCTCTTATTATAGTCTTTGGAAGCTCTGATCTGATATAACAAAACATACCAAGCAGTTATTCTGTGGTCTTGTTTGTGGTTTAATGGGTAATAATTTTAGGCCTACTTTAACTTTTCTGTGACATTTCAAATATTCAACAAGGAAATGAAGGAGTAGATATGTTTCACTAAATTCTTTGATTTGAGCAACTTTAGGGTTATCAGATTTTTTTTTCCATTCACAGCCCCCAGGTCCAATTCAAGCATTTTAATTGGAGCTGTCATTGGAACAATAATAGCCTGTATTATTGTGCTCGGTTTGGGAGTTTTCGTGTACGATAAGTATTTTAAGAAAAGTAAGTAGTCCTAAAGGTGCACTGTGCTAATGAAATCTTAATGGAAACTAATAAACTTAGAATTCAAATATTCACAAGAGCTAACCCTAGTAGTCAAACTAAGAAGAATCAGTACATCACAATGCTCTTTAGCCACCCATCAGTTAACTGAAGTTAGTCAAATGTCCCAAAAGCAGTGTACACCATTTCTTTTGTTCCCCTTCTTATCCAACTCCCCATTTTCACTGAATCCTTCAGATGCCCCTGAAACCCTTTGGAAAAAAATTAGGTATCATTTTGTATTTGATGAGAACATTTTAAACCAATTGGAACATGATATGTATTAAATAAGAGAAGTGGCAGGATTGGTAAGAAATGTTCTGCTTTCATATACTGTCACAAAAGGACTTGCTCTTAAAGTTGCCTTTTACTGGTTTAATTGGAGAGAGTGTCATTCTGAATTCTTCCGTACAAAAACAGCATCAGTAGTAATTGAAACTAACTTAAAGTGATAACTTTTAACAATATGATCTAATTTTAGTACTAACTGTACAGAAAAAATACTGATACATAAAAAGGGAGATGTAACTGTTGCTCAGAATACCCCTTTATTGAGAAAGATTTAAGTGAAAGACTGAAAATTTGAGGACTATATGTATCTGACCATGTAGTCATTTATCTGCTAAGGACTGTGGAGATGAAACAACAATTGGGGCATTTGAATCAAGGGAATTCAACCATATGGTATATTACAAAATACAGCATTGGTAGATAGCTAACATTGGTAAGCATAATGCTTTAGCTGAATATAGAAATACAGTGTAAGTTATGCAGCAGAGAGAAAAATTGCAGTTCACTTTTTAGTTTGTCATTCTTCACAACATGGTGTATTGTGCAACTAATTTACATATTTTATTGCAGTTCCACCAACAATAATGGCATTCATAGGGAATGTGGAAATGAAGCATTTAGAAGACACTTCTTTGTATTGTCAATTTTCCGGCTTTCGTCCAAAACCTATAACTGTAACCTTTTTTCTGAAAAAGTATCAACAAAACCAAAAGGAGACAATTTACTGTTGGAACAGTGAAAAGGATGACATCCAACGAGATGGGGAAAGAGCTGCTCTCCTGGCTACATCAAAGAATTTTCAATTTCAGATGTACTTGAAGTCACTAGATAATGACACTTTTGAAGTTCCATGCATCATTCATATATCTCCAAACGTGCATGAGCTAAACAAGGCAGAGCTTTCTCTTGAAATTATACATGAGGCCCTTCAGCAATGTCCTGTTACTAAAATAACAGAATTGAAGGTCATAGGTAAGCAAAGTGTTTTGCAGAATGCAAAGTTTAGCTTCTTCAAGTTCAGTCACTGTCTGAATTAAGAATGTAAGAACTGCACCATACTGAGTCAGACCAATGGTTAATCCAGCTCAATATCCTGTGTCCAACAGTGGCCAGTACCAGAGCTTCAGGGGGAGCGTACAGAACAGGGTAATATTGGAGTGATCCACTTGTCTTCTCCTCTTGCACAGTCAGAGGTTTAGGGACACCCAGGACATGGGGTTATGTCCCTGACCATCTTGGCTAATAGTCATTAATGGACCTATTCTCCATGAACTTATCTTTTTTGAACAGTTATACTTTTTGGTCATCACAGCATCCCTTACCACTGAGTTTTACAAGTAAACCATGTGTTGACAAACAGTACTTTCTCTTGCTTATATTAAACTTGCTGACTATTAATTTTGTTGGATTACCCTTGGTTTTTGTATTATGGGAAAGGGTAAATAACACTTTCCTATTCATTTTTTCCACGCCCCTCAAAATTTTAGAGACCTCTATCATCTTCCCCCTTAATTATCTCTTTTTAGTCTCTCCTTGTTTGGAAGCTGTTCCATACCTGTGATAATCTTTATTGCCATTCTCTGAACTTTTTCCAATTTCACTGTATCCTTTTCGAGATGAGACAACCAGAACTGGACATAGTATTCAATGTGCAGGCACATTATGGATCAATATAGTGGCATTATGATATTATGTATCTTATTTTCTATCCCTTTCCTGGTAGTTTTTAACATTCTGTTAGCTTTGTTGATCCCTGCTGTGTATTGTGCTGAAGTTTTCAGAGCGCTATCCACGATGATTCCAAGATCTCTTTATTTAGTGGTAAGAGTTAGTTCAGACCCTATCATTTTTTTACAACATGGATTACTTTGCACTTTTTCAATGTTGAATATCATCTGCCATTTTTTCACCCAGTGACCTAATTTTTTGAGATCCCCTTGTAACTTTTTGCAATCAGCTTTGGACTTAGCTATCTTGAATAATTTTGTAATTATTTTTATTGACAATTTTATTGCTGACAGGTTCATAGCTGGCATTACAATAAAATATTTCTGCTCAAAATGAATATCAGCACCATATTGCAAAGTCATCTAATGGGAAATTCAGGCAACATTTAACCTTGGGTTTTTCATTCATGGCATTTTGAGGTTGGGTGCTCTTTGTCTCTGAGGTTATAAGAGCTTTTCATTTTGCCCCAGATTCCCTTTGCTTGAAGATCTTTGGCTTTACTTACCCTTATTTGGCATTGCCGTTGGTACCTATTATGTCCTATCTATGTGGTAATGTTGGTATCTCCATACTGAATTCTTAGGTATCTTCTCATATTTTTCCAACTAGTAAAGTCACAAGGTGTTTCCCTAGTTTTCATTTGGAATGCTTGGAAACATGGATATTTGTGAATAACAGACCCTTTTAAGTGTTCAGAAAATATCACGTACATTTTGCATTGGAGAACTCAAAGGTTACACTTGAGATGTACATAGAATCAAGAAGCAATTACAGATGCTGTGAAGTATGCCTTGCTAGCATGCTGGCCTGTGTGTCATGGCCCAAAGAAAGCATGGTCCATGGTATGTTAAAATTAAAGGGGCTTCCTTAATTGGAATAGGATCCAGATCTACCAACTCTCATTTAAAATGAAGGACTAACTGTGTATTGAATTTGACCCCACAGCACAGAACTTTTCTACTGTGTCATTGACAACATGGATGAGTTTAGCTGTTTAAGATAGATTTGTTGTCCTGGCATCACATTTTCAGTGTTGGAACCGCAACTATTACATGTAGATTGAGAATTATTTCTTCCCCTGGACAGTGACATTGCGTTCTTGATTTCAAGCTCTTTCTAGGTTAATTGACCTTTTGTATCTGCTCCTGAAATGTATATATTGGGTCTAGAACTGAGATGACAGCTAGTCCTGCTTTCTCAAACTGACCGATTGCTTAGCAGAACAGCAGTATTAGTGTCTAGCTCTATGTACAATACATTAATGAAGCAACTTTCTGCCTAAAGTTAGAGGTAGCAGTATGTAATGTCTGCTTTCTGTTCAGTATATAATAATAACCAATGCCCAAAGGGATTCTTTTTGTGGGCAGTGGAGTAGATTTTTCCTGAAATCTCACTTGCAAACGTATGTAGAAGTCTGCAGAGAGATGAGCTTGAATTTAACCTTTTATTTTGTGATTTTGATCTTTTAAATTCACCTTTAGGTGTACCTGAGCTCAGTATTTTATTTGGCCTACTGTAAAATTTTAATTGAGTTAATTATGACACTCATGTATATTGAGTGCTAAGTCTTAAGATAGAAAATGAGATGGATGTGATAGAAGAATCTAGACATAAGGTCTCCTGCAAAATGCTCAGCACCCCCGTATTCCATTGATTTCTATGGGAGCAGGTGGTGCTCAGTACCTTTCAGAACTGGTCATGTGCTGATCATCACATTTTAAAAAGCTGATTCTTGTTAAACGACCAAATCTCATTGTTTTCCTTTCTAGCCATGCCAGTGTTGGATCCAATCCTGTGTTCTACAGATATGCCAAGACCAGATGAGCCTTTAACTTTGACTTGCAGAATTCATTCCTTTTTCCCTGAAACAATTGATTTGGCTTGGTATAAAGATGATGATCAAGTGCCAGAGGAACCCTTCATTAGTGATGTGACAAGAGGACCAGATGGACTTTTCTTCTGCACCAGTAACTTAATATTACAGCTTGGAGTTGAGGACATTGGAAGGAGATTCATATGCAAAGCTAAACTTCAAGGCTTACACAAGTATAAAGAATCTTCTTGGAAGCTGGAAAATTTGAGTAAGTTAATTCTCAAACTACTATTTTATTAGTAGAATGAAAACTCTTAACATCATCATCATAACACACACACTGCTTTTAAAGGAAAAAATATCAATTTCTGGTCACTTTCTGCAGTACTCAAGTACTCCCTTTTAAAACGGTGAAATACAACCCTCCACAGACAGCTAGCAGAATGCCTAGGCACAATCAAAGCCATATTTTGTGGATTTAAGTGTTGCATAGGCCTAAAGCTGCTAGATCTTTGCACGGGGGGTGAATTTAATCAAAAAGCCACATCCCCAGAAGGAAAAGGGGTGTTATACATTAACACACATTACAATCCTATGGACAAGACCATTGCAATTTTAATAAGTAGGAGCTTTGGTGTCACCTCAGTGAGCTAACACATATTAAAATATGAATTTTTACACATGTAAAAAACCCCAAACAAACCACATTTTTTCTTAGAACAGGGAGGCCCTGTCTTCACTATCTCTAGGCCAGATCTTACACTCCTTGTGCAGGCAAAGGATCCTTAGGCATATTTGACAATCCCAGCCTTAAGAGACTCTTGGAAGCTGGAAAAATGTATGACCAACAATGAGAAAACAAGCACACTTAGGAGTTATGGAGCATTTCCCTCTCTGTGTCTTTTTGAAGACTAGAAGTATGAAATAACTTACTGGGAGCTCTACCAAAAAAGAAAGTAGGAACAATGCACACACCAGGGGCCCCTTGTATCCCTCCATTCTCCACCACAAGCTCCCTGTATGCCACCCTCCCATCCCCCTCTCTTTCAAGGGCTCCCTGCACTCTCACAACCTCTCCTATATCAGGAGTCTGTGCCCCCTGCCCCTCGGTTTCTGTGTTCCCCCTCCATTAGGTTTTGCCTACATAGAAAATAAGTGGGTAAGTGCAGGATCACATTTTATACTTTTACTATCTAAAAAAGAAAATGAAGAACAAATTCCTCCCCCAGAGTTTTCTTTAAAAATCCTGTGCTTGGTTCAAGTTACCAACATTTCTGATCCAAGACTGATACCTGCACATGCAAAGTTTCAGTTCTCAGATAGATTGGGGAACATTTGTAACCCACTGTACAGAAATGTGGCACATTTTACTTTCTGAAATATTCCTCTGGGAAAATCTATCTATAATATAATATATTAGGGCTGTCAAGTGATTAAAAATTAATTGTGTGATTAATTGCACCATTAAATAATAATAGAATACCATTTATTTAAATATGTTGGATGTTTTCTACATTTTCAAATATATTGATTTCAGTTATAAAGTGTATAGTGCTCACTTTGTATTTATTTTTGATTACAGGTATTTGCACTGTGAAAAAAACAAAAAAATAGTATTTTGCAGTTCACCTAATACAAGTACTGTAGTGCAATCTCTTTGTTGTGAAAGTGCAATTTACAGATGTAGAATTATGTACAAAAAACCTGCATTCAAAAATGAAACAATATAAAACTTTACAGCCTGCAAGTCCATTCAGTCCTACTTCTTGTTCAGCCAATTGCTCAGACAAACAAGTTTGCTTACATTTGCAGGAGATAATGCTGCCTCCTTCTTGTTTACAATATCACATGAAAGGGAGAACAGGCATTCTCATGGCATTGTCGGAGCCAGTGTTGCAAGATGTGCTAAAGATTCATGTGTCTCTTCATGCTCCAACCATTATTCCAGGGGACAGGCATCCATGCTGATGACGGGTTCTGCTTGATAACAATCCAAAGCAGAGCAGACTGATGCATGTTCATTTTCATTATCTGAGTCAGATGCCACCAGCAGAAGGTTGATTTTCTTTTTTGATGGTTTGGATTCTGTAGTTTCTGCATCGGAGTGTTGCTCTTTTAAGACTTCTGAAAGCATGCTCCACACCTCGTCCCTCTCAGATTTTGGAAGGCACTTCGGATTCTTAAACCTTGGGTGGAGTGCTGTAGCTATCTTTAGAAATCTCACATTGGAACCTTCTTTGCGTTTTGTCAAATCTGAAGTGAAAGTGTTCTTACAATGAACAACATGTGCTGGGACATCATCCGAGACTACTATAACATGAAATATATGGCAAAATGCAGGTTTAACAGAGCAGGAGATATACAAATCTCCCTCAAGGAGTTCAGTCATCAAATGTAATTACCATATTTTTTTTAACGAGCGTCATCAGCATGAAAGCATGTCCTCTGGAATGGTTGCCAGAGCATGAAGGTGCATATAAATGTTTAGCATATCTGGAATGTAAATACCTTGAAATGCCAGAGACAAAAGTTCCATGCAAATGCCTTGTTCTCATTTGCTGGTGACATTGTAAATAAGAAGCAGGCAGCGTTATCTCCTGTAAAAGTAAACAAGCTTGTTTATCTTTGCAATTGGCTGAACAAGAATTCAGACTGAGCGGACTTGTAGGCTCTGAAGTTTTACATTGTTTTGTTTTTGAGTGCAGTTATGTGACAACAACAAAAAATCTACATTTGTAAGTTGCACTTTCATGACAAAAATATTGCACTACAGTACTTGTATGAGGTGAATTGAAGAATACTATTGCTTTTATTTATCATTTTTACAGTCAATAATAAAAATAATATACACTGATTTCAGTTACAACGCAGAATACAATATATATGAAAATGTAGAAAAACATTCAAAATATTTAATACATTTCAACTGGTATTCTATGGTTTAGCAGTGTGATTAAAACTGATTTACCACAATTAATTTTTTTAATTGTGATTAATATTTTTGAGTTAAATCAGGTGAGTTAACTGTGATTAATTGACAGTTTT
>ML677332.1:9050513-9124103 GCA_007922305.1 Dermatemys mawii | reverse complement strand
ACACACACACACACTTGATTTATATTTATATAAATAAAATAAGACATCAATTAATGAAACAGACTTTCATAGAAGTAACACCTATGTTTCTGACAGACAGGATGTTCTATTTTTTACCGAACTGTATCATTTACAGTCTCTGCCTCTTCCCCTCAGTTTTAGTCCCATTTTCATTCCTATTTTCCTCCGTTGTTTTTCTCCTTCCTCTCCTGTTGTTCACATGCAGCCGTTAAGACCTTTGCTCTCATTGGGATGAGTATTATGAATTTCTAATTAATAGAAACACAGTGGAAGGTCTGTACTTTTGCTTCTATTTTCTCCTAACTGCTGTCAGGGTTCCCTCCCCACTCTGAACTCTAGAGTATAGATATGGGGATCCGCATGAAAAGATCCCCTAAGCTTATTTTGCCAGCTTGGGTTAAAACTTCCCCAAGGCACAAGTTTCTTCTGTACCTGGGGTGTAAACAAAGAATTAGGGACAGGGCCATTTTGAGCCCTCGATATCCTCCAATATTCCCCCCAAGCCTACACCCTGCTTCCTGGGAAAGGCTTGAGAATAAACCCCTCACCAACTGCTGCAGATGAGCCCGATCCAAAAGCCTGGATTTACAGAGTGGAAAAAATCAGTCAGATTCTTAAAAGAAGAATTTTAATTAAAGAAAAGGAAAAAAGAAAACCAATTACCTTTATAAAAATCAGTGTGGAAATACTTTACAGTCACAGAAGACTAAAAGAAGAAAACCCACACCCAGAGGGATCCCCTCTGCTTAGTTTCAAAGTTTCAGAGAAAACACAGGGATTTCTCCCTAAAACATGAGAAATTCACAAGTGAGAAACATATATAAACTAATATGCCTTGTCTGGCTACTTACTTACTCTTTGCTGTTTAGAGAATATAGAATTAGATGAAGAGAAGAAAAAGCTGGCTCCTTTGAAATTCCCAAAGTGAACAAACACAGAACAAAGGCACAGAAGAACAAAGCCTTTCCTCCCCAAGATTTGAAAGCATCTTCGGTTCCCATTGGTTCTTTTGGTCAAGTGCTAACCAGTTTCTTTTAGCTACTTAACCCCTTACAGGTAAACAGGAATTTTAGGCTATTTTATGGTTATGACAACTGCCTAATCATTCTACTTTTGCCTTATTTGTTGTTTTATTTGCAGTATTCACTCCAAAAGTCTCAAATATTGTATGTGAGCCCAATACCCCTGAGAGTGGGGAGGTCATCACGTTATCTTGTCAGGTGACAGATTACCACCCAGCACAGTGTCAGGTGCGCTGGATGAGAGGCTTTGAAGAACTCACCAAGGCTGCAATTAAAACCCAGGACCCTCAACTTGATACAGCAACAAATCTGTACTGCAGAGAAAGCCAGGTGACATTTACACCTGAACCTGAGGACCATGCAGTAGAATTCACTATTGAAGTCATCCACTGCAACAGAACTACAAAGAAGTCCTATCCCCTCATGTTAAAAGGTGACTATTTAATTGTCTGTTCTTTGTGCAAGGTACCTCCTGCTTTCTCCTTTAGTCTTCGTTACATTATATGGGAAGGGCACAGGCCTACAGCAGATGTTTATGCTGTTTGAACCAGCATTAACTCTCCTGGAGATATCTGATTAGTGACTCGGGAGGAATACTGTGTGGTGCATCTTCTCCAACGGCTATTCCAGCCCTAGCACAGCTCCTCCCTGGCCACAGACTCTGCCCCCACAGACTTGAGGCATAGGTGCCAACTTTCCCTGGTGGGTGTTTGTGCCCCCTGGCACCACCCCAACTCCACATCTTCCCTGCACCCATTCCAACCCATATGCCACCCTCCCACCCCCTCTCTTTCAAGGGCTCCCTGTGCTCTCACATCCTCTCTTATGTCAGGGGTCTGTGCTCCCCTCCCCTGCCCAGATTTCTGTGTTCTCCCTCCATTAGCCCTCCCCCATGATAAGATCTCTGTGCTCCCCATTTTCCCCCTCAACCCTTGCCAAGGTTCCCCATTTTCCCATTCCAGAGTCTTTGGGTACACCCTCATTCCTCCATGCTTCCCACTTCCACCCCATGCAGGGGGTTCTGGGTGCCACTCTATGCCATTTTTATGTTTGTTTTTTGGTTTCTCCCCCTTTCTGGGAGATAAGTCATTCAGAATGTCACTACATTAAACTTTATTGAGAAGATGGGCAGAGCTTAGGTGGTGGGGGTGAGGAGCAGGGGAGTTAGGCTGGAATATGTTAATAGGTGCCATCAACTGGTTGTTGGATCTATAGACAATTAGATAAGTGGTTGAAGCTGTTGTCTGTGCTAAACAGATGATAGCGCCCATCTTCGTGCATCCCCCTTTCTGATTTTCCATTTTTCACCAAAATCAGTTGCATTCTGCCCACTGATGTCTATAACATTTCCTGAAATTTTGGAATTGAGCAAATGCAGCATTTTAAACTTCTTGGATTATATCCAGATAAAAACAGAGAGATGTCATCAAATTGAGTGTAGGACTTCACTTTCCTTGGCCAATTATATACATGTATTTATGGGGGATGCAAAGTTATTCTTGTAATATGTTTAAACTACCAAAAACACAGTCACTTCCTTAACCCTGAGCCTTTGGTTGCTTCCTGTGCATTAGACCCAGTAGCTATCAACTTCATGGTTTATTTGACGTAATTCTCCTTACACTCTACTCTGCATATATTTAATAGTAACACAAACAATAGTAGGACTTTCCTGAATATTATTTTTTTGTGTGCAGATAAAATACATTTCAACACTTTTTGCAGATTTCCCAAGAATTACAAGTATCGTTCTTAGTCCAAATGAGGTGGAGTATGGAAAACCCCTTTCCCTGACCTGCGAAATCATGGATTTCTATCCCAACGATATTCAAGTCCGGTGGTTCCAGGAGAATAATGAAATCAAGGAGGGTTCATCAGTACAAGAGCCAAAGCAGGATACAAGGGGCCTTTTCTACACATCTTCTGGTCTTCAGCTAATACCCTCTGCTCGAGATTATGGCAGAAAGATTGGTCTAATGGTGCTGCACAAGACTCTGACAAAGCCCATTACAAAAAATGTGTATCTAAAACTCCCAGGTATGTTTAACAAGTCTGTGGGTCTATGCTGGAGCAATGTTTGCTAGCGCATAAAGAAAAAAGTATTTTTGTTTTACCAATAGAGGGCCAGAACCAGCAGCCATGGTGCAGGAGGGTGTAAATTATACTCTCTAGCAACAATGAGATTCACCTGGCTATTGCTCTCCCTATTTGTGTTTTAGGCTCCAGTCAGGACTGCATGGGAATCCCATAGACGGAGTCTGCTGATAAGATCTAGGGCCAGAGTTTCAAAGGAAGATATGTGCCTAAAGATGCAGATAGGAACCTAGTAAGATCCACAGAAAGCACCTATATGATATCAGTGCCTAATTCCAATAGTCAGAGGGGTAGCCGTGTTAGTCTGGAATTGCAGAAGTGACAAAGAGTCCTGTGGCACTCTTTTAGTGGCACTAATTCCAATAGCTTTTCAGTGGGAGTTGGGCACTCATTCATAAATCCAGCTAAGCACTTATCTACATCTTTGAGCACCTGAAGACCTTTGTTAGTCTGACCCCTGGACTATACCTCACTGCTGGCTACTTTTGGTGTAGCAGCCCTCTATAGAGCTCTTCCTATAGACCACCCCATCCTGAGGGACTTTTTTCTTCTGGGACCTTGTGCATCTGTTCACATTGGCAGAAATTAGGATTAACCCAGGCTGAAGTTAAACCCTACCAACTACACGGTCCATTTTGGTTAATTTCATAGTCATAGGATTTTAAAAATAGTAAATGTCATTATTGCAGCTGTTTAAATCTGAAATTTCATGGTGTTTCATTTATAGGGATCCTGACCCCCAAAAGGAGTGGCAGGGGGTACAAGGTTATTGTAGGGTGATGGCAGCGCTGCCTTCAGAGCTGGGCAGCTGGAGAACAGTGCCTGCTGGCTAGGATCCAAGCTCTGAAGGCAGCAGCAGTGCAGAAGTAAGGATGGCAAGGGTATGGTATTGCCACCCTTACTTCTGTGCTGCTGCTGGTGCTGCTTCCTTCAGAGCTGGGCACCTGGCCAACAGCCACCACTCATCAGCTCTGAAGGCAGCTGTGGCAATACCACAACCCCCCAAAGATCCCCCAAGTTGAGGAATGCTGGTCTCCCCCATGAAATCTATAGTACAGAGTAAAAGTACACAGAAGACAAGATTTCACCGGAGGAGACCAGATTTAACAGTCCATGATGTGTTTTTCGTGGCTGTGAATTTGGTAGGGCCCTACAGATGGCCGTTCCTGACATATGTATTCAATCACAATCCTAGGGTGACCAGACAGCAAATATGAAAAATTGGGACGGGGTGGAGGGTAATAGGAGCCTATATAAGAAAAAGACCCCCAAATCAGGCCTGCCCCATAACATCGGGACATCTGGTGACCCTACACAGTCCTCATCATTCTAACGAAGTGCTTAGCAGCACATGCTACTCTTTGGCCTTACTCCTGCTGCTGGAGAAAAGTGCTTTGGTGGCAGAACTCATTCATGCAGGATCAGATTCCCTGGCTCTCCATTCGGCTTAGCACTTTTAACCTGTGCATATATGGCAGGGTACAGTGCATGTGGCCTTGTGCAGGATCACAAGGTGGTCTGTCCCATTAAAAAAAAAAAGTGAATATTCTTTTTTGCTGGTTAATTTTCTTGATAATCCCACTCATAGTGTTCAGGAGTGTTTTACCGCATTGTGTTTCTAATGGAAAACTATCCCTCCTTTTTTAGCAAAGTCTCCCACCATTTCTGACATTAGAGCAACACCCGCATCACCCAAGGTCAATGAGATGGTCTGTCTTGAAGTTTCCGTATCAGATTTTGCGCCTGAAAATATAAAAGTTGCATGGTATAAAGAATGGTCAGAGTTACGTAGAGACAACCATAACATAGATACTCCAGTTGGAAAAAATGGTTTATGCTTCTCTACATTGAAAACACAATTTACTACTAATGCATCTGATAATGGAAAAATGTTCAGATGTGAAGTTATTCATCCAGCAACAAACTCCTGCACAGAGAAAAGATTTATATTGAAACTTGACGGTAAGTTGCATTTTTTAATTAAGGGCCTCTGATGGGAGGTACTCACTGCGTGGGTGCCTGTTAGCAGCTGAGTGTGGTACTGCAGTCCTTTTCTCACCCTGTGCCTCTGCAAGCCACTGGCTGACCTTAGTGGGTCTTTCATGACTTGGCCCTCTGGCTGAGTCACAGAGTCCAAATGAACCACTTCCAGGGTAGTAAAAAGTCCAATAAATGAACAGTCATGTTGCCCCTACTAGGATGTTCAGCCCTAGCTCTGAGCCATTTGTTTTGGCTCTCACATAAGCCCTGTCCCCTTCTTGGGGTTTATGCCACTATGGTGGAAGGGGAAACCCAGGCCTGCCCACCACACAAGGTTCCCAGCTACGGACATTATAAACAGCAGCTACACATTGCTTGATTTTAGTTTGTTTCTGTTTCTTCCTTGGGCCTCTTCCTACTTCGCCCCTTTTAGTGTCACTGTTCCCTCAGGGCCAAGGATTTTAGGTACTCTCTCTCCCTGCAAACCCAGTTTAATCAAATGCAGCAAGAAACAAACAAACTGGGACTAGAGCACAGCACCCTGTACCTCTATCCCAGCTAGGAACTAACCTTTTAAGGCTCTGCAGGTCCTTTTATCTGAGGCTGCTAGGCTCTGATTGGCTGCTTCTGTGAAGCCTCTCTAGGCAGGCTTGGAAGACCTACCTTCGCTGTTCCTTTCCGTTTCACTTTGCTGCTTCCTAGAGCAGGGTATAGCAGAGCAGTGTGGCCTCCTGTGGGGAGCCACAAAAGTCAGGTGCACCCCATCACAGGACCAGTATTAGGTTGGGTGGCACCTTCCTCCACAGATACATTGATTTCAGTCAAGAATCAGAGGGGTAGCCGTGTTAGTCTGGAATTGCAGAAGTAACAAAGAGTCCTGTGGCACCTTAAAGACTAACTAAAAAATTTTTAGAGCATAAGCTTTCATGTGCTAATACCCACTTCGTCGGATGCATGCAGTGGAAGTATCCAGGGGCAGGTATAAATAGGTAGGCAAGAACCAGGTGGGAGATAACAAGGTTAGTCCAATCAGGCTGAACCAGCTTGTTATCTCTAATCAGGGAGGGTGAGGTGTTCCTCTAGCAACTGAACTGGAGGTGTGAATAGCGAGAGAAGAGAAGCTGCTTTTGTAGTTAGCTAGCCATTCAAAATCTCTATTCAGTCCCAAACTGATTGTGTCAAATTTGCAAATGAATTGCAGCTCTGCAGTCTCTCTTTGCAGTCTGGACTTGAAGTTTTTTTGCTGCAAAATGCTGACCTTTAAATCTTCTATGATGTGTCCGGTGAGGTTGAAGTGCTCTCCTACAGGTTTTTGAATATTGCCATTCCTGATATCTGATTTGTGTCCATTTATCCTTTTTCGTAGGGACTGTCCAGTTTGGCCGATGTACATAGCAGAGGGACATTGCTGGCACATAATGGCGTATATTACATTGGTAGATGTGCAGGTGAATGAACCAGTGATGGTGTGGCTGATCTGTTTTGGTCCTGTGATGGTGTTGCTGGTGTAGATGTGTGGGCAGAGTTGGCATCGAGGTTTATTGCATGGATAGAGATAACAAGCTGGTTCAGCCTGATTGGACTAACCTTGTTATCTCCCACCTGGTTCTTGCCTACCTATTTATACCTGCCCCTGGATACTTCCACTGCATGCATCCGACGAAGTGGGTATTAGCCCAAGAAAGCTTATGCTCTAAAAAAATTTTAGTTAGTCTTTAAGGTGCCACAGGACTCTTTGTCACTTCTGCAATTCCAGACTAACACGGCTACCCCTCTGATTCTTGACAACATGCAAGGCACTGCATTTAGCCGTATGGAGTGGAAATCCATCAACCTCATGAAGAAACTTGCACAAATACAGACAGATATCATCTTTCTCTCCAAATGCAAACGGATGGACATCATACCAAATGGACTGAAGGTGAAAAATCCATTGCTTTCTACATACTGCACAGACTACAGTGAGAGATTATGCCAGACACTATCTAAGAAACTGAGGAACCTCCTGATCAGCATCCTGTACAGCAAACAGGAAAACATCAAAAAAGAGCTTTCCAACCTGGAGACCTTGATAAACAACCAACCCTCCACACAAACAGACTTTACTAAAATAAGACAGGAGATCTATATTACACACTTCACCTCTCTACAAAAGAAAAAGGACTGCAAGCTATCTAAAATCCTGCATGCCACATGGGGCCACAGCAGTGGTACCCCTCACTCACCCAGCAGTATCGTCAATCTATCCAGCTACATACTCAGCCCGGCAGAAGAGTCTGTCCTATCTCGAGGACTCTCATTCTGCCCCAGAACCCCCACAAACATGATACAATTCTGCAGTGATCTGGAAGCCTACTTTCGCCGTCTCCGACTCAAAGAATACTTTCAAGACAACATAGAACAGCGCACTGATACACAGACACCATCCCACCAGCAGCACAAGAAGAAGAACTCCACATGGACTCCCCCTGAGGGTCGAAATGACAGTCTGGACTTATACATAGAATGCTTCCGCCGACGTGCACAGGCAGAAATTGTGGAAAAACAACATCGCCTGCCTCACAACCTAAGTCGAGCAGAACGCAATGCTATCCACAGCCTCAGAAACAACCCTGACATCATAATCAAAGAGGCTGATAAAGGAGGTGCTGTTGTCATCATGGACAGGTCTGACTACCAAAAGGAGGCTACCAGACAACTCTCCAACACCATTTTCTACAGGCCACTTCCCTCAGATCCCACTGAAGAATATACTAAAAAACTGCACTGTCTACTCAGGACACTCCCTACACTAACGCAGAAACAAATTAACATACCCTTAGAACCCCGACCGGGGCTATTCTATCTTTTACCCAAGATCCACAAACCTGGAAATCCTGGACGCCCCATCATCTCGAGTATTGGCACTCTCACTGAAGGACTGTCTGGATATGTGGACACTGTACTCAGACCCTACGCCACCAGCACTCCCAGCTATCTCCGTGACACTACCGACTTCCTGAGAAAACTACAATGCATTGGTGACCTTCCAGAAAACACCATCCTAGCCACCATGGATGTAGAGGCTCTCTACACAAACATCCCACACAAAGATGGAATACAAGCTGTCAGGAATAGTATCCCTGATGATGCCACAGCACAAGTGGTTGCTGAGCTCTGTGACTTTATCCTCACACACAATTATTTCAAATTTGGTGACAATATATACCTCCAGACCAGTGGCACCGCTATGGGCACCCGCATGGCCCCACAGTATGCCAACATCTTTATGGCTGACCTGGAACAACGCTTCCTCAAATCTCGTTCACTCACGCCCCTCCTCTATCTACGCTACGTTGATGACATCTTCATCATCTGGATCCATGGGAAAGAAACTCTGGAAGAATTCCACCATGATTTCAACAGCTTTCACCCCACCATCCACCTCAGCCTGGACCAGTCTACACGGGAGGTCCACTTCCTGGACACCACGGTGCAAATTAATGACGGCCACATCAACACCACCCTATACCGAAAACCTACCGACAGCTATGCCTACCTTCATGCCACCAGCTTTCACCCCGGGCACACCACACGATCCATTGTCTACAGCCAAGCACTGAGGTACAATCGTATTTGCTCCAACCCCTCAGACAGAGACCAACACCTACAAGATCTCCACCAAGCTTTCTCAAAACTACAATACCCGCACAAGGAAATAAGGACACAGATCAACAGAGCCAGACGTGTACCCAGAAGCCTGCTGCTGCGAGATAAGCCCAAGAAAGAAAACAACAGAACACCACTGGCCATCACCTACAGTCCTCAGTTAAAGCCTCTCCAACGCATCATCAGTGATCTACAGCCCATCCTGGACAACAATCCCTCACTTTCACAGGCCTTCGGAGGCAGGCCAGTCCTGGCCTACAGACAACCTGCCAACCTCAAGCATATTCTCACCAGCAACAGCACACCGCGCCATAATAACTCTAACTCAGGAACCAATCCATGCAATAAACCTCGATGCCAACTCTGCCCACACATCTACACCAGCAACACCATCACAGGACCAAAACAGATCAGCCACACCATCACTGGTTCATTCACCTGCACATCTACCAATGTAATATACGCCATTATGTGCCAGCAATGTCCCTCTGCTATGTACATTGGCCAAACTGGACAGTCCCTATGAAAAAGGATAAATGGACACAAATCAGATATCAGGAATGGCAATATTCAAAAACCTGTAGGAGAGCACTTCAACCTCACCGGACACATCATAGAAGATTTAAAGGTCAGCATTTTGCAGCAAAAAAACTTCAAGTCCAGACTGCAAAGAGAGACTGCAGAGCTGCAATTCATTTGCAAATTTGACACAATCAATTTGGGACTGAATAGAGATTTTGAATGGCTAGCTAACTACAAAAGCAGCTTCTCTTCTCTCGCTATTCACACCTCCAGTTCAGCTGCTAGAGGAACACCTCACCCTCCCTGATTAGAGATAACAAGCTGGTTCAGCCTGATTGGACTAACCTTGTTATCTCCCACCTGGTTCTTGCCTACCTATTTATACCTGCCCCTGGATACTTCCACTGCATGCATCCGACGAAGTGGGTATTAGACCACGAAAGCTTATGCTCTAAAAAAATTTTAGTTAGTCTTTAAGGTGCCACAGGACTCTTTGTCACTTCATTGATTTCAGTGGAACTGGCTAATGAAGGAAGGGCCAGATTTTAAAAGTATTTAGGCAGGTAAACTTGCCTATCCATCTTTAAGCACCTAAATACCTTGAAAATCTGCTGCCAAGATACTACTCATCATGAATAAAGGTGTCAGGATCAGACCCTAAATAAGCTTGAGTCTCTACAAAAGTATCAATGTAGAGTTCTCTGCCATGGGAGTCTCAGTTCTGAACCTTAGCTTTCCCTCCCAGCATCATCCACTGAACTAACTATATCCACTTCTTTAGCTTTATAGAGAAAATGGCCTGTTATATTATCATTAAAATGGAGATAGAACCTCTCAAGAGACTCATGCTCAAAACTTGGTTTGTTTTAATGATCAGATAAAATAAGTGAAATGAGTAAGTGAAAAGGTTTCTGTTGAGTTCAGAGGAATCTGGATCAGGTCTTCTGGCAGTGAATGTGAAAACAGATGTATTGAACAACAGGGGATGAGAACATATTGGTAAGGATGCCATGGAACTGTACAAAATTTTGTAATGTGTATAATTGTGTGTTTTCCTACTGATATGTTAACTACCCAGAGGATAAATGTATACTTATTATAGATAACATGGTATTTCTTCCTACTTTACAGATTTTTCTACCAGCACTAGAGATATACCCTCTCTGACTGGATATCAGAACCACACATTGAGTGAGTTTTATATCAAACTGAGAAATTTAAAGGTCCTCCTTCTAATAGCAATGGTCCAACCCATCATCTTGTCCCTGTCATGGCAGGTAGGGTAGTTGGAGAAGCCCAGAGACCAGAGAAGGAATGTGAATACACATGGCTTCCCCATGGATGGGCCTGGTCTCCAGCATATTCACAAGAACCCTGGGATTTGGGGACTGAAACCCCTTTTTGTCCAACACGGAGGTAGCAAACCCAAGCAGACTCAATGTTTCATAAAGTTTATATATTTTTTTCCACATAACATGATCTACAGTTTCTGTGGTTTTGTAATAACTATTCAGCTGTAATTTGATTTCCCATAGCTAAAATTTTTAGTTCTCTCAATTTTTCTTTTTTACATATCTCTTTTACCCATTTTTTAACTTGATAGTATGAGGAAGTCTCTGGCAATCTGTATCATTTTGTCTGCTAAGCTCTCAGGAATCCTCATAAATCTGTTGTTTACTTCTATTTTCATTATTCCCCTTTTCTTTTTGCCCAGAAGGTTTGATTTAATAGTTTTATTCTGAGATTTATCCTCAGAGTTAATAGTTTTATCCTTAGATGCTTCTCCGGTGGCTATGTGCAGCATACACACTGGTGTTATTGTGCCATGTGCCAGTCTCAGAATTTAGAAATCTGGAACTGCTCCAGGCCCAAGAATTATTTTTGAGGCAGAATGAAAAGCTTGGGCTCTGTAGTCTAAACTGGTCTTATCAATGCTTTATATACCATCATCAGTATCGTCTTATTTGCACCCCATTTATTTCCAGCTACACTTTTAAGTAAGTTCATCTTACTTTTTATTATCTATGTGACTTGCCCAAGTTAATACACATCAAACACTTCATAAACTTGTGAACTGTCTGAATTCTTTCATCATAAAGAAAGAAGTCCAATTTTCCCAGATTTTAAAAGCAGTCCTTTTGTTTTTGTAAGTAAGAATTTAAATCCCCAATCATTTCTCCACTCGGAAATTCTCTGGAGTGCTTCATTTGTCTTTTCCATGCTACTTAAAGTCTTTTTTGCTTAATCCATATAGCACAGTCCTCTTCGAAAAGGGAAATACCTATTCCTGTCTGCACACTTTTGGGAAGGCCATTTATTATAATGGAAAACTAAGAGGGGCTGATAATACACCCTCGTGGAGTTCCATTTGCAAGCTTGTAGGTTTTTGATAAAGCTGTTCCCACTTTAACTTGTATAGTTCTGTCTTATCCTCCAAACATTCTCCCTTTTACTCTAGTTTTGACCATTTTATATGGGAGGCCTTCCCTCCCTAGCATGTCATATGCTTGTTCAGTGTCCAGGAAGACAGTTATCATAAATGTCTTAGCTCTTATGCCTTTTTTCGTGCCTCTGTTTCTAGTCTCACTATATGTTCAACTGTTCATCTTTCTTTTTTGAACTCACTTTGTACCTCAGTTACATCATTTTTCTTCAAGTGTCCCGCTAGTCTTACATGTTTCATTTTGGGCAATAGGCCGATAAGTATCAGATCTAGTATGTACCTTACCTGATTTTCTAACTGATATCACCAATGGTGATTTCCATTCTATTGGCAGCAGTCCTTTTCTCATACATCATATTATAACTACAATAGACTCTTTAGACTCCCTTCTGGCAAGTGTTGAAGGATTTAATTATTTATATTATCTTTGTCTGTCGCTGAGTTTTTCCTTTTTCTAATGATTTCAATAAGCTCCTGGGCATTAAAATTTTTGTTTAACACATCATCAGTATGTTCTCTCTAGCCATTTTATTGTTGCAATTATCCTCAATAAACCTCCTTCTTCACAAAACTCATTGTTTTAATTCATATCACTACTGTCCTTTAGGAATTCTTTTGCTAAAATCCCTGCTTTTCCTATGCTGGAAACCTCACTTTCATGGCTTTTAGTAAGAGCAAGTATACATTTACTTTTATTTTGAAGTCCATTCATTCTTTGAATTTGCTTATATATTTTTGAAAGCTTTGATTCTTTGTTCAATTTCCCCACAGAATTTTCTCCAGGATTTCTTTTTGTGTTTTTTTTTAATAATTCTTTGTGCTACCATGTTACATAATTTATAATTCATTAAATTGTTATTGTTTATTCTAATTTGCAATCCTTATTCCACCAGGATCCAGATTTCTAAGTCTGGGGCAATTTGATGTTTTATAGATGGCCAGATCAGCTGCTGCTGTAATTCCTTTTATTACATTATTGAATTCTCCTAGGTTATCACTGGTACCATTTCTGCATAAATTTGCATTATATTTACTCTTGAAAAAGCCCTAGTCAGCTTTTGGAAAATTCCAGCTAGGAACTTCTCTTGTGTTTTTGACATTTTCTCAGCCTTGGTACTCAGTAAGTGTAGGAAGTGATCTAGTTCCATTCCATCTTTTTTATGAATTTTCCAGCTGCATCTACTAGCTGACAGATTGCATACAAGTTTACTTATTAACCATGTTTCTTGCACCCATATTACATTAGGCTTTTTTGACATTTCAGAGATGACAAATTCCTGTCCATGTGTTATTAAAATATGCACATTCAAGCTAATGATCATTAAGACCATGGTATTTAAGCTGTGTTATTGCCTTCATTTAAGATTGCATGAATGTGATCTATTGAGATATTTATGTGATCTTTAGATATTTTTTGCTCTGATTTTAATCCTTTCATTTTCCACCCCCATCTGCAAGATGCAATTAATTTCTTCCATAATGAGCACTATAAACTTCTCTTCACCTACATCAATACATCAAACCCCCACCACCTCTTCCCACCTCCTCTCTGCCCCAGGCCCTGCCCCATCCCATCCCTTTTCCCAAGTCCCCACCCTGCTTCTTCCCTACCTCATTTCACCACCACGCCGTGCGCACTCTGTCCTCACTGCTCTTCCTCCTCCTTCCTCCCAGAGCCTCCTGCACGCTGCAAAACAGCTGATTGTGGTGGGTGATAGGTGCTGGGGGTGGGGAAGAGTTGAGTGGTAGGGCCACCGGCAGGTGAGAGGTGATGGAGTGGGGAGGTGGCTGCCAGTGAGTGCTAAGCACCGACTAATTTTTTTCTGTGGGTGCTCCAGCCCTGGAGTGCCCATGGAGTCAGCGCTTATGCCCCCTGCCCCTTGTCAGTTTCAGTGTTCAGCCTCCTGGCAGTTAGGGGTCAGCCGCAGCCTTATAACCAACCTGCTTCTACAGCCCAGTCTCACGGGCTTCAGCCAGATGCCAGCATGCAGCCCCGTCTCTGCCCAGCCTTACTCCAGCCCAGTCCAGCCCCTTCCCACCTGCAGCCTACAGCTGGCCCATCCTCTTTCTCCTATAGACTGCTTCTTTTTATACTAACTGGCCTGCTCCTGCCAAACTGAGCTTCATGATCAGTTAAGCCTGGCTGTCCCTCTGGTGCAGCCAGCTAAGGTAATTGGCTTCTCTGGCCCCACATTAATCCATTCAGGGCCCTGTGGGGCTCACACTCCATGTTACCATAAAAGAGATCAGTCTCATGTAAATGGAAAATAGATAACTAACAGCAGAATGCAGCTGATTAATGACATGGCCCTGGTGCTGAGGCCTTTATTTGTAATCTTCTTTTTCTGACAATTGTATCTGTCTTTAGGCCCTAGACCCATCAATCAAGAGATGAACACCCTGAAGATAGAGTGCGTTACTAGCCACCCAAAGGCTGGTGAGGATGTGACACTTCGCTGTTTTGTACATGGATGGACTACGGAGAGTACCTATGTTTCTTGGTTTAAGGGAAAATACCCCATTGAAGATGGAATAGAGAATATAGACTGTGAAGATGAATCTGGTTTTATTACTTCTGTAACTTTTAAACCTGAAGAACAGGACAAAGAATGCAAGATCAGATGTGAGGTTTGTACTGAAGAGGAATCCTTTGAGGATTCATACATTTTAAAACTTGCATAACCTCACTTCAGTGAAGAATGTGGCCATCAAGCAGCAACTCTATTTCAGTGTTTCAAAGGTTCAGTGACCAATTACCCCATTTTTTTAAAAAAAACCCTCTTTCAGGAATTAAAACTTTATCAGCATACACAAATACACTACTCAGGAGAACCCGGGTTTGAGAAAATATGGACTATTCAGGACCCAAATTCTTCCACAGGATTGAAGTTGTCTAGACCACTTGTCCCGTGTAGAGTATTTTTTACTTTGATTTATTGGCCAGAGATTGTCATGAACCTATGATAAAACTAAAGGAAAATGGTTTTAACACCGACAGAGTGAATCCTTAATTAAAATGCATATTCACCAAGACTTGGAAAAATTATGAAATATTCTTTAAATTTTATTAGTATCTTGGAAGGTTTTTACTGTAGCAATAGGGAAACAGTCTGGGAGTGAATTTGAAAGAAATCTCTTGGCTATAACTAAAGGGTAACTACTTCTATGTTTATTCCTGCATTAAGATATTTTCACTGTATGATGTAAATTACACAGAAAGATATGTGTAAACTTCCACAAATTCTTGAAAACATTCCTTTATATTGTCTTAAAATAGAGATAGGCATTGATATTATATTTGAAGAAATGAAGGCACTCTTGTAATGTGTTTGTGACTTGATTTTTAATGGTCCTGAGCACACACTGCTTTTATTGACTTCTGTCCTGAACTTAACGGGTGAGCAAGATTGGAAATCAGTCTTTTTAAAGAGTTTTGTATATTCAAAATCACAAATAACTTCAGGAGGCATTGCAAGGGCTTAGCCCTTTGAAAATCAGCCTACTATTGTTCTTAGATTTATTAAACCTTTCAGAAGAACACCTGAAGTCTTCGCTGCTAGTATGCTAAAGGAAAACTAAGTCAGATGGATGTTACACTCTTTGTTCCTGCATCTGCTTTTATACCACACATATTTATAGTGCTATATTGTAATATGAAACACAATGATGGTGCTTTAAAGTCTGCAAAATAACACACCGTATGAAATGTTGGAAAAAAGTCCTCGCAGGGTGATTTCTTACAAATGCCCATGATACCACCAGAATATTTTGGATTGCAAAGGAGCTAGTGAAAAGTTTTAGGCCCAGCTTCCAGGGCTATAAAGTTTATTTGAATAGTTTTAGCTTGCATATACCATTAAAGAGTCACTCTGACTTTTAAGCACCATGTATGCTAAGCAGAAATACACCAAAATAGGAAATAATTTAAATAAAAAATATATTTTTTCTACCCCAATTATCCTGTAAAATGAAACAGACCAAAAATCACAAGAGACTCTTAAGAGCACTCGAGCTTGTCAATATATAAAAGTTTAGCGTAACATGCATCATTGAAGTAAAATGTAACCTTTATGCCAGTGCAGAATTATTCAGAATGGGTACTGGAGTAATTTAAAAATCAATCGATATCCAGAGAACCCTCAAGAGGAGAAAACTTGTGTGTGGATGCACAGCAGTTCTTGCCAATACAAGGATAGTCTTAACAGAGGAGTGTTAGCATGTAGACAGGGCCTCAGTTTAGCTGTACAGTCACAGGTAAATTCCAGACAAGATTTTGCCTCTTTCTTATGATTTCTGGTTACCTATGGTGAATTCTGCAGGATTCAGACAATTATTTTATACTAAATTATCCACCATTCATGCAATTATTGACGTTAATCCTACAAGGTGTATAAATATGTTACCAGTCTGGGTGGTTGTTTTTTTTAATATTCTCTATCGAAATCAACATTCACTTTAGAGAATTTGCTGGGCAATTCACAAACCACTGACTTCTCCCTGAGTCCTTATCAGTCTACATCCCACCTGAGAAATTTTCTAACCTTGCCCCTACTCTTTTCAATGCCAGACATCCATTATCTCTTTTCCGTTGTCAATCTCTATCCCTTTGCCTCTGCACCAACATTCCACACAAAGCTGGACTACAAGCCATCAGGAACAGTATCCCCGATAATCTCACGGCAAATCCGGTGGCTGAACTTTGTGACTTTGTCCTCGCCCACAACTATTTCAGATTTGGGGACAATTTATACCTTCAAGTCCGTGGGACTGCTTTGGGTACCCGCATGGCCCTACAGTATGCCAACATTTTTATGGCTGACTTAGAACAACGCTTCCTCAGCTCTCATCCCCTAGCGCCCCTACACCACTTGCGCTACACTGATGATATCATCATCTGGACCCATGGGAAGGAGGTCCTTGAGGAATTCCACCAGGATTTCAACAATTTCTACCCCACCATCAACCTCAGCCTTGACCAATCCATATAAGAGATCTACTTCCTGGACACTACAGTGTAAATAAGCAATGGTCACATAAACACTACCCTATACTGGAAATCTACTGACCGCTATACTTACCTATGTGCCTCCAGCTTCCGTCTAGGACACCCCACTTGATCCATTGTCTATAGCCAAGCTCTAAGCTACAACCGCATTTGCTCCAATCCCTCAGACAGAGACAAGCACCTACAGGATCTCTATCAAGCATTCTTAAAACTACAGTACCCACCTGGTGAAGTGAAGAAACAGATTGACAGAGCCAGAAGAGTACCCAGAAGTCACTTACTGCAGGACAGGCCCAACAAAGAAAGTAACAGAACGCCACTGGCTGTCACAGCCTCCCACTAAAACCTCTCCAGCGCATCGTCAAGGACCTGAAGGACGATCCCTCACTCTCTCAGACCTTGGGAGACAGGCCAGTCCTCGTTTTCAGACAGTCACCCAACCTGAAGCAAATACTCACCAGCAACTATACACCACACAAGAAAAACACTAATCCAGGAACCAATTCCTGCAATGAACCCTGTTGCCAACTCTGTCCGCATATCTATTCAAGGGACACCATCATAGGACCTAACCACATCAGCCACACCTTCAGGGCTCATTCACTTGCATATCTACCAATGTGATATATGATATCATGTGCCAGCAATGCCCCTCTGCCATGTACATAGGACAAATCAGACAGCAAATGAATAAATGGACACAAATCAGACAACAAGAATTATAACATTCAAAAACCAGTAGGAGAACACTTCAGTCTCTCAGGACACGCAATAATAGACTTAAAAGTGGTAATCCTTCAACAAAAAAACCTTTGAAAACAGACTCCAGCGAGAAACTGCAGAACTGCAATTAATTTGCAAACTGGGTACCATCAAATTAGGCCTGAATAAAGACTGAGAGTGGATGGGTCACTACACAAAGTAATTTCCCCTCTGTTGATACTCACACCTTCTTGTCATCTGTTTGAAATGGGCCACCTCGACCATAATTGAATTGGCTCGTTAGCACTAACCCCCCACTTGGTAAGGTGACTCCCATCTTTTAATGTGCTATATTCTGTTTACTGTATTTTTCACTCCATGCCTCTGACGAAGTGGGTTTTAGCTCATGAAAGCTTATGCCCAAATAAATTTGTTAAGGCTTGTGTACATTACCCGCAGGATCGATGGGCAGCGATCGATTCAGTGGGGGATGTATGTCAATTTAATGGACCGCCGAGCTCTCTCCCATCAACTCTGGTACTTCACCGGACTGAGATGTGTAGGTGGAGTCGACGGTGGAGTGTCAGCTACTGACTCACCGCAGTGAAGATTCCGTGAAGAGTAGGTCTAAGTATGTAACTTCAGCTACGTTATTCACGTAGCTGAAGTTGCGTAACTTAGATCGATTCCCCGCCTCCCCCCAGTGTAGACCAGGCTTTAGTTTCCAAGGTGCCACTAGGACTCCTTGTTGTTTTTGCTGATGCAGATTAACACGGCTACCACTCTGAAATCCGTCTCCCCAGTTACTGGTTTCCATGCCTGATTAAGAGGAAGGACATAAAGATCTAAGTACTCATTAGCTGAAAGCATGAGGGGGAGTTGCAGCTGGTAACTGTTAAGGACAAAATTGCTCTATTGGGATGGAGCTGGCTCTTGCGCTCAGAGTGGAAGTGCCAGCTTGTGACACAGGAACCTCTTGATGCCACCTGGCAGAAGGCGCAGAGGGTGCACAGAGCCTTATAGGGATCTCCTAGGTCAGTTATATGCATAATAATTCATAAACGGTGGCATGTGAGCTCTCTGCTAAGAGCCACAAACACCATTTCAAACATCAACCATTTCAAAATGTACGTAAAGATAATATTAAAGGAGTTTTGTTCTTATACTGGAAATTATGTTCTTAAGGTCTGTGAGTTAAAGCAGGTCACCATGACATGACAAACATGTTTCTTTCAGAAGGCAGGAGACACTTATCTATCTGTCTGGTTGTATGCAAAGTGAATATTGTATACTTCACAATGGCTGCTCATTTCAATACTAAGCAACTAGAATACTAGATAATCAAGATTAAGAAATTAACAAGAGATCATAAAATCTACAGGAAAGAACATACAGCCAGATGGCATCTGGTTTATGAATAAAGATCACAAGGCTCTTTTGATATATTTGGAGTTGCAAAGGCACATCCTAGTATCTTTCACCTAGGACAGAAGCTGACAGTGGGCTTGCTTCCTGAATAAAAGATCCCAGCTGGGCAGCTGTAATACACTGGAAGGATTTTGAGTGAGCTTTTACTCTTATGACAGAATAATGTCCTATTAGTTTAGTTCAGACTCTACTATGTGTGTCATGCTTTTATTTGATCTGTAACCCTTTATTTTCAATATTGCTGCTTGCTATCATTTGAATCTCTGGTCTTTGTTCAATAAAATTATATTTGCTTTTTGTAGAAACAAATTAAGTGCTTTGAGTTAAGCAGAGCTGTGTTTGGTAAGTTCTGGTGTCCAGCTCCTTTGGGAGCAGAGGATCTGGGAATTCTCAGGAGCTAGGCACTCCAGGGAAACACCGTGGAGGACCTAAGGTTGGAGTGCGCCTGTTGCTAACTTGTAAAGTGAGAGCAAGGCCTGCAGAAGGCTGGGCTTGTATTGCCAGAGGCCGGTGGTGCTGGGGAACTGACTCACAGGAGGCACATACAAGGCTTCCTTTCCTAAAAGGCAGGTGGTAGTGAGGTGCCTCACAGCCCTGGGTACCTCTGGGAAGCATCACATAGCTACTTGGAGAGCATGCTCAGAAAGGTGTCTATGAAAAGGTGGCACTGGTAGCTAGGCAGGGAAAGCAGGGAGGGAAAAGGGACTCTCTCAGCACATCACCACTTGAACATTGACAGATGCTTCATACATGTGACAAAAGAAACTTCATGTATCATCTGGACCTGCTTCTTGGCCCATTAATCTATTCACAGTGCTAAACTCTGAAGGTGCAATTCTGGCTCTATTGAAATCAATGGCAAAAATCCCACTGATGTCAAAGGGGCTTGGATTTCACACTGATGCCTGGATTCAAAGACTCCCATTGACTTCAGTTGGTTTAAATCAGGGCCTGAAATCCTCAAGAGGGAAAAGATGTATTCTGCAGCCCTGTCTTCCACAGTTCAGATATACAGTTAGTGGTGGCAGTTCAGTTATGTTAGTTGGCCATTCCCCCTTGACATGTGCATTTGTGCATCCTGCTAGGATTCCTGACACCAGGGCAAGAGTCAGTGGTAGTTTGCTTTGCTTGTGACCATTTCTTTACTAACTTTAATTTTTAAAACAGACTGGCTCAGCAGATGATTTGTCAGTAACTCAGACTAATGTCTGAATCGAGAAGTTTTCAGGTCTGATCTGTAAAGGAGTTTTAATGTATTGAAAAGCATACATTGCATATTGCACTTGCAATACAACATGTAGATTAAATGAATTCTTAAACTTAGTTCATTAAGACATAAAGCACTATAACCTAAACAGACATCTTCATGGAACTTTTGTTTTTGTCACAAATATTGCTGCCTGGTCTTGCATTATTCAATTCCACTTAATTGTAATATTATTGTTAGAGCCTCTCTCTAAATTATGATAGCATTCATGTTTTAAAAATAAGTTTATATCATAAATGTATTATATTCATTGCAAACCCATAAATAAAACAGCCTTCCATACACTAGACTTTGTTTCTAAGAGAAGGCATCATTCAACCAGGATGTCAATGTCAAAAGAGCATGCAAATCAGCACAATAATCTGATTTGAAATTTAAGTGACAGAGCAGAAATGTACCATGCCCAATGTGGCTTAAAACGTTACAAGTCTTTTAAAAAATGCAATTAACTGTCATTTCCCAGCAACAAACAACACTGTACATACTTTTGTCTGCCAACCTGAGTAATAAAAATAGAGGCCATCTCAGTGTGTTTGTAGCAGTTTTAGACACAGTTTCTAAGGGAGTTTCCTCTACTCTGTGCTGGGAAGACTTATCACATACCCTTTCTAATAGTGGTTATTGGTGAGACTGGACTGGAATCCAACTGCCTGGCATGGCAATAACTGAATGCACCTTGGCATGGGTAAGAATTCTGAGATTCCAACAGATGTAAACATTGATTTTACAATCTTTTAAGGTAGGGATTTTGAGGGAAATGGAGAGGAGGAAGAGGGTTGGTCACATGTAAAAATTAAAAATTCCCACTGCAGTATTTGTGGGACAATGTAGCCTCAATCAGCCTTTGTACAGATTCATTTGTAAGTGGGTAGAATTGAAACTCAGAATTAGATGGTTGGTGTTTTCTTTTTCTTTATTTATTTTTTTTTTTTTTAAAAAAACTATATTCTGCCTGTGAATGTGGAGTGAGTGAGAAAGTGGCGACCACTTAAGCGAAATAACTTTCATATTGTTCCTGATGAAGGCGGCCAATTAAGCAATAAAAAAGGCACGTGACGGTGGGAGTCTGATGTAAACGCACGACAGTTAGAAAAGGCTGCAAATCTCTTCTTAACGCCCACTGATGCTAGTAACAGTCCGGCACGTACCCCCTATGTCAGACCAGGCACTGGGCCACAAGTCCCTAAACTCGGAGACGAGTGCGCCAGTCTTTGTGGGTCAGTTCCCGATCTGCGGAGCGGGGATCTCCCCGGGTCGAGTCGGTACATTTCCCAGGCGCTGATCTGTGCGTGGCTGAAACCCGGTCACTGCCCTATATAGTCACAGCAGCCACGTGCTGGCTCCCAGCCCTGCCCGGGGCGCTGCCTTAATACTGGGGCACGTGTCCGAGGGAGGAAAATGAAGGGGACCCGCGCAGCCCCGTCACTGCCGCGACCCGGGCCAGCGAAGCCCCCAGCCCTGCCCGCGAGCATGGGGTGGGGAGCGGGCTCCGCCGGGCGGTGCTGCCGGCTGCTCGGGCTGCTCCTGTCTCTCAGCGGCGGGCTCCAGCCTGCAGGTAAAGGAGGGACCCCGGGTCCCATACGGGGGAGGATCCGGTCCAAGTTGGCAAAGGGGGATATAGAGGCAGGGGCCCTGGGGCCCTGTTGAGCCTGCGGATTCTCCCAGACCAGCGTCCTGGTCCTTCCCCACCCCCGAATACTCGCCCAGAGGGGGGCGGGCAGGAGTGTGGGGCTGTGTCTAGGGACGGGGGTAAGGGTGACACTTCGGGCTGAAGCTGGGTCCTTAGCCCCAGCTCTTTATTCCAAAAACCATGAAAAGTCATTGCTTCAGGTTTATAGTTTGAGAAATACCATCAGACTGAATGCTTGTGTAGGTCCTGACAATATATATTCCAGCAAGACCCCAGTCCCACATGGTGGAATTGCCTCTCACTTGCAATAAGTAATTGATGTCTGAGGGTACGTAACTGACAGATAACTTGACACATGCCTGCAACTATTAACCTGTTCTGAGGTAGATGGGACATGCCACTCCCTGACCTGAAGCTTTACTTCTGTGCGACATGCAGTCAGATATCACCCACCCTCACCTCATTTTCCATTTTGCAAATGCTCCTGGAGTAAGGAATTGGCTTTGAATAGCTGTGAGAAAATAATTGGCACACCGAGAGACTCATTCTTATGAGCATTAGGCTGTTCCGAAGTAGCTGGCACATGCCATTCCCTGACACGCAGTTTTTATTTCTGGCCCCTTCCTTCCTTTCTCATTCAAAGAGCATTAGCAAACTGCAATGGGGTAGGGTTATGGGGGGAGGCAGCATTTAGCCCAGAAATATCACCCTGGGTCAGAAAATGGCATGTCTTAGCTCCTTCCAAATAGTGTCACAGTTTCTTCTCTTTGACAGCAAAAAGTACATATGGCCTTTAACAGCGAAAAGGTTAATTTGACACATTTTCTCTATAAAGCTTCCCTCCAAATGCGAGCAAACCTAACATAGTGCCAATAGCCTGGAATAAATATTCTACCTCAGGAAATGATTTCATATCTAAGAGATGTCCTATTGGGCAAAACCTTCGGAGTTAGAGCTGAGAAGCTCTCAGCTGAACTATTTTTAAGCCACAGATGGGTTGTAGCCACTCAGGCTAGATGACCACTAAAAATAGACATGTAAAAGGGAAGTACTATGCCAGGTATTCCTGGTGGACCAAAGCCTGAATAACCAGGGCTGGTTATTCAGTCACAGTGGATCGGGTCATCCATCACTGCCACCTAAACTGGCCATGAGTTTGGCACATTGATCCGCAGGACAGTTGACTCATTATGGAAGCATCACAGAAGCAAGTCAGAGAATTGTTTGAGAGAAGAAAAGCAGCTCACCTAAATCCTTACTTCACAAGTCAGCTCACAGTAACCCAGTGCCTCTCCCTTACTTGGCCAACAGATCCCACAGCCATTCCTATGGGAAGGGGGATAGAGAATTCCTGTGTTCTAAAAGATTTTTCTTTTTCATTTGTTTTTCAATGTCCTTTTAATTGTCCACCTGACCTTATCACTTCCCCTGGTTGCCAAGTTCAGTGCTGTCTTCAGAAAATACTGCATTAGGGGAGCATGGTCCTTCTAATGTTCCTCTGGAGGCAGTGGGGAGAGAGAAGAAACCAGCCCTCCCCTACACACATCATGGCACTATAACTGTGCAGTATCTCCCCACCACTTCAGGAATCATGAATTCTGCTCCAGGATTGGGGGAGGGGGATGAATTATTTCGCCACCCATTAGGGAGAAGTTTCCCCCTCCATATCTAGTGAAGTTGCCTCCATAAATGTAGAGTCCAATTTGGTTGCATAGGTATGGTGGACGGATTCCCCACTGCTTCAGGATTCTGCAGTAACAATTAAATTGTTGAGACCACCATCAGATATTCTATGGTCTGTACAGCTCTTCTCAATGCAATGAGTACGGTAAGGAAGTGATACAACCTCCACTTTACCCCTTGATAATCTTCCTCAGCTTCAGCACATGCCATCTCTCCACTTGAGGGAGTGTAAAACAAGGATTCCCAAAGCTCCTGGTATGTGAGCAGTATGAGTCTGAACTCAGGAAGTTGGAAATCAATAACTTTAAACCATGTGTGAATGCCCAGGACGTAGCGGGAGCCCACAAATTTGAGAGGCAGAGGTCACAGTTTTCATATTATTGGGTGATGCTGCATTACACCATCCTGCGTATACAGAACACGTCAAATGGAAATAGGGACAAGAGCAGAAATGTACCTGAACGGAGACAGTGTCCCCAGGCAGGCCCATAGGCAGCCAAGCAAGGTGTGTATATGGTGCCATTTCTATTACCGTTATCACTTAGATTTGCCAAAGAGTGAGTTCATTATGGGGATCCTGGAGTTATTTCCTGGGTATTTTGAAACACCCAGTGAAATTCTGAGTGATTTCCAAAAGTCTATCTGTATTATTTATTCATTTGTCTTTCACCTCAAGGGGAAGGAAGAAGAAACTGGTGATGTTGTGTCCCTCTCCCTAGCAGTGATGGGGAACCAGCAGGACAGTTTTTCCTTTAAAGGAGATGGACAAGTGACTCCTGGCTTAGGGCACTAGTTTGGAACTCACCTGGATTAAATTCTCTGTGCCACCTTCCTGCTTGGCTGTGGGCAAGTCATTCAGTCTCTCTGTGCATCATATCCCCAGGTGTAAAATGGGGATAATAGCACTTCCCCATCTCACAAGAATGCTGTGAGGATAAAATATATGAGAGTCTGAGGTGCTCAGGTATTATGGTAATGGGGTCCATATATATACCTGGGATAGATGGATAGAAAAAACATTTTTCTCCCATGACGTGCTGCTGTATCTCCTATGTATTACATGTAATAAACAGTGTATGCACTGCTAAAGTTTCTCCTGCATTGTAGTTCCCAAGACCCAGGACCACCCAACTAGCCTGTGTTATCTCTATTATTTCATTCAAATAAAAGCAAAGATTGTTATTCATAAAGCCGTTATTAATTTAGGAAGGAACTATTTCATTAGATTTTCACTGAGACATATTACAGAGGATTATGGGTGCGGAAACAGGCTATTAAAATATTGAATGATCCTTGAGCCAATAATAACTGTTTTAAAAGGAACCTTGCCTTTAGGATGTATTGCTCTAGGTATACATTTTTCTGTTTTTGAAGAAACTCTTCAAGTGCTGATGGGAAGCACCCCACTGATCGTGTCACTGAACGATAACATCTCCATACCATGCAAGATTTCTGGGTACAATACAGCAGAACTGGATATCAAGAATGTGGGAGTTACCTGGTATCTTAAGACTCCGAGGGCAGACCAAGAAGAAAAAATATTCACATTTCATGCTGGAGCGCATATTTCCAATAGAAATGGGGCCAGTATGTCTGGCAGTGACCTGAGAAGAGGAGATGCTGCACTCTCTTTACCACACATACAGTTAAAGGAAGCGGGAATATATAGGTGCTATGTTATTGTTGCCCCTTCTGATGCTCATGGAACAGTTGTTTTAGAAGTAGTTGGTAAGTGACTTCATTGTACCATTTCTTTTATACTGCATCACCTGGGGACCTGAAGGCAGAAGATTAGAGTCCATCTTAGTGGTATCAGTTTCCTCATCCTCTCTGAGCTTCTGCGGGAATGGAGTGGGAATTGCATTATATCAGTGGAATAGCCACGGCACCTGTGTTAGCAGTGTTAATAGTTATGTGGTGATGTGGTGAGCCCAGCCTTCTGCAGGAGATTTTATATGGGGATTAGCAGTCTTCATCAGGCTAATATGTTTGTGGTTTAGTCTGGTATTTTTCATCTCTGTCCATCATAATTGCCTTTAAAAGGGCACAGTCCCCATTCCTTATTCACTGTCACTTTCCTTGTCACAAGCAGAGAAAACAGCAGTTCATTTTCTTCTGCAACATCTCCATAGTTTTATCAGTCTAAATATTCCCCTTCCATGAATTTTTTGCAGGTGAGGGGAAAATATGGACCTAAATAGCCTGTTTGTCATAATCACTAAGGTTTTGACCAGGTATGGTTTTCATTATCCAATCCTCAGACTTGCATTGGCATTTTCAATATCCAGATATGCTCTAAATCTGAGAAACTCTAGTAAAGTCTATTCATTTCAATACTTATTTACAAAGAGCAGAAAACAACAAAACTATTAGCGTTCTAGTGATCATAAATGCTATTTATCTTCTAAAGAATATTCACTCTCATGATCTTGTTTTTGGGAAAAAATGACTAGATTAGCCAAAAAACAAAAACCAAAACCAAAAAACCCCAACCCCCACCCCACTCCTGCAATAAAAATTAAACATTGCGTATATCAGACATTTAGGTAATGTGTGTATTCAGTGTACATTAACACTGTTAAAGAGCAAAAATATCCCTGATGATGATGATTACAGTAATATAATCTTTATCTCCATACAGCTCAACCAACTGTCAGCCTGTCTCCAAAGGAGGTTACAATAGAAAGTGACAAAGAGAAGACTCTGTCGTGTGAAGTCAATAAGTTCTATCCAAAGTTGGTTGACATTCAGTGGATGAAGGTATCAAAGCATAACCAGGACAGTAGCATAGCAGCAGGGGATATCCACACAGGAGCCTCTGTAGAAAATGAAGACGGCACATTTAATGTCACTAGTAAATTAAGGCTGCAACCGTCTTTGCAAGATAATGGAAATGTCTATAGATGTATTGTGAGTCACAAAACATTTCCTGACAAGTTACTTCTCAATAGCACCTTGACTGTCACAGGTATCCATCCCCTTTAGCGTCTATCTCCTTTCTTTTGATATGTCATGTGTTCCGGAATGTCGAGGCTAGACCTCTTTTGAAGGAATTTGAACCTTATGCTGTCCCAGCACTGTGGTGATACCATGTGTCATCTGAGATAGACAGCAGGGCAGGAGGGGTGGCCATGCAGTGACATTCAGAACAGTCAGCTTGCTGACATGCCAGCCAGAAAGGGCGTGGGAGGAGTGGCAGAGAAACCAAGGAGAGTCAGTTCAGTGAAAAGAAGGGGTTGAAATGTGGCAATATTTCAAAGGTCTGACCTTTTGATATCAGGGCTTTTCTGGATGCACCATTTTCATGCCATATATTTGTGTTGGTAAGTTTGGGTGACACATGCCACATTTTAGGGCCTTTCTGAGCTAATTGAGTTGATTCACAGGTGTGTTTGACAAAAGACTGTCTTGATGCTACATTTTATTATCATTCTATAGAATGTTGTTAATATTTAAGTTTTTAAGTGGGCATTTTGATACCCTTAATGCTGTTTACTTATGGGGAAGACACTTTGAAGCTGTGATTTGATACAACACAATGTGCCTGGTAGTTATTCCATGATTTCTTTAGTAGTGTAGTGGCTAGTAGAAGTTTTGCTCCTACTTTGGCTTTCTTATGGCATCAATTTCAAATACTCAGCCAGAAAATAACCAGTTAATCACTTACTGTGAAAGTGTAGGTGCAGTCCACTAAATTTGTTATTTTAATATGAACAAGTATAGAATCTGAATTTTTTTTATTTTTTTCATTCACAGCTGCCAAGTCAGATTTGAACAGGATAATTGGAGCAGTCATTGGGACAATAATAGCCTGTATTATTGTGCTCGGTTTGGGTACTTTCGTGTACTGTAGGTGTTTGAAGAAAAGTAAGTAGTTTTAAAGGTGCACTGTGCTAAGGATATCTTAATGGCAACTAGTAACTCTTGTGAATGCTTGAATTCTAAGCCTTAACACTAGTGACAAACATCAAAACCTCAGAATATTCATTATCCACTCACCTATTAAATGAAGGTTAGTGATATCTCCCAAGAGCAGTGTACACCACGCTTTTGCTTCCTTACTTATGAAAAAAAATATATGTTTGCTAAATGTGTCAAGTGCCTCTGAAGCCGTTTGGGAAAAATTGCGGTCAAACTATATGTGACTAGAACATTTTAAACAACCTTGAACATGACAGCTATCAATCAGGAGAAGTGACAGGCTTGGTAAGAAATGCCCTGCTTTCAGATACTGTCAAAGAAGGATTTGCTCTTAAAGTCGCCTTTTCTTGGTTTAGTAGCAGGAAATTCTTCCACACAAATACGGCATCAATAGTAACTGGAACTAATTTAATGTGGTAACTCTAAGCAGTATGATGATCCATTTTTGTTAGTATAATTGTGCAGAAAAAACACTGACACACACACACAAAGGGAGAAGTAACTCCTGCCCAAATCACCGCCTTCATGAGAGAGATTCATGTAACAGGCTGAAAAGTCAGAGGCTGTAAGTAGTTGACCATATAGTCGCTTATCTGCCAAGAACTTTGGATAAGAAGAAAAAAATGGGGCATTTGAATTAAGTGAACTCAATGCCATGGTTTATCAGTACAAAAAATTAAAATGTAAAATATGACAGCCTTGGCAAACATAACTAATTTTGATAGGTTTTTAGTGTATTGAAATACAGTGTAATGTTATGCAGCAGAGATAGAAAATTTTCAGTTAATTTTTGCACTTGTCTTTCTTCATAATGTGGTGCATCAAGCGACTAATTTACATATATTTCCTTGCAGTTCCACCTGTGACATGACACTCCATATTCATTATAGATATGATATGAATATGGCATAACTAAGATATATTTTATGCATGATCACTCATGTAAGATATCATTGGAAAGGTTATGATTTACTGAATGTGATTGTCTAATTTGTATGCATGTATCGTTTCTGTATCTTGTCATGAATATTTCTGAATATTGACCATGTAACAATTACAACTGAGGCTATGCTTGGAGATGCCCACCAGAGAATAAGAAATCAGCCTTGATGAGCCATTAGGAAAAGACAATGAGAAATTACATGTTGTAACCTGTGTTTTGAGATGTATTACTCTTGAATGTATTAGGCTTAGTTTACGTGTTTGGTTTTATTTACTCAATAATCTGCCTTGTTCTGTTTGCTATCCCTTATAATCACTTAACATTTACCTTTTGTAGTTAATAAAATATTTCTTGTTTATAACATAATCCAGTTTGTACAATTCATATCTGGGATGGAGGACGGGGTTTGTGGGGAGGGAAGAAGTTGTGCATATCTCTCTCCACATTGAAGGAGAAGGTGATTTTTATGAACTTAAATTTACAGATTCCTCTCTACAGTGCAAGACAGTATTATTTTGCGTTTACACCTCAAAAGGGATGTGTATGTGAGAGCTAGGTATGATCCATGCTGAGTCTTCCCACACACAGCTGGTTGAAGTCTGTGTCTGCAGTTTGGTGTGACCTTACCTGTGTGTTTGCACCAGAGAAGGCTTGAGAGCCTGGCACAGCAAGAACAGAGTGAGGAAACCCAGGCAGGTGGAAAGGGTGGGCTCAGTGGGATTCCACATCAAGTGGCATCCTGGACACAGGGGTCCAACCCGCCACACCACCAACAATAATACCATTCATAGGGAATGCAGAAATGAAGCATTTCGAAGATGCCTTTTTGCACTGCCAGATTTCAGGCTTTCATCCAAACCCCTTAACTGTAGCATTTTTTTCTAGAAAAGTATCAACAAGAACAAAAGGAAAAATTTTACTTTTGGGACAGTGAAAAGAGTGCCCTCGAATGAGATGTGAAAGTGCTGCTCTCCTGACTGTGTCAAAGAATTTTCAGTTTCAGATACATTTGAAGTCACCAGG
Organism: Dermatemys mawii; assembly: GCA_007922305.1. Taxonomy (NCBI): domain Eukaryota; kingdom Metazoa; phylum Chordata; order Testudines; family Dermatemydidae; genus Dermatemys; species Dermatemys mawii. Next base: position 9,094,771 of record ML677332.1, on the reverse strand, counting down.
TATTGGCACTTTCGAAGTTCCATGCACTATATTCATGCATCTCCAGATCTGCATGAGCGTGACAAGGGCAGAGCGCTCTCTTGAACTGACACATAAGGCCCTTCAGCAATGTTCTGCTGTTCGGTCAAGAACATTGAAGGTCGTAGGTAAGCAAAGTGCTTTACAGTATGTGAAAGGATTGGCTTAGCTTCTGCAAATGCAGGTTTCCTGTTGACAGGTTCATAGCTGGCATTAAAATAAAATATTTCTCAAAGTGAATATTGAGTCTAGCTCCACACTGCAAATCTGCATGATGGGACCTTCAGGCAGTAATTTCTTTTTTTGACTTTAGGGTATTGAGGCTGGATGTTTTTTTCTGAGGGTGAGAGCCATTTGCTCTATCCCAGGCTTCCTTTCCTGGATAATCTCTGGGCTTTAGTTATCCTTATGTGAACACATAGCCACAAAGGCAGGATGTATATTCTTACCACCAGCAATGCTATGTTGTTATGTCAGTACTGAATTCCCCAGCATCTAATCATTCTCCCTGTTCCCTGCCTCCCTCCTATAAGATGTTAACATCACAAAGTGTTCCCCTAGTTTGCATTTGAAATTCCTAGAAACATGGATGCTTGAGAATGATACATCTTTTTAAGTATTCATAAGTATTATGCACTTCTTGCAAAGGAGAACTTAAAGGGTGTACTTGGGATGGATATACAGTCTAAAGGAATTACAGATGGTGGGAAGTATGCCTGGCTAGTATACTGGCCTGCCACTCTAAAGAAGGCATGGTCTGTGAATTGGTGACAGGTTTAGCCTCTGAAAAAACCCAAATCACTGGCATTTATGTTGTCATTAGCAAATGATGGCTGGTGCCACCCCTTTGCTACTTCTCAGAGACGCAGCGATATTGAATTTCACAACACATCCCCTATTCTGACCTGGCTCTTGATCTTACATGATTGAAGTCAGTGGAAGCTTGACTATTGATTTCAATAGACACAAGTTCAGGCGGCTGAACACACATGTGGTAGCTCCATTTTGTTATGCAAGTTAGGGCACAATTCAACCCTTACTCTATGGCATGGGTGGACAAACTATGGCCCGCTGGCCGGAACCATCTTGGTATAACTAAAAGGCTTCTATGTTCTATTTTTACAGTATGCTGTAAATTACCCAGAAAGATACCTATAAACATTCCACAAATCATTGAAAATGTTTCTTTATAAAATCTTAAACAATGAAGATAGGTATTGATACTATATTTGAAGAAATTAAGGAATTCTGGTAATGCGTTTATGATGATTTTCAAAGATTCTGTGTGCACACAGCTCCCATTGATTTCTGTACTGACATAATACTGGCATGAAAGACTGAAAAAATCAAATAATCTTTCAAAAGGTCTGGTAATCCCAACATCACTAGCTGCTTCAATGAGAGATGCATTGACAATTAGACCATTAGTTGTTTTAGATATAGGAAACCTTTCAAATACAAATATTTATGGTACTGTATTATAATCTGAAACACACTGAAGATTCTTGCATGAATCTACTCTATAGTTTGCGAAATTAAAAAAAACCTTATGAAATGGAGAAAAAAACCTTATCATGGCAATTGTCATTCTTACAAATGCTCATGATGTCTTTAGAATATTTTGGAGTGTAAAGTAGCCGGTTAAAATTTCTAGCCCCAGCTACGGGACTTTGAAGTGAAATGGAACAGTTTTACCTTCTATAGAGTGTTGAAGAAACTCTCTAAGATTAATCTAAACAAAGATATCTTTTAGGCACCATATACATAAGCACAAAGCATTAACTAGGACAGTTCTAAGAGTGGAATGCTCACATGTAGACAGGACCTTACTTTCCCTGTAACAGTCATAGGTAAATTTCAGACAAGATTTTACCTATTCCCTATGCTTTCTAGTACCTATTGCAAATTCTACAGACTTCAGACAATTCTTGTGAATTGAATCTATCTACCATTAATGCAGTCCTTGAAATTACTCCTACAGAGTAGATATATAGGTTACCAAACAGTGTTTTATTTTTGTGACACTCCCTATCAAAATCAACGATTACTTCAGAGAAATAATTTTCTGGACAATTCACAATTCACTGATCTCTCCCTATCCCCTTATCCATTTACAATCCACCTGAGAAATATGCTAACCTTGCCCCTACTCCTCAGGCTGGTTCTCTGCTTTTCTTTACCAGACACCCACTGTCTCCATTTTACTTCCAATCCCTTCCCTTTTGCCTTTGGATCTATGTTCCCACTCAGCCTGTCTTCCAAGCTAGTTGTTTCCAACCCAACAACAGAGCTACCCACCCCTCCCCTGCAACAAACCTTCCAGGGCTAATTCTCCAAATCAGCAAAGGGGTATTGAGAGTGTTAGCCACCCACATCTTACCCCAGTGTTGTGTGCGCATGCCAGTAGCTTTTGGAGTTAAAAATGTAATTATCTTAAATGAACAGGACCTCAAACAAAAGTCATTGTTCAATTTGTTTACATATCTGTGAGATTATTTACCAGCTTCTCAGGGCAAAGAGAACATGAAAAGAAAAAAAAAACATACAAGAAGAGTTAAATACTCACTCGTTGGAAAGCTGAGGAGTTGCAGCCTACACTTGTTGAAGCCAAAATTGCTCTTTAGGGGGCACAGGTGGCTTGCTCTCCAGATTAAAAAGGCCAGCTATGGAGCGAGCATGCTCAGAAAGGCTCCCAAGACAAGGGAAGGGTCACATTGGTCACTAGACAGTTATAAAGCAGGGAGATTTCAGGCTAAGTCCTTGCCCCTTCCAAGGCAAGTCCATTTCCATGTAAATAAAAAAAAAATCTGCTCAGAAGTACATTAAGTAGCCCCCTGTGTCCTCCACTAAAGCATGGATCACAGGATGCTGCTGCTGTAGCCCTGGGAGCCAATGGTACCCTGGAAACCACAACAGCCATATTGCCATGGCTCGCAGTGAGGGAGAAGAATTTTGTGCAACTGCTGCATAGTCTGTGGGATTTGACCAAGAGTTTCCCAAATGCTCAATCTACGTGTGTGTCTCTGCAGCAGGCCCTATCCCTGCCAAACCATTTTAGGAAAATGTATCTGTGCGTACTAGAAAATTTCTTTTGAGTGCTAAGGTCCATAGATCCATTACAATGGGTACTTCAGCCTGGTTGGAGGCAGAACCTGTCAGGCACTGGAACTGTCCCTTTGGGGATTAGCTTCCCAGACAGGAAGGCTGGGGTGGGGTGCTGCATGCCCATATTCTCTTAGGGGCAGTTGGCATGGAGAGGATGTCTTTCAAGCAATTTAGTCCCAACCCCTATTGTTCACTTTGGTTTGTTCTGCCTCCACAGTAGTTGGCAGTGAAGCCAGACCTCCCTGCTGCAGAACTTTGCTGGGGAAAATTCCAGATTTTATTTCAAATTTCTGACTAACACTTCAGCTCAAAACTGTGTCCATGTAATTCCCATTCATGTCCCAAGGCTGCATTTGATTTCTGGGGGGAGTCTACCCTTCAGCTCTTTTTCTCCTTCTGAGGTGTTTGCAACAGTTGCTGCCCCCACAGGCTTCAGAGAGAGAGCTAGGCCTACAAGAACAGATGAAAAGAATGGTCTGTGTTCCTTGCTTCCCATAGCCCGTGCCACCCCATTGGGAGTGCATCTGGCTTTGTGCAGTTTTCCTCAGAGCCCAGTCTGGATGGGGGGTCCCCCGGCCCTCCTTGCCCACACCAGAAAGGCACTTGGCAGTACTGGAGAGGTCTGATGGGATGCAGGCAACAGCCCAAGCCAGGGCAGGGTCACCTAGACCCCGTCTCCTTGGCAGGAAAGGAGGCAGCTAAGAAACATGGAGCCCTCAGAGAGCTACCGTCTATGGGTAAGTGCAGATATTTCAATCTGCTGACTGAACTCAGCATTAATAGGTGTGTCAAAAGATAAACAGGAAACAGAGTAACGAGAGACTGGAAATGCTCTGCCTTGGGAAATTCCTCCATCTGTCATTGCAGACTCACGTGTGACAGTTCTTTAAAGCTTTACTGTGTTTCTGCCTCTGAGTGGTTTGAAAATGGCACGGTAAACCAGAGCTGCATGCAGCATACAGCAACTCATAAACCCCCAGCGCTGCTAAGAGATGGTGATATCTAGACACTCTCAAGAATGTCTTCTGCTCTTTTAATAGCACAGCTCGGGCAAGGGTGTATAGGTTTGTATCACGTATCTTTCTCCTGTTGCTAACATCAAAAATAGTACACAGAGTCATTTGTTAGACAGTGAACAAAACACCCACCAGACATTTTGAACATATTTCACATAAATCTTGTAGGACCTAAATCCTGAAGTATTTTCCTAGTCTTTCTTCAGGCAAAGTTCCCCTTGATCTCAGTTGGAGCTTTGCTTGAGTAATGACTGCAGGACTGGCCCCTCAGTTTTCTTTGTCTTTTAGTTAACTTCTTCTCCCCATTGACTTCAGTGAGACTATATGTTTGTGTGAAGTTAGACAGTTTAGACTCTTTCGCTCTGAAAGCACCCTGAAGTCAATGAGAGTTTTTCTATTGACTTCCATTGGCTTTGTATCAGGCCTGTTGTGCTTCTGTATACTGTGGACATGGCCTTTTACACTTCTCAAATTGGGGCGGTTGTATCTGACCGAATGGAAGCCAGTGTGTAAAGTCAAAATGCAGAGAGTACCACTCATCAGTGCTGATCTTGCAAATTTTAGAGGGAACACAAGTGTAACACTGCAAGGGGAGAGAGGGTGAGGAGAAAAATGCCAGTTATTTAAAAATCCCTTCTTCCCAGGAGTCCTGTCACTTCATCCTCATGGCCCCCTCACTTTCATTTTTTCATCTTCCACCTAGTTAAAAACATAACATCTTATTTTCTCCCTGTTGTTCCCAGCCCCATAGCGTTAGCTGCCGAGGAAGATGACACACAAAGGGGCCACAATAGGGGAATCATTGACTCTTACCTTTAATTTCAGGGCCTTGCAGCAGGTCAGTTTCCATTGCAGTGAAACTGGAGTTCATGGAGTCAGGCATCAGCTAATGTGAGTTATTCATTCACACTATGTACATTAAATGTTGCTGGTTTTCAGAAGAGGGAGCCACAAGCTGCAAGTAGGCAATCTGCTCTGCAGCAACTGCCCGAGCTTATACCCCTCCCTGCCATTACCACAGTATCTGAGAGTTTCATTCTCTTTAATGTATTTACGTTTATGACACTCCCGTGTGGTTAAGGAGCACTAAAATACCAGGCTCACAGATGGGGAACTGAGACACAGCTTGACTAAGTGACTTGTCCAAGGCCACACAGGAAATCTGTGGTGGAGTGGGGAATATGGCAGTAGTCCCAAGCTATTGCCCTAACCACTAGATGGGCTTTCCTCTCTTCTTTAGTTCAGTCAGCACAGCACAGCTGCCTAGGAACAGCTCCCTTCAGCCTGTCCCTCTTGGTCTCCTATTGCCTTTTTACACTCCTCCGTGACCATTCTCAGACTCCCTACCTCTCCAACCATCGCCCAGTTGGCATGGAACCTGCTTGTCTTGGCAACCTATTGCCCACCAGTGCACGGGTCAGAAGAGCAGCAGATTCACTCCTTAGTAGAGTTATCACATTGCTTCTAGGACCTACAACTGCAGAGGCTTCATCCACATTTGTCCTATCTCTAAAGCCAATGTTATTAATAATTCTTTTCATTCTAGAGGGAACTCATAAAAATCCACAAAGCCACCATTACATCCTCCTGAAAACCCACCTGTGGTGTGATACCCACAAACTACCTAACCATGGGTAGGCAGCTGATATGCTATGACGGATGCTTAGTCACTAATCACATGACTGTCTCAACATTCCCTTGTGTCTGTTTTTGGTATCCAACTGTCGTCTCCTGCCTCAACCTTTGCTTGTAAACGCATTTGAGCAGGGTCATTTTTTCATTATATGTGTGTACAGCACTTAGCACACTAGGGCCCTGCTGCTGGCTGGGGCGTGGAGACTCGGTACATATATTAAATAATACAACTAACAGGGCATCTTTCATCAAAAGCTCACAGACTGCTAAGCATCAGCTAAGCCTCACAACACTTGTGTAAGTGCTAGACAGGATGATGATAACTGGGATTTAAACATCCAGACAATGGTTGTCACCATTTTACAGTTATGTTAACGTAGGCAAATCCTACACACTGGTGCTCTGCATGTTAAGATGGTTCCTGTAAAACACATGGACGGACACCTGCAGCAAAGTGTCAAAGGGCTCTGGGTGGACACTAAATCCACCTGTGCAGAACAGCTTTCAGGATTAAGGCTTCAGTGACTACAGCAAATACACCAAATGAGTAAGTAACTGAGATGGGACTAGAGTGCAGGATTACTGACCCCCTCATCCCAACCTATTCCCCAGTACCTAAACCACACTCCTGCCAACAATGCACTGTAACATGAACAAAACAAGATGATTTGTTAGACTTTATTAGTATCTGACTGATATTAATAGGCCACTAATTCTTTACATTTTATTAATAAGAATCAGACAGATGAGAGGCTTGATATTTCACATAACTGTTTACTATATTGCTGAATTCTGTGTAATTCTTATGGTTGTTTTTTTGGAAACAAATTCTTAGTGCTTTTTTCATAAAATCAACTCTGTGCCAGCAGCCCTACAGTACTTAACCAGCCTATGTTTGTGTGTGCAAAAGAGAGAGAGAGGGGGGTATAAGGAAAACCTTAAAGAAACAATTATAACTTCAATGCACATCCTGTTGATTAATAATTAGTATTATTAGGAATAAATAGCCAATCATCAGACTCAGCCACTGCGGTTCCCTCCCAACAGGATTTCCAGAAGGGTTCCTCCATCACATGCAGCTTGTGCAGAATGCAGCAATGCGTTTACTCACTGGATTGAGCAACTGTGATCATATTACCTCTGACCTGCAAGCTCTATTATGACTTCTATAAAGAGCAGATTAAAACCAGCAAGGCCAATTCAAAATCAAAGCCCATTGCAGTATGTAGGATCTGGTTTTATTTGGTATCTGCTCCTGTCTCCTGACCATCCCATCTGCCTATTCAGTCAATTCAGCTTAGGTCAGTAGCTGATCAAGCCTTTGCTGTGGTGACTGCTGAGACGTGGCACTTACTCCTCCTTGATATCTATCTCAGTTCCTCTCCCCCCTCCATAGCAAGTATTTTAAAAATATATTTGCTATGGCGGCTATTGGACCTTCTTACCTGCCACATGCATCTGCCTGAGTTTGCTTCAGGTTTTTACTATTTTTTTGTTGCAGACAGTTGTAATATTCACATTTTTACTGTGTTTTATACTATATCATTATGACTTATCCATCAATGCTTTGTGGCAGGGACATTTATAACTAATATTGGGCTCTGTAATGCTATTATTTTAAAAACACAATGCCTATTGATTTCAATGGAGAGCACTGCAGAAAACTGATGGCACAACAGGGCCTATTATTCTTCTTTACAGTGACTAAAAATTATGTTAAAACTATGACAAATTCCTTGACTAACCTTCACTTGATTTTTATTAACATGATGCACCTGTTTTTTCTTATAATCCCATCTGTTAAATTGAATCTTCTCCATCCCTTTATTGTTATAATATATTAATATCTGAGTCATGATACTTGGCTTTTCACAAACACAGAGACTTATTCAGGGTGTGATCCTGAGTTAAAATTGGGCCTAAATGTATTTGTGAATAAAGTTCATGTGTACATGTTTGCAGAACTGGATCCTTTCTTTCATCATTCAAATAGTTTAATTTACCCTATTCAATATTTTCAAATAGAGCCCTCAGCAGCACGAACTGTGAGCTACTCATAACTTAATAACTGTTAATTGGCCATTTCAGGGTACCTGCTAGGGATTACTCCTATCAGATATCCAGGGGACACTCAGAGAGTTCAAAACCCCTACTTGTGGACTACAGCTATAGAAGAAGTCATTTAGCTTTATGCTAAGGTAAATTTTTTTTCCATATAGAATGATTGCACTAAAGCTCTAACCAGATCACTCAAAAGAGAGAATATGCTTGGTCAGTGTAAACCCAAACTCACAGAAAGCTTCAGATTTTGGGTGTTCTCACATTCCTTGTAAATAACAGTTGATGGCAACAAAATAAAATGTTCTTCACAAATTTTTAATGGCCAGAGGCACTTTTTAACATTTAACTTTTTCCCCCATGACTTTTGACTCTGAAATTTCTTTTTTGTGTGTTTAAAACCTCTAAAGAAGAAGAGAATTTAAACTGAGAAAAATAAGAAACTGAAAACAGATTTATGAAAGTCTTGGTTAAATCCACAAAAATCTTGGTTAAAGCCACGGAAACCATTAATTTGTGATTCCTTTCCTTTTCATTCTCTTCCTTGAGATTCCTTCCTTAGGCATCTGTTACTCCAACACTGGAGAAAACCAGGTTTCTTGCAAAGATACACAAAAGATGGTCCTGAAAACAGTTCAGTAAAAGCAAGCTCCTCCTCCCAGCTTCACCCTCATCTCACAGAAAACACAGAGAATCCATGTAGCTTGAGTAATACAGATTCCCTTGAGGGAAGAATAATCATGAGCACTTGCATGGTAGTGTTGCTTAAATTGCTCCTCATGTGGGCTAAATCCTAAAAAACGCTTTTGTGTAATAACAGCTTCCAAACAATTTCCAATAAAAATCTCCAAGTATCTCTTAAATACTGATATAAGGCACAATAGAGAAAAGACAATGGATTTTTCAGGTCATTTGAAATTCCCCTAATGATATTTATCTATGAATTTTATAATGACAGGATAGTGACTGGTGGCAAACAGAAGAGTAAAATTTCAAAGGGGCATACACCTTCTACCTGCACCTAGGAGAAACATACAGAACTACCTTCAGGAGCAGAATAGCATAGAGTCAGTAAAACAAAGGATAGGCAAATAACACTGCAATTAAACTGAATTTTACAAAAGTAACTTACTTAACCACCAGAAACATGTTTTTAGGCTTTTCCTATTTTTTTTAAATGTAGCATTTGTTTTTGTTTTACCAAAATATAAAATGTATATGTTCAAATTTTCCTTGCATGTGGCTATACATTAGTCCTATTTTGATCATAAGCTGTTCCAGACAGGGACCTTGTCTTCTCATCGTGAAACATCTAGTATACTTTTAGCACTGTATAAATAATAAAAAGTTTGTTAACTCTTTGGAAAATTAGACACATATTTACATGCTCCTAAGCATTAATTTAGCTGGCAGCCTGGATAGTGCCAGTGCAAGCATTAATATAGCTAAAATTTGCAACTACTAACAATTTAAATAGTATTTCTAATATTTTAAAATGGACTGAAATTTTATTTCTGGAATTGCATTTCATTTTACCCCATGGATTCTTATTAAGTGAATATGCAACTTTCCTTTTCCCTTTTGACCTTAGCTTGCATGAATGTGTTATGATACTGACAAGTCTAAAAAATTGACCAGAGCAACACTAACACAAATTGTTTTTGGAATTATCTTGAGACAAAGAGTTGTCACACTGAACTTCTGTCACCAGTGTGGGCCGAGTCTCTGCTCAGGCGTGGACAAAATTCCCTTTCACTTCAATGATAGTTTGCAGTATTTATAAACAATATATTGTAAATTGCATTGTCAGGGTCCTATAAGGCATGCCTTCCACACATGGAAATATTATTGTTATTAATGGGGGCTTCCTCACATAGTGGATTTACAGGATCAGGCTAATAGGGACTGGCTATCCAGTTTTCTCTCTTCAATTTGTAAGCGGAGTGAATTCGTTGTATGAATATGGATAGTTTGTTTTCCATTACGTGCCTGATCCTGTATTAATAGCACACACAAAACCAATATAGCAAGGAGAATTTAAGGTATGGGGAGAATTTAGGCTCAGACCCTAAATGAAAAGGAAACAAAGGTGACGTGGCATCCAGGAAGTGGATTGCATTGTCCTATAAGTCCCTCCTTTTCATGCCCACAAATCACACTAATATTTTTCAAAGGTGTTGCTGAGCACTTGCAAATACTATTCATTATAATTTGGGTCTGCTCGTCTGCATCTTTGAAGATGACTTTCTACACAAGATCTCTGAATTTATTTAATTTCCACCTTATTTAATGGCATTTACTCTGAAGTGTAGGATTGGGAGATGAATTTTCATAAGTGTCCTACTTCACTGTGGCAGGGTTTTTGTTTGTTTTCTTAAATACAGTCACTTAATATATTTCATTTTTTCCTATGTACAACAGATTTCATTCACATCATATCAATTACTATCTGCTGTTCTTTGTAAAGACAAAATATTTTAGAGCCATAGTTGCATCATTAATTATCAGAAATGTATATTAAATATATTAAATGTTTATTTTGTAAAATGGTTTTAAAATGAACAAAAGCATGCAGTTTATATTGCTTTTGCAATCAACAGATCCAAACATACAATATGGACTAAATAAATCTGTAAGTTTATTTCTTTAAGACATAAAGCACCATAACCTAAACAGACACCTCCAAATCTGGACTTTTTTGGTGCAAATCTTACTGTATGGGTTTTTTTGCTATTATTTAAACTCAATTTAACTTTAATAATTACAATTGAAGACTTTTTTTTCAGTAATGTGATGGTTTATAAAACCAGTTTAAATACATTAACTATCTGAGAGGCATTGCAAGACCATAAATAATGCAACCCGCTAGGCTACAGATAAACTTACTTTTCAAGAAAAGGCATTATTCAGTGTGGATGAATCATCCAAAATGATCATGCAAATAAACCAGATGGTCTGAAGTGAAATTACAAGCAACAGAATAAAATTTTTCCACACCCAATGTTGCTTAAAAATGTTGCACGCCTTTAAAAAAATAAAATTAACTTTAATTTACCCTGCAATAAATAATAGTACACACACCTTGTGCTACCAACCTGGCTAAGAAAAAAAGAGGCCATCTCAGTGTTCTTGTTTATTGCACCTTTTCTCTAAAACGGTGTCAGGAAGGCTCATCACTTATGGTAAATTTGGGCTTTAACCTGAAAGACCTCTTCCTGGTGGTGCTTTTTGGTGACATTGGGATGGAGTCTATGATGCTCCTGTCTTCCTCCAGCTGCCTGGCAGTGCAAGAGGGGGTAGGCACTTTCACCGTGTTGCCAAACTTAGAATAGTCCACTGAGTACCTACCATCTTCCTCTGCCACGATGGGCACAAACCTTTGGCCCCAGAGGATTTCGTCAGCCAGGTATGAGGTCCTGGCCTGGGTAGTGATGCCAGTGGTCTCCACCACCCCTTCCAAGATGACGATGACTTCTAGGTCCTCGTGGTGGTTGAGATGTAGAGGGGAGATGTCGTAGAGGGGGCTGTTCTTGTCAATCACGTGGTAGATGATGAGCGGGGAGACCAGGAAGATGTTGCTGCCCCCCACCGGGTTCTCCATCTGGATATCGATCTGGTTGAGGGGCACCACCTCGCCCTCCAGGCTCGTGGTCTTCTTCACCACCTGCATGCGGATGGTGGCGCTGATGATCATGCTCTTGCGCAGGTCGCCCACCCGCAGCATGAAGCAGAGCTTGCCCTCCCGCAGGGCGATCACCGCATGCTTGCTGAAGATGAGGGTCTCCGCCCGGCGGTGGGCCTGGGCCGTCTTCATGAAGATGCAGCCCAGCATGATGGCGTTGATCACCAGCCCCACGATGTTCTGCACGATCAGCACCAGGATGGCGGCCGGGCACTCCTCGGTCACCATGCGGCCCCCGAAGCCGATGGTCACCTGCACCTCGATGGAGAAGAGGAAGGCGGAGGTGAAGGAGTGGATACTGGTCACGCAGGGCACGAACCCTCCGGCCTCCTCCTCCCCGCCCCCCCGGGCGCCCCCTGCCTGCAGCTGGGTGCTGTGGTCCAGGTCCCCGTGGGCGAAGGCGATCAGCCACCAGGTCATGCCGAAGAGCAGCCAGCTGCACAGGAAGGTCATGGTGAAGATGATCAGCGTGTGCGGCCACTTGAGGTCCACCAGGGTGGTGAAGACGTCCTGCAGGAAGCGGCCCTGCTCGCGGATGTTCTTGTGGGCCACGTTGCAGGTGCCGCTCTTCCCCACGAACCTGGCCCGCCGCTCCCGGGCGCGGTAGCGGGCGTGATCCGGGACATCCTCGGCCAGGCGGGTCAGCACGTACTCCTCGGGGATGATCCCCTTCCTGGACAGCATGGCTCCCCCGAGGCGCTCAGCAACGCCCCATGCTGGCTCCGGCGAGCCGCCGGGCGCACGCGGAGCCTCCTGCTCTCCCTTCCCCGGCGCGGCTCCCAGGCCGGGCTGGCTTCTTCCTCCGTCCCCGCAGCCCCGCGCCCGGCAAGCCCCAGCTGCGCACGCCAATCACAGCCCCGGGAGCGGCGAGCCAGGGTGGGGGTGGGAAACGGGGAGGCGAAGGGTGAGCATCTGGTGCACGGCTCCGGCAGAGCCAGCGCTTCGGGCACGCAGAGCCTCCGGCCGGGCCCGGCCCCGAAGGCGGGCAGGGGGCTCCCCCCGCCACCCGCGAAGGGGACGAGGCACGGGGAGGTGCGCTCAGCCCCCGTGCGCTTGGCACGACTGCAGCGCTCCCTGCGCCGCCCGCTGCAAGGCGGGGAGCACCAGGGGGCGCCTCGGAGCCCGAGATTCCCGGCTCAGGTGCATGGAGCGGCCCGGGGGAGGGAGACCCCGAGAGAGCGGGTGTCACGGGACGGGGCGAGCAGAGGAGACACAAATCCTCTCGCCTTCAGCGGGGGAGAAACGCGCAAAGGGCCTCACCTGTGGGCCTGCGAGTATCGGCTCATTTCCGTTTAGCCTCGCAGAGAGCCCACTGCACCCGCCCCGTCTGTGCCCCTTGCTGAGGGACAGAGACTGACCTGCAGTAATCGCCAGCCCGCTCCAAATCTGCCCCCGGCCAGATGTAAACAGAGCTGGCCGAATAACTAGTGCGAGGGAAAGAGGGTGGTGGGAGCACCAGGGGGCCACGAAATGCAGCTTTCCTTGCCCTGCGAACAGGGGGTTGAGCTTAATGGTCCAAGCGGTTCTGGGGTTTGAGCTTCATAGTCTTCTAAAAAATATCCCATCGTTATGCATGGCCGCGCACTGCAATTAAAAAGGTGGTTTGGCTCTGTTTATGTTTACATTCCACTGATGTACTGAACGCGAGCTCTCTTCTGGGCAAGGGTTGCTTCCTTTTAGCAGGGGAACATGGCAAGATTATAAATAAAATGTTTTTTAAAAGGGAGGTTTGGCAAGTTTTTGCAAGGGGAGGTTTCTAGTCAAAGGGTTGCACTTGGTAAGCAGGTTCAGATCAGGGACGGAACAGATGGGGATAATACTGAACTAGACAAAGGTCACTTGGCAAATTCATTTATTACCTACTAAGATCATTTTTAGCACCATGATTCTCTGAATCCCAAATAAGTATATTGGGGACCCAATCTTGTTTTTTACTGTCAATTTCAAATATTGTATCTTGTACAATTAAAAAAAGGTTGACATTTTGATTGTTATATGATATTGTTTTAGCTGAATGGGGCATAAAATTGCAGAAATGCTCAACTTCTGGTTGGTGATCCATGTGATAAATAAATACATACAGCTCTTAGCTATTTATGTGGCACATAGCCTGCTGGGATGTAGGCTCCATAAACAATTACATTACATTTTATTATCTTCTTTCTTTAGTGGTGGTCTTGATTGAGAGTATTTTGAGAATAACTTTATCTCTGGTGTCTAATTTTTAATATGGTTAGACAAACACAGAACTTAACTTGTGCTGAGGAAATGACATAAAATGGCTCTTTTAAAATAAATCTTTATTAAAAGGAATTTCAGAGGCGGTTGCGTTGCAATTTTTATTTAAATAGTAGGAAAGGCTGCAATTTAAGAATCAGATGGTTCAGCAGGATAATGAAAGAGGAAACTCTGTTTACAGAGGCCCTGATCCAGCAAAGCACTTAAGCCCAGGCTTAAATACAAGCATGTAAATACATTTAAGCCTAGCCTTAAATGAATCAATGCCTAACCAAACCAGCACTAATTGCATTTTCTAGAATTATTTATCATTTATCCCTAAACTTTTTAAAAGGAAGTTTGATACATTGATAGCTAATAAAGCAGAAGAAGAGGGTTTCTAAAGCCGAGAGACAGTGCTCCAGTATGAGGGGTGGATGTGAACCAAAGCAGGAAGGCACATGAACGCAAGCAAGGGGTTATTGGATGGACCCTGAAAATGCAGTAAAAGAGAAAGGAAGGAGGGAAGGCTTAATCCTACCCTATGTGTATTTTAAAACAACAACATGACTTCAGGAGATGTTCAAATGGCTAGAGGAGACAACAAAAAGAAGAAACCAGAATTTATGGCCGTGTGCACATGTACTCACACAGCATGTCTAACCACCAGAATGTGCATTTTTAACTACAGAATCTGGAATGTTTTTTCCAGTGTATATCTAGCAATATTTTTTTAAAGAGCACCATTAGGGGGTTTATGCTCAAAACTAATTGAATAAAGACAATAAGTAAGTATATTGTTTTATATTTGTGCCTAGACAGTAAAATGATTGACTTGTTTGAGTTTACCAGCATGTACTGCCTGGGGGTGTCTTTCTTTTGCGTTGATGTTAAGAAAGAACATAGACAAAAACAATTGTTTTGCCTAGAGTTAAAAGGAAAGGTTTGGAGGTTTCCAGGGGTTGTGTGTATTGGTCTAATTCCCCTTAAGCTTTGGAGGGTTTAAATGTTGTGCCATAAAATCTAAGCAGTTATGGGTATTGATTTACTGGATACTGTATCAATATTATAAAGGAGGTTAGTGGGCAGGAGCTAACCAGCGTTTGAGGTTGACATGAACGATGCAACTTCCACATCTAATGTTCCTGTGGCCTATTGATTTTAGAATAAATATTGCTGACTATATACCCTTAGCCTGGAAAAATCATTCCAGATTCTCAGATTAAATTGATTAGTGTTGCCTGGATAGTTTTAAAAATATGGATAAACAGTTATATACACACACATCCAAACGTATCTTAGACTGACATACATAGTCCTTCGGAGGCTCTGTTTTCAATATTCTCTTGCTCTTCTCTCTTCCCTCCCCCCCATTCTGGGGCTGTCTTTTGTGCCTTTTTGATCTCTAACAAAAAGATGCTGGCGAAATACTCTGGCACCCTGGTTCTGTGGGTTGTGCTCTGAGCCAAGGATGCTTTTAGTTTTCCTCTCAACTTTATTTTTCTTGCAGATATTTTGGTGTTGAATTTTGAAGTTCACCCCTTGTACATGGCAGATTCTTTACCACTCAAGATTTTCTTCTATGTTTAAATTCACACCCTTCACACACACAATATGAATAGGTTTTATTCAAATAGGATGATTTTCTACATTTTTCTGACTAGCATCCTAGCATCAGATGCTAAAGGCCCAGTTCTCCACCTCATTGCATCTTGTGTAGCAGTTACTTACACCTGTGTAACGTAAATGCAAAGTGCATGTAAAATGCTTCTATACTTACTTGGCAGCGTTTTATACTCACTTTACTAAAGCTATACATTCCCAAATAATAATAATAATTAATAATAAGGTGCTGGAGCACTAGACAGTCAGGCCCCTGCTGAAATCAATTGATCAATCAATCAATCACAAACTCATTTTCTTATTCTTTCCATTGTCCTCCAGAGGGCAGTAATTACATTCACTTGAAGTGAAACAGAAAAAAATGACTGACACTGTTTGTGTTAAAATAATCCTATCAAAAGGAAGCTAGCTCACCTGTGCACTAATTTCAGTGCTTGGAGCAATAAACCAGTGCCGCCCAGAGGATTCAGGGGGTCTGGGGCAAAGCAATTTCGGGGGCCCCTTCCACAAAAAAAAAGTTGTAATGCTATAGTAACAAGTATTCTTGTGGGAGCCCCTGCGGGGCATGGGGCAAATTGCCCCACTTGCCTCATGCCCCTGGGCAGCTCTGAAATAAAGCAGTGGGACTTTGAAACAGAGTAACATGAGCCAGAGTCAGATTTAGGGGCAGGTGACCGCCTGGGGTGCTGTGCTCAGGGTGAAATGGGCTACAAATGCAATAAATACAAGGCATTCAAAAGTTTAACAATTGGAAAAGGGATCAGGTGCCAAAGTCATTCCTTGCCATTTGGTCTAGGATCAGCCCTGACACGAGCTGCACTATCAAGGATGATCTGTCTTTCTACTTCTGTTTTGGGAATTCTCAGTATTGCAGATCTGGCAGAGGGTTTCAGTTAGGGTGACCAGACAGCAAGTGTAAAAAAATCGGGACGGGGGTAATAGGAGCCCATATAAGAAAAAGACCCAAAAATCAGAAGTGTCCCTATTAAATCAGGACATCTGGCCACCCTGGTTTCACTGTCCCTCACCTCTGGTGGCTGTCACTTACCCACTTTATTCTCCATCTCCAGCAGTGGTTGTATTTGCACATAACTTCAGTCTGGGACAGCAAAGCCAGTGGTTTTTTGTTGAAGAATTTAAATAGCAGAATTAAGAGGAGCCCTGTCTCTATGGATCAAGTAACAGATATTTAGAAGAAAAAAAAGGGTGGCAGTTCTTTATGAGCCAACCTGTTTTTGTTTTAAGTGGTGTAGGACAAATAAGGGTTTACTAAGCTCCCGGGAACAACCCGTCAGCCTGAAGGTTGACCCTTTGAATAAAGATGGGATAACAGGCCTTTTGTTCCTATAAAACGGATTGCATATTTTTATACATTTTTCTTGTTGGTTTGTCTTGCTGAATCATTTTGTATGGGAGTTGTGGTTTTATTATAATGGACCCATAACTATAAAATGACATTAAAACAGCACTGTGATATTACTGTTTACTTTACACTTATATTAGACCTTTAGTCCAAGGACCACAAAGTGCTTCAAAATATGAATTGAGCTTTGCACTCCCCCTTCCGTCCCATGAGGTCAAAATATGATCAGTGTAGTTTTACAGATGGGTAAACTGAGGCAGAGAGCGAGCTCTAAAAAGTAAGTCTTTAGCAGAACTGGGAATAGAATCTAAGTGATTGATAGTCACATTATCCTGACATCAGTGGAGCCAGAATTTCACCCTAGGATTCCTGATTCCTCTTGTCCATTAGGCAGTAATACATCCTCTCTTGAAATAGAATTAAATGTTATTAAAAACACTGATTTTAATAATGCTAATATTTGTCATAGTGGAAGCATTTCCATTTTGCAGCATTACAGGACAAATCCTGACTCTGCAACTCAGCAGGTACAGATTCCAGGAACAGCTTCATACCCCAGCCAGGCTCCATGCCCAAGGATAGGTAAATGGATTGAGAAGTGGTAGGTCTCCCTCCGCACAGTGAGTTATTTGAGTTAAATAATAATCCTGAGAAACTCCTTCCTCAGAAAAGGGTGGTGGTGGGGGCATCAGACACTCCCAGGCATGAAAATAATTTAGCCTTGTGGGGCTAACACGCTGCTGCCTTATGCATTACTATCTCTGGGGAGATAGGGATCAAGGATCCCCTAAAGGACAATGAATTTCCCACCCTCTTCTAGGGTTCCACAGCTCTCACCACAGAGCAGCCACTCTGAATCAGTCACTGCATGTGCCTGATCAACCCAAGGATTTTATCCTCACTGGAGTAGGGCCCTTTGAAGCCCTTAAGATTTGGCCTTTGATATGGGGGAAGTATTTCTCTCTCATATAAAATATAGAGTGCTGGGAACACATGCTAAGTCTATTAATCTTAAGTGGCATTTATTTAATCAGGCCTCCAAAGGTCACACATTCACTCACTAGCAAGCTACCACACAGAAGGAAATCGCTAGCTATGAATCAGAGGCAACTGGCATATCCTACCTCATGTGAAGCTTCTCCATAAAATCCAGATGCCATTTTGAATGCTCTCCCACTGACTGTTTTATCACTGAGAAATCTTATTCTTCTAAGATTTTAGTTGTATCCTCTCAACGTTAGTGATATGTTATAGCAGATATAGATGCTACATAGGATACTCACTTGTGTGCTATAGAATCATCTTCTGTAGCACATGACTTTAAATAACTTTACTGCTGTAACACACTAGCAATACTTGTAGGTTTGACGCTGAATTTTTTGAAGTTCTCCTTGCCACTGAGTTTCTTTGGAAGGAGGATGTTTCATAGAATATCAGGGTTGGAAGGGACCTCAGGAGGTCATCTAGTCCATCTAGCTTCCTGGTGCTTGTTTTCCATCTCTCTAGATATAGGTGGTAATGACAGAGCTGACACACATTATTTATGTAACTGTATTGTCTCTCTGCATTTTTACTGTTCTTAGTGCTAGAAGCTCCTGTTGGTTGTATATTCTCATTATCCAGTTTAATGCCATTTCAGATGCATTGTATAAATAACAAGCCAATGCTTCAAAAAGGGCATCATTTCTAAACTTGAAAACTGCATAGGGGAATTTGTAACCCTCCACTTAAGCAACACAAACAGTCTTCAGATTTTCCTGCTCACCACTGAGGCACTGGAAGAGAATAATTATTTCATGAAAAATGTCCCATGATAAATTTGAGATGGCTAGTTGCAGAAAACAATCTGGTGCACTACTCCGTCTGGATTTCCCCAGGCATGCCTGATTTCCCAAATTCTATGAATTCCCAACCAGGGAAGATGATAACAAGGATGTGCGGCAGAAGTCACTTGAAAGACAATACCAGAATAAAATTGACTGCAGCCTTCTACTGACTAATTTATGTTGAGAATGTTTAGAAGTTTGTGTATTGTCAAAAGACTGCTTCTTTATATCAGGGAGTAGGGGTAGTGAGGATGGGTAGTTGTCTAGCAATTAAACAGTAGGTTCATTACAGTAGGTGTCAGCGCCCTTGGTAAAGGATAGTCCATGGGTATGATCACTTATTGATAAAAGTCACAGCAAACTGGAGAGAAAATGTGATAGTGAGTTGAACACATGGAGGACTTGGAGACAATGAACTATATTTTACACCTGGCTTTTCCACTCAGTCTCTCCCCAATCCACTTTAGTCTCCAGAACTATTACTTAATAGGGAGTTGGAACTGCAACTTTTGAGACTAAGTACTTATTGCTGTAAATATGGAGAGAGAGCAATTTCCTTAGAGTTGCACCTGCTATTCTCAGGGGAAAAAATGCAGTAATGAAATATTATCAGCAGAGGTTTAATTGTTAGTAATAAAACAAATCCTGTGTCAGTTGTTCATATTTGCTGTACATTGTGCCACATTTCAGCCATGTATTTATCTCAAATCACCCAATTCACTGGTCCTTAGTACCAAAAAAATCCAGCAAACAAAAAAGAAAGGCACATGGATAATTCATTAACAGTTAACATAGAGACCCACTCAGGTTATTTCAAGAATGGAAAAATTCAGACTTTTATTATGAAATAATCAATATTTTATTTACAGGTAATTTACATAATTAGAAAATGAGTAATACAATTGCACTTTGAAAGGTTTCATTTTATCCTATTATTTATCGGCTTGTACAAAAGAAGCAAACACACTGTCTTCTTGCTCCAACAGAACTTCAGGCTTATCATACTCCAAAATAACCCCTCTCTTCATTACAATGACTAAATCTGCATTCAGAATAGTGTGTACCCTATGCTGAAAAGTAAACAAATGAAATACAAGTTCAGTGTATTGAATATAATGGTGCAAGATAAGACAGAAATCAGAAACTCTAGAAATCAGTATTCCTATCAAAGTTCAAGCTTGATGGAGATGACTTAATCCAATTTAGCAAAATCTCATTATTATGCCAATTATTTAGATATATATTTAGGCCCCAATCCTGAAACTGACTCCATGGGCATGGATCCCCATACCCATGCATAGTCAGTGAAGTCAATGGTGCTCTGTGCAAGCCTGGGAATTTGTACGCATGGTGTCACCTGCAGGGTCAGGGCTACATATGCACTTTTACAGTATTTTGATATTGCTAAATACGGATTAGACAAATATGGCCCTTTTCCTACAATTTATCACTTCATCTTTATTAAGCTGACTGTGTTTCTAAAGCAAATGCAGCTGCTGAGATTACATTTACAACTGGGGCTGTAATAAATTGGGTTTATTTAAAAATATTTATGTATGAATTGTGTATTTTAAAACCTGTTATAGAACCCAGAGGCTATTAAAATTGTGTGTGAACTGGCAACTTTAAAAAAAGACAAACAAAACCAAAAAACCCTCTCTCCACACATCCCCAAACAAAATAAACAAGGAACTCAAATGCAAAAAACTCAGGGCAAAACTACCTAAAAATTTGAATGAAGAGAAATCATGAAATTCTAAACTATGATTCCTGCAGCAATTGCATCTTAGACACATTCAATGTGTATAAAATAGCACTGTGTACACTAATACGTAATATTACATATATGCAAGAAGGCCAAATTATGATTCCTACAGTAACTCTGAACTATGAATTTCCTGACTTTTGTTTGCATAAAATCTCATTTATAATATAGCTTTAAAATTTTTAAAAATATACAATAACCTCTTATTTCATTGCCCAAAGACACATTTGTCTTTAGAAAATAAAAGGATTGGAAGATATTTATCAATAATGATATGACTGTCAAGTAGATTTCTTTGGTTCATTTCAAATCTTCTCTTTATTAATTAATTCTAGTTATTACTGTTTGAGATCATTATCTAATCATTTTAAAATACATTGACTAATAAATCTGATTATATTTAACAATAAAACCAAATAATATTTTTGAAAGCTGTTAAAATGCTTATTTGTTTAACTTATCCAACAGCAAAGCTATATTGTCATTTTTGTTGTTTTTAAATTAAAGTATCATGGCTTCATAAGGGCCAAATCTTACTCTCAGATAGGCATGTACAATTTCCACTGAAGATAGTGGAGTTACACCACAGTTCAATTTGGCCTAAAATGAATAAGTGACAGAAAATACACAATATCCTTATATGTGGTCCTTTAAAGTCAATGGTAATTACTATTGTGGAGCTCATTTCAGGATTATGCATTAAATATTTAAAATACAAATATATGAACTACTTTCTAAATGGAAAATAAATGTATTTGTTAATTAAATAAGTGCTATATTAGAAAGCAACAGACTAGAGAAATCAAAGAAATGAACAAGGTTCATGATGCATTGTTTTACATTTCAGATACTTATTTGCATCTGAAGAAGTCACATAGAGTGTACTTACTGCTATGGTTACCACAGTACGGTCAGCAAACGCAGTCATTACAACCTTCTGAAGAATGTTCTCCTACACAGAGGAACAACAATTATTATTTTTTAAATAACAGATTCTACAGTAATGGGCATAAAAATAAAAGCAAGATTTTTTTATAACCATAAAAATATGAAAAATTAACAGCATGCTAAATTAGGGTATTCTAGAATGATCGTCCAGAATAGGCCTAAATCTGTTAAGTTCTGAGCAATCCCAATTTACTGAATTTTGATACTACTACTCAGCTCTAACGTAGCACTTTTCCTTTGCAGACCCCAAAGCACTTTACAAAGCAGAGTATGTATTACTATGTCTGTTTTAAAGTTGAGGACTATGTTTTAAATCATGTTATTGCAGAGGAATATTCACATTTCTGCCAATCCTGCTCCATTCTGGCATCCATGCTGTGCATTCTTTCTGTTCTGCTGAGAGCAATGGAATGGTACACCATACTCGATACAGTTGACAGCACTTAAGGTGTGTTTTGCTAGATGTACCTGGCTGGCACAACAGCAGAGGAGGTCTTTAAGACAGTTTTAAAATACTTAGGTGTCCTCACAGTGTTCACCCATTGCTGTTTATGAATGTATTGGTGTGTGCCGAGCTCAGCAAAGCAACATCCTTAGAACAGTTATCTTCATATTATCATTTCCCAAAGTACACGTGTCCCAATGAATGGATGTCAAAATTCAAAATGTGTTTTAACTAGTCTGTGGGTAATTGCTAAGTTGGCCCTCAGCCCCATAGTCTCAAGGCTCGACACAGCAGTAACTTACACCAACCAGTACTAAAGATTTTTAGCCACTGCAATAATATTCACTATAATATTCACTATAATAATGTTTGCTATACACTGCAACATACACGGCAATTTTTAATCACTGCAATAATATTCTGCACTTATGTAGTGTCTTCCTTTTGAGGATCTTTACATACCTTATGACAGCCTTTGGTAACAGAGTTTAGTGAAACTGGGAACAAAGCAACATAGAATATTCTATTGTATTTGGCTAAGACCAGCCAGAGCAGCATTAGTGTGCAGTTTATCCTCTACTAAGGACTCTAGCTTGTACTTGCAGAAGGATAGATGCCATGATCTAACAGTTTTTTTATTTCTTATTTATTTACCCGACCTTACTTTCAGCTCCCTGCAGGGTGAAAATTTCTTCATCACATGTCCTTGCCATCATGCTGAAGTATTCACCAAGAAACTTGCTATGCTTGGCTAGCACAAGTTGGAGGAGGCATAACATTATCAGCCAAGTTTGTCTTCAACTGACCACCATAGCTAAGCCTCTGAAGACTTATTTACTTTAGGAAACTGAACTGTCAATAAAAAAATTTGCACCAATGCTTCAGTTTAGTATATAGTGAGAGTCTATCAACCCCTAATATGATAGGTTTGTCAGACTAGTTAACAGTGACTCTCATTTATGGGTCAATGTCTATGATGGGGCCAACTTGTAAACACACGTACAAAGAAACTTCTGTTCACACATTATTAAGTAGAATTATTTTATGCAAGTTTCATCTCTGCTTACTAACATCTCTGAAAAATCACGTGTCTTATAAAAAAACCCTTGAAACGCTGAACTTACCGTTGCCATGTCAATAGATGCTGTGGCTTCATCCATGATGAAGATACTTGTCTTGCGCACAAATGCCCGTGCTAAGCAGAACAGCTGCCTTTGCCCTTGGCTAAAGTTTTCTCCACCTTCTGTGACTATGGCATCTGGATAATAAAAATAATATTTAGGCTGTTGTGGGGGAGGGGAGCACAGAGAGCATGTTGACAAAGTAAGATCTCATACTTGTGTTAAGAATTTTTAAGATGATAATCCATAGGCCTTAAATTGCTGGCACCCAGTTCTGCCACCTTTACTCACATTGAGTAGTAACACTGATTTCAGCTGGATTACTCTTGAAGTTAGTTACTATTTATGATGAGAATGGCAGAACAGGACATAGTTATTTTAAAAATTGATGCATCTTATGCACAGAAATGAAAATCCAAAGTCCATCACACATATAGTTAAATGTAATTCTTCATATAAAATAAAAATGGGCATACTGTTCTGACATGTTGTCCGAAGGAACTATGCCAAATAAAGAAGGAACTGAAATACTATAGGGAACCCTCCCCTCCAACATATTTTGATGTAAATCAAATGCAAAGTGGAGAAACTAATATATGAAATGTGTCTTCCTATTTTATAAACCTGACACCATGCCTGTGTGTAGATTAAAGCACTCTAACCTCATTTATTGATATGTCTCTTACAAATCAGACAACTAATCAGACTTGGCCGGACAACTAGTTGTTATAAGCTATTTTAAATGGAGTTGTGTCTTTATAATGCTGCCTTCTTGAAGGAAAACAACTTTATGTGAGCCTCACGGACAGCTTGTGGGCCCAATCCTGCAGGCCCTACTCAGGCAAAATCCTACTAGAATCAAAAAGCGCTTTGTCTGAATAAGGTCAGCCAAATCAGACTCCTTGTGCACAAAAAGGAAGGTGTCATTCAGCATAAAAAGACAATAAAAGACAGGTGATATTCATATATATCCCTTGTAATATTACAGATTTGGGTACTACTAGTTACCTGGGATATCCTCAATAGAGATTAAATTCAATGGGATTTTGAACTGTTTGGAACTATGCTCTATGACTGCAGTCAGCTGTTGGTTTTGATTAGGAATGCGCTAGGCATACATTGGGTGATTAGGCTACCTAAAAATTCATATTCAGGGTGGTGGTTTTTTTTTTTTTTAAAAAAATGCATAGGGTTAGTATTGATAAATGCATAAAGAAGTGCAAAGTTTTGCTCTCACTAACATCAGTGAGGTAGAACAGGTGTAACCAAGAACAGGAGGCAGCTCATTATGTTACCATTATTGTTGTTTGTTGAGTTTGGACAGTGTGCTCAGCGTTGTGCAGAGCACCAAGTATGAGATAGTTCCTGTCACAAGGAGTTTACAATGCTGTGTTTTGTAATTTATTGTACATTTCATACTTGATTTTATTTTATTGTCTGGGTCAATTTGTACAGTGCCTTTCATTCAGTACACAATACCTGTTTCATTTGCCTATTCTAAGATTCATTTGATGTGTCTGAGTATTGCACTCAAGTACTGAAATGCATTTTCAATAGTGAAAGTAGCTTACAAGAAATGCTGGAATTCCAAAGGAGACCTAACCACTCTACAGAAGTCCAAGGGCATTACTCTTTCAAGGGAAAAAATAATCTGGGGAAATGATGCCTTCTGGCGCATATTAGAACACAGTGCAGCACTCACAAACAATTCCATGAATATCAACATTATTCAGACTGTATCTCTCTCTCTAGTATATCTATTCACAGTACCACTCCAACCATGCAGTATTCTTTGAACCTATAACACAGGTGGGTTGCTAGACTTATTTCATTTCTTGAAATAGGGTCTTTGATTTTGTGTGTGGATTGGGGCATTATATCTCACTGCCAGCTTACATGTCCATTTTTTTCCCATCCCATAAGACAATCATTTTCTCTAATTTGTTTTATATTGCCATTTGCAAGCTCTTTAATATCTCAATTACCTTTATACCTGTTTGCATACACTTGGACTTACTAGCCACAGTCAGTGGCATACCATGACATTTTTAATAAGGCATACAAGTCTACATTTGCATTGAAGGTGTGACCTTGCATGCACCATGCTGTATGGAAGGTACCATTTTGTTCTACAAAAAACTGTGTACTTCATGCACGTTTGGAGGTCGGAAGGAATTGTCCCACAGACAGCTGGTCAGGGCTTTCATACTCTTGTAGAACTTATTTCTGGAGCATGCGCTGCATACATAAACGATATGCTGCTGGCCACAGGACACCAAGGGTAGGGCTACACTACCCGCTGGATCGGTGGGTACCGCTTGATGCATCAGGGATCGATTTATCGCATCTCATCTAGACGTGATAAATCGATCCCCGAATCGATGCCTGTACTCCACGTTGGCAGGAAGAGTAAGGAGAGTCAGCAGGGGAGTGGTCCTGGTTGATCTGCTGCCGTGGGGATGGCCAGGTAAGTCGAACTAAGATACTGAGACTTCAGCTACACGAATAGTGTAGCTGAAGTTGCGTATCTTATTTCGAATCCCCCGCAGTGTAACCCAGCCCCAAGAGTGAAAATCTGGCCTCACTGAAGTCAATGGGAGTTTTGCCATTGACTTCAACAGGGGTTTAGTTGACATCCCAAAGGCAGTCATTTATATCTTTACCCAGGCTATGGGTAAAACAGGAGAGGGAGTTAGAGGGTTTGTAGCACATTTATCTGACTTCATACAGGGCCCTACAAAACCTTGGGCCAGCCTGCTTGATCAAAAGTTGCTTCAGTGACAGCCATTTTGCTGTAACTTACTAACTAAATGTTAAATAGAAATGAATTTAACACTGGAAGCATTTTCCTAAAGAAAAGAGAAGTATTACCTAGACCCCCTGGTAGTGCTTTTACTACATGTTTGAGTTGTGCTATTTCCAAGGCTTCCCAGAGCATGCTGTCTGTGCATTTCTTTTCTGGGTCCAAGTTAAACCTATAAATCAATACAGTTAAAAGTTAACTATCAATTTCAAATTCACCCATCCACCGTTATATTTGTGTGGTTAAAAACAAACACATTATATATATGGATTAAACACTTTGAGTCTGATTCTGATCTCACATCAGTCCAAGTCAGGAATAACTCCATGGAAATCAGTGGATTTGCTCTGAATTTACACCAGTGAAACTGAGATCAGACTCTGACCATTTGAATCCAGCATGGCCCCCTTTTAGTTTTTACAATACCAGTTTCTGGTACACAGAATGATCAGAATCATGCTGAATTCTGAAACACAAATGGGCATCACCACAGCAGAACAGTAGCTATAAATTACTCAGCAGTTGTTATCAACCCCTTTGAGTGCATCCTTAGCTGATTATCACCCAAAATAGGCAGCGACAAGTGCTAATCTCCTTCATGTTATATCATGTTGCTTAAAATATAACATGATATTCAGGAATAAAAGACTTGCAGCCACAAACGTGATCTTTGGCTTACTTTTTAACTGCTAGTGTACGTGCGGTGAATGTCCAATATTGGCCTAAATAAAATCTTGAATATGTACACAAACAAAACAAAATGTATACTGCTATTTTATCTTTTGGTATAAATGATTCATGTCTTATTCAAGTAAGAGTACAAGAAATAGTCTGCCTCAGGAGAACTCTCATGGAATCAAAAGGCAAATTTCAGCAGTTTATAAGTCATTATAAATGAAACTCCCCTCTAATTACTTTAATGCCCAAATTAGCCTATGTAGGCAATATAACTCTTTATTAAGGGTCAGATTGTCCCTTTTTGTGGAAAACATCATAGGAGGGGATGGCATTTGTTGGAAACTCTGTGGAATTCTGAGTTTCCATTTCATCTTCCCCACATAGGAAAGAGGTTTTGAACCTCATGGAGGAGGGAATGGGGCAAGGTCTTGGAAACCTAACAGAGCACTAAGCTCCAAACCAACAGAACCTGAACCGCATTTACACTGCTTCCCTGATTCTCTTCCACTCTCCTTTGTTATGTGCCACGGCTGTCCCCCGCCCCCCCGCCCACCTCCGACCTACTTCTTCCCCACTTCACCTCTAAAGGGTTGGTTAATGCCAGTCTCACAATCTCCTGAGCTGACTTCCGCTGGCTAATCCAATGCGTCCTGAGGGTAGCAGGTCATAGACAGTGAATAGTCCCAAGCCCCACCTTAAGGAGCACCCCTCCCAAACTGTGAAGCGTTGACCAGGTGCAGTTGCTCTACAAGGGCTCCCCAGGCTCCAAGGAGGATCTGGAGAGGAGCACACAGAGAAGACAATGCTCTCCTCTTTTAATTAAAAGATAGTAGAGCATAAGGCCTCTTAAGTGCATCGTTTGCTGCTGCTCTCTCTGTGAAAATCATAATCTGTGAAAATACAGACCCTAGCAGTTTCTTCTTATTTGTGCTTTAGGCTTACCGGATTGTACCGCTGAACAAAATAGGATCTTGGAGAATGATTGACAGTCTGGATCTTAGTGTCTGTAAAGGGAGTTTTGCAATGTCTATGCCATCAATGATAATCCTCCCTATTCAAAAGAACATTGAGAGTCTGCTAGATTGTTCATCACATCATGTAGCTAGCAACCAACAACACAACTAGAATTTAGTTTGTATTATATCACAGGGAAGCATGCAAGATTAACCTATGGGCTACATATTACTTTATTCACGAGTTAAATGAGTTGCGGATAAGCAGTAAATGCAATTCCCTTGAGATTAAATCATGGAAGATGCCAGTTATATTTTATGAATATTATAAGTTCCATCTGATTGTTTGTGGATCATTATGTTTGCTATATGATTACAAGGGGTTAATTCAAGCAGAGATTAGGTAGACCGGGGACAATAGCTTCAGACAGCTCTATTTACCATACTTAAAGGACAATGCCTGTGTCAATCACTTTGAAGTTTTATATCCAGCTATGCTGATGAGTTCAAGGGTCTGGCTTGGTAAGAGTGGGGTGGGAATACAGGCAGAAAACTGCAACAAATAACTTTTAGGAAGGATAAAGAGAAGTCCCTGAAGCACAGAGGATGAATATGCTGGGGGAACAAAGTGAAACCCCATCCCCTGACCTCTAGGGTTTCAGTCTGCTCCCCATCACACTCTAGGATGTTTGGGTTAAGCTCCGCCTACCTAAGATTTAGGTCAGGTAGGTATGTATGTAAACCTTTTATTGTGTTAAGCTTCCTTTTCTCTTGTTATGCTTTGTGCTTGTGATTAAACAATGTTTGTTTTGAAAAGACTGTAGTGGATCAAAGTATACACCACTGGTCAGAGCTCCCAAAAGGAAGACTTGCAGATAGCTGAACCCAGTCAGACCTGCTGAATAACCACAGTTGGTACTTGGGTTATGGTAACCTTGGGCCCACTCTGAAAGTGGGAGAATTGGAGGATTACGCTCCAGAACAAGCAAAAGCCCAGCACCTGAAGGAGATGCACACAGAAAGATCTGGAAGGGTTCGGAGCAACACAAATAATTATATATTTGCAGAATGTCTAATAACCCAGAATGTCTGGGTTATTCTATCTGGGTTATTCTGTCTAATAACCCAGAATGTCGGGGTTATTCTGTCTTTGCAGAATGTCTAATAACCCAGAATAAAATATCAGATGTTGATTTAGTGCAACATCATAAAGATACCAGAGAACAGAGCTAAGTTGTTTTGTTAATGAGGACAAGTGCAAGGTGAAACTTCTTCCCTTCAAGTCTCTTAAGGTCCACGCTCTGTATGCTGTCCATGAGTTGTCCATACTCCAAGCCACAGAGGGATCCAATTCGGTTCTGTTCTATTCAGGTTCCTGTAGCCCCTCCATCACAACCATATCCAAGTGCCTTCCAGAAGTGCATTAAGTGGTGTGACTAACCTCTATCATGAGTGGTTCTTTCTTTCTCCCTCCCTTCCCTCTCCTCCCCATGTGAAAATGTCACAAAGAGGTTGTTTGTGAAGTTCTAGAGCAGGGCATAGAGGATGAGGAGTGTGCTCTTCAAGCTTTAGCACATACCCTCTAGATCTTCCTGTGCCCTCTATGCTTCCTGCCCTGCGTGGTTTGCTTTGGCAAGTGTAGTCGGAGGGGATGGCCGTACAGGAATTGTATGTGGATAGGCCAACCAGAAATGGACTCCAAATGTATGCTGCTTCTACAGAAAAATATTATGTCCATATTTTGCTGAGCAGTGGAGAGAGAGAGAGATTTTGGCCCTAAGAATATTCACAGGGAGACAGCCCACCTCCTCTGAGTGGCAGCTTGTGCACGTGCAGCTTAAGGGATGAAGGTTCTTTTCACTAGTACGAAATAGGGGGAGTATGAGGAATACTCCATTGTGCCTGTGTGCAGAGTAACAGGCAAATAAACATTATTTCCAGATGGGTTAAAAGAGACACATCTAACTCAGACTGGTGCATATGACAATTCCCCAAGTAGCCTCTGGGCTCATAGTAGACCCAAGAGGGTCTACTTGCTATTCTTACACATCAGCCCTGGAAACACTGCCTCACAAAAGAGGTCATAGCATTGTGCAGTGATGGGAAGGGATTTTGAGAAGGAGTAGGGTGAAAGATGGAATTAACCACCTGTTTGGACACAGAATGAGTAGCAAAAGCTCCAGGTTATCCTTGGATTCACCTGCACTATAACATATCTTTTCAACCCTCCCTGCCGCTGAGAAACACTGTGCTTCTTTATCAGAAATATGCTTCCCTTGCACCTTTACCTGCCCCTTTAATGCTTAAGAAAAGGTCTAATTGACACATGAAGGGTCCCCCTCTCAACCTGACATGCAAGTCTACTTTTGGAAATAACTATAATTAAAGGCTCAATCCTGCTCTCTCTGAAGTCAATGGGAAATTTGCTATTGACTTCAAAAGGAGCAGGGTCAGGCCCTATAGGAAAATCAATATTGACACAGACTATGGATTTTTTTAAAAAATACACATTTGAAGTCCTTTTCTATTTATAAGGGAAACACTTGTCTGAGGCTGCTCATGGTATTAGAAAACATTGATTATGTTGAATGAGATTTTATATTGACCTGGGTTATCAATATGGCAGAAGCTGATGAAAGAGAGATGGTCCCTTACTTGGAATAAGCCCAGCAACAATGCCTAGCACAGTTTTACAGCCTTTGTAATACACGGCTGCTAGGGTGAGATGAAGAAGGTTCAAAGTTGCTTCCCCAGGGGGCTAACCCTGCCTGGAGGGAACAGGTGTAAGCCTACCTTCAAAGGTGTCAACCATTCTGAAAAAGGCAAGGGAGAAGGACGATTTTCCACTACCTGTTCTGCCACAGATTCCAATCTGCAACACAGAAACAAGATGAGTAGAACATTAATTGAGTAGAAAGAAGTATCTGTACAGGGCATTCGCATCAAACATCTTGGGGTGAAATTCTGGCCCCGTCTGAAGTCAACAGCAAAACTGAATTGTCTTCAGCAGGGGCCATATTTTCATCCTTTTGTCTTTTAAAAGAGAATTGGACATTCAGGATTAGATTTTAGCTGGCCCTCCATAGGAATGCTAGGGCATAATGGGTCACAGGGAGACCACGGGATGGTTGGCTAGTGCTGCCAGCAAAGCTGAGAACCTCAGAGGGAGAGTCCATGTACAATGGCACACAGACATACAAGGTTAAGGAGGTGAAAGAAGATTGAGGGGAAAGGGACAAGGGGGAGACACGACGAATGAAGGGACGGGGTAGGGAAGCCATTTGGGAATGATGGAGTGCATATCTTACATTGCAAGTGTCAGTGTCCCTTATTTTGGGGTCCTATGTCCCACAGTGGAGCACTAGAAGATTAAGAAGCACTGTACATCACTGTAACAGTACACATTTTTGAAGGCATCAGAGCAAAACTGTAAATAAACCAGTATAAGGAATCAGGACTGGAGTATATTATTTTGAAGGAGGAAAAACTTGGTGGAGGAAAAACTTTGGAAATCATTAATAAAAAATAGCTTAGTACATTCTCACCACTATGTGGTTTCTATTGCAAGCTGGTCTGACCGGGGAAAGAGTCATTTCTCAAATTATCTCCACATTTTTACCTTTTGCCCTGGAGAGATGTGAGCACTGACGTGCTTTAGGACTGGCTTTAGGTTGCTGTCATACCGGACACTCAGGTTCTGTATTCGGATCTCACCTCTGTCAGGCCAGTTTTGAGGAATCTGTGAAGGAGCTGTACCCGGAGCACAAAAACTCACTTGTGATCAATTCATCAATTCATTAAATGCTCTAATAAGTTATTTATGACAATTCACTGTGAATCATTAAATATTTAAAGAGTTATTTTCTGCAGTGATACTATACCACACTCACAAAGGAGCCCTTCATAATTTTCAGCTTCTGTTTTTAGAAGGCCATTGATCCTTTTCACTGCGCCCAGCTGGATCTCCATATCAGCCAGGTTACGAACCATCCAGTTCAGGTAATTAGACACCTGAAATAATATAAATAAATACATTTCACATGTTTTGCTAGTATGAAATACTGGAAAAGAAACACCATTAGGCCACCAAGCACTTCCATTCCCCAAAGACAGCTTTGTAATTGTTTCTATGAAGTTATTCAGAGTACAAAGTCTTAATAAGCTGGACCCCTGAATGAAGCATGTGGTGCTCATTAACAGAGTTGCAAGATTGATTGCAAGTTAAATATCCTAGTCATGGTGCTCTGGTATTATGGTGTTGAATGTCAATATTCAAAAAGAAAATAAAAGCTGAGAGAGCGCTTTTTTTTTTTTTTTTTTTAAAAAAGCCTGAATATCTAAAATGAAGAGCTTGCAGCATGATGAGTAAATTACTGATCTAGTAATACTATTTTTCAGTTAGAATGAATAATGTTTTGATATATTAATAACTGCAATATATATTACTTACATGGGATTTAAGAACTCCGAAAAGAATATGCTTAACAAACATATCACCCACGTAATGTGAACTGAAGTTAACATACTATTTCAGTAGTTTTACAGCTTCCCTGTATGGATGTGTAAACAGCACCTTCTGTCCTTCCCATCTTTGGCCCTGAAGAAAGTATTGTGTGGGGGAAGCCACTCAACGCATGATTTAACTTACCATAAGAGCATAGGTTAGTCCTAAACCCACAAGTCCTGAAGAGAGGTCATTGTACAAGGAATTGGTAATAGAAGTCACAGCTGCTATGAGAACCACACATGCTCCAATGTATTCCTGAAGGAATATGAATAAGCTCCATCACTATATATGTAGAGAGAGACCATGCAAATGTTTTGGTAAGTTCAGTTTGAAATAATAAACCCTTTACATGGCTAAGACTGAAACACATGCAGAAGATTTTAAACAATTTGTGGATAGAGATGGCCTGTTAACCGCCATGTTTGTTGCAGTTTCTCTTGTCCCCTCTCTCTTTCACTTCTTGGTATTGTCGATTGTATCCACTGTTGTGTCTCCATCCCATCTTAAATTAGGCTTGGTCTACATATAGTTTTTGTACCAATATAACTATTCCAATTAGGTGTGTGATGTTTTACTGAAATAGTTATACCGATACAATGCCTGGTATAGATTCAGTTATACCCATAATATAAAGGTGCCATATATTAGAATAGCTTATTTCCTTAATTTACAGGAATAAGCTATACTTGTAACTATGTCCACACTAGAGGTTATGGAACTGATATAGTTAAAGTGGTACAATTTTTGTATATACGTAAAACTTCAGAATGAAAAGTCAGTGGGCAGCGACCGTTGTCCTCTACAGCCACATCTATGCTGGCAACTGGACAAAGGTACAAGACTGTGTATACACTTGTCCATATAGCCAAACCTGCACTGAGTGTCCAAATATGCTGTGCTGGATGCAGGTGTATGCTCTAAACCTGGGAATACCTGTGTCCACACAGCTCTTTTTTGGTAAACAAGGTTAGCACTGGCATTTCAAGGGCAATATCCCAAAGCTCTAGGAGTCACAGGATGCATTCTAGGATCTGCTTTGCTGTGTGTTGATGGGACTGCAGATGCCTTCACACATTTGGTGATGGGAGCTCCCACTCACCCCTCTCCTTCCCAACTGGTGGAAGACATGGCACAAATGACCAACGGTGCCCTGCTTCTTCTTGTGGGACAAAATGTAAGTGCATTGCAATACGTGACCAGTGAGAATTTTGGGTGAAAGGATTCAGATCACTCTCACAAGCCAAAGACTGATGGCCAGGATGGGGAGTAATCCACTGTTGCCCCATGACACAGAGGACTACTGGCATTGCAACTATAAGTCCATGGGAGGCCACCACTTCTGAACCAGGAGAATCAGCACTGTGGGGTAGGATTACACAGTGTTGGAAATTAAGCAGCTGCGGAGTGGTAGCAGAGAACACCTTTGAATGGCTGAAGGATTGTTGATGATGCTTATGCTCTTGGTTGGAGGCCAACATAGGCAACGTTGTCTGTGATACTGCGGCATGCTGTGCCCTTCATAACATTTGTGAGATTAAAGGTGAGCACTTTAGGACAGTGTGTGTACAGGACAAGATGGGCATGCAAAGCCTTTACGGAGCAGCCTGATCCAGTGAATATTCATACTGATGCTGGACCACAGTGGGCCAGGGAAACCAAAGATGCAATTTGTGCCTACATTATGAAACAATGGGCGGACAGGTAGATGACTGCAGTCCGGTCCCAAACAAAGTGCCACACTCTGTGCATCTACTGTAAAAATAAGAGGGAACGTTCCCATTCACTTGTGTTTCAACACAGGTTTTTTCCCCTCCCACTGAGGGGCCATTAGTTGATTGTTTGGGAAATGACATTACAGGTAATTGGGGCAAGGAATCTCTGCGGGAATAGCATCTTCTGGTTTGTGATTGTCCTGCAGATGGTGACTGGCCGGTTAAATTGCACTTATTGGTCTTTCATTTTGTGTCAATGTTCCCAACTATTCACCAGACCACAGTTCAGATGGATTATTCAGTGTCTGAAGGACCTTGAGAACAGCTGATGAAGTGAGTGGGAGGGGCTTTTACAACTTGTTTCTGGTGACTGTCATTGCATGGGGGGATATGGCTACTCACCGGCTATTAACTGTGAGCACCCCCATGATTTAATGTGGTTGTGGGCTTTTTTGCAGGGCTGGGTGTGCAGGAAGGGCTGTTTTAGCACTGTTCAATATGTGATGCCATAGTTACTTCATTTTGTTTTCCTGTTGTTTTGTCAAACCCATACAGAAGTTTACTCTCCTTCTCTTCCTCCCCAACCCCCTTCCCCGAGCCCCAGTTAATAAAATTAACTTATTATTTCCATGCACACTGCATTTCCAACATGTCTCCAGCTTATTTATATTCACATATATCAGGAGAGGGGAAGTTTTGAGGGGTACGGTTGGTTCTGGGAGGGTCACACTGGACTTTTCAGTTTTCTATCCCCAAGACTCAAAGCACTGACTGATGGAGCCCAAAACTGAAAGGGGAAAAAAATTGTACCTTTACCAAAGACAAAATGAAAGGGCTACACAAGTAAAAGAAACTAACATTTACTGCAACTAGTACATGTAGCATAATTCTGAACATTTTTTTAAAAAGGAACTTGAATGAAAACAGAATGGATCAGACTTCCTGAAGAACGTTAAAACTTTACTCCTTGTGGCCATCTTCCTGCCCTTGATCTTCCCCTACTCTGGATAAGGTGGGGGAAATAACTGTAAAATGTTCGGTGGGGAGGGCAGAGGGAGAAAAACAGTGATGTCTCTTGCATAGGGCTTGGGGGCTAGACACACGCTGGCCTTCAGGCAGTCTCGGGCTCATTGTTGGGAGGAGTTTCGGGGGCCAGTACAGAGTATTCTGCCTTCCATCACAGAAGGTGGGTGTTAGTTTCTCTAATTCAGCAGCATGGTGGGCTGCAGGTGCAGGAGGAGAAGGAGGAGGTGCCAGTTTATGGCTATTGGTGCAGCTATTGTGGCAGGCAGAACCTGAATCCATTCCACTTCTCCTTGTAACATGGTGCGTGCCCAGGCCCCTTGGGCAACTCCCATCCCTTGTACCATGTGTCCAGCTCCAGAAATCAGATCATTAATGCCTCCTGCCTTTGGAAAAAAAACATTCCTCTCACTTCATAGCCTGTTACTCCAGCCCAATAACCCATTCCTCTCTTTCCCTCTCAGACTTCTCCTGGCTCCT
The DNA here is from genome assembly GCA_007922305.1 of Dermatemys mawii. Lineage (NCBI taxonomy): Eukaryota > Metazoa > Chordata > Testudines > Dermatemydidae > Dermatemys > Dermatemys mawii. Next base: position 9,059,793 of record ML677332.1, on the reverse strand, counting down.
TCTGTTGACCCAATGAGCACATCCTCCAGTGTCATCCTTTGTCTGCCCCTACCAGCCCTGGGCTGCTGCTCCTGGGCCCCAGGCAGAATGGGTTCACTCTTCACAGATGAAGGTCCAGCCAAGTCAATCACAAGAGCAGCATTATATTTTCTTTCCTTGGAAAGCAGGTAAGAAATCCCCCAACATGACATAACTTTGCTGTGGAAGGTCACAATAGTGATACTTCTCAGCATTTCAGGAATGCGATCGTTTTGGTATCATTGGTTCTCAGACAACTTTTCAGCCCCCAAGAAAGGAGCACCTGCTGCCAATGGGAGTTAGCAACAACGAATGGGTTTTTTTAAAAGTTTAATGTCTTAAAAGTGTATGATTGGGCTGGTGGACACATTTATTTCTGGGGCAATATTAATGGTTCTCAATTCTTTCTTTTAAGGCTGGCCATTGACTGGAGAACCTAGTAGTTTTAAAATTACTGGGAAAGGGAGGTAGATGGACCACTATAAAGCTTTCTTGCAGAAGCTCTAGAACAGATAATTAGTGACCTATCATATTGCCCCTGGGTATGTGAGTTTGTTGGCCAACAGGCTGACAAAGAGGGAGAGGGTGGAAAAATCCAGCTGTGGGGACAGGACATTTGTACTAGATTAATGGTTCTCCAGAGTTTATAGATCCTTTCAAGATCAAACTTTCACTATAGTGAAACTGGAAAAGGGAGGTAGATTTCTAGTCCCATGTTGGGGATCTGTCAATCTATGACAAGAGATGTTTGTGCTACTTGTCATCCCATTGATATCACTGAACAGGAGGGTCTGGTGAACTATGAAGGTGGGCCAAGCACATTTGTGCTGCCTTTGAACCTTAATAAATCAGCTGGAGTTTCTGCTGCATCAGAAATGTTTTGACATATGCTTAATGGACTGGGAGACAATCTGAACGGAAACAGACTGTATTCTAAGCTAGCAGACTGAGCCTGCATGGAGGGGGAGAAGTGAACCACTACAAATGCCCACCCATCCCGAAACCAGCTCCTTCAGTAATAGAAAATCATTTCCCTTTATCCAGCAAAGAGCGGAGAAAGGAACAGGGAAAGAAAGAGAGACATCACACCTGTACTGTGTGTTCCCTGAACTTCCCAATCAAGACCGCAAATCACTTGCCTTCCTACTGCAAAGTGATACTGGATTGTTTGTGCAGACACCAGCACAGATCCCTCCCCCCAGCCTCTTTCTCCTGGCTTATACAGCATGGCACTGAGTGGGGCAGGCAGGACACCAGGGCATGGGAATGTTTGAAAATATTTATACTGCAATAGAGGTCTGCTGTTGGGTTCCTCAGAGAAGCAAAAGCTCCCCGTCTCTTTCCCTGTACATAACCGGTTCTGACGCTACATCAATGCCCAGTTCTGCACGGCTCCCTTTTGTTTTTTTTGGGTGGGGGGAATTACTATAGTGAAAGTTTGATCTTGAAAGGAGCTATAAACTCTGGAGAACCATTAATCTAGTACAAATGTCCTGTCCCCACAGCTGGATTTTTCCACCCTCTCCCTCTTTGTCAGCCTGTTGGCCAACAAACTCACATACCCAGGGGCAATATGATAGGTCACTAATTATCTATTCTAGAGCTTCTGCAAGAAAGCTTTATAGTGATCCATGGTTGTTCAATAAAATGTTGAATTTACAGTTGTGTCTTGGTTGGGGATCATCAGGGTGAGGGTGAGGTTTAACGTACCAACCTCAGGTTCTAGTTGCTGCTCAGCACAAAGGTCCTCCTCTAGCTCATCAGGAGGGGCTTGCTGAACCATCATCTCCTTGCAGATGCTCTTGCTCTCCTTTCTCCAAGACCTCCTCCTCTGCAATCCCTGTCAGCTCTACACCATGGCCTTCATCAGCATCCCATCAGCTGATGAGGCTGGTGGGGGTTGAGGAGGGAGTCATGCATCACCACAGGTTCAGCAGCGGGAACCTGGGAGAACACTTGGTCCGATTCCTTGAAGAATAGGCAGATTGGAGGACCTTTCCTGGAGCGACTGGTGGCATCTTTTGCTCTCTGATACCGGAGCCTCAGGTGCTTTATTCCTTCCCAGGACTGGGCCAGAGTACAGTGAATGCCCACCTGCATCAGCCTCTCTGAAACGTCCCGTTACAGATGTAAGTTCCTGATGCTGAGGGAGAAGCCATGGGAAACGGTGAACATCAGCCACACATTTATTGGGTCCTGGGTGTGGCTGGCTGACCAGGCGGCAGCTCGTGGAGCGTGTTCTGTGGTCACATGTACTAATGAAGAGAGTCCAATGGGAAAACTGTTGTGAAGGGGTCAGCGCAGCTCAGTGCTACTGATGAGAATGAGGGGCAGGGATCTTTATAGATTTGGATAAGGGTCAGGCAGGAAAGGGTTCAGTACGTTGTGGGAACATGCCTGGAGGACTATTGAACTCAAGATATGCTCTTTACCCCATCCACCCTACGCACTGGCATGGGGTCATGCCACAGCCCGAGGCATGTTCATACCCACACCCCTCAGGTTTACTTGCATTCTTGCCCCAGACAGGTCTTGAAGCCTGCATTTATGGGGTTTAGATGTGTACGGTGGGGGGGACTCTAATACAACCATATGTTTGGACTACGGCCAGTTGCCAGTGTAGATGTAGTTATGTTTATACAGTGCCTAGTACAATGGGATCTTGATCTTCTCTAGATGCTTCTTCATTATTATTTCTTATTTGCTGAATAGAATACAGGCTAGTTCTCTTTGCTCTGAGTCACCAAAAATACCCTGAATTTAGGTGGCAAATATACCAATATATGTGAAAGACTTGTGCAGATTGACCTGAAATATACACACTGATGTACCTATCATGCGTATGGAAGGATCACACATTTATAACAGGACTAGCAGCAGCTTTGTTACATTGCAGAAACAGATACAAATGCTACCACCACACAGCATAAGAAGTGTTCTGTGTTGCCTTCTTGAAGGCTCATTTTTAACAGATAATTTCTTTCCCCTACCTGCTGTACCTGCAGTACAAAGGGAACAAGAACACAAAAGGCAATAGCTCTGTCCTTTGCCTGACCCAGGAAGGACTTAGGCCCTAATCCTCACACACCCTACTGGTGCAGAAAGCCCTCAACACAATGGAACCTCAGCAGGGGTAGCTGGATAGATGAAGTCCAGGTGTATCCACATGCGCAGCCCCCTGCAGGATCCTGATAGGCAGCATGGCTAGGGGATCTGTTGCTCTCATCATTCTCTCCCATATGGGGGAAGGGGTGGGGGGAAAAGGGCCATGAATCCTATTCCTCCTCTGGGATAACAGCTACAGCCTGTGGGAAGGATTTCTCCCCTCCTGCACTCCACTGGACTTTCATCGACTGGGTACTTGGGCAAGTTTTCTTTAAAAAGACATGTACATGGTAAAGGTATAGGCTGGATGACTCTCATATGCATCAATGGAGCGCCAGAATCAAAGCGGAGCATAAACCACACACATACACACCCACAGTAATGTACTTGCCATGCGAACTTCCAGCCAGCGATTGGCAGCGGTTAGGAAAAGGGAAGCGATATTGTTGGAATCTGTATATTCAAGAAGCTTCTGTCGGAACCGGCCTTCATACCTTCAAAACAGAAATGGCAAAGCAAGAAGTCAAAGTGTGTCATGAGGCCTTGGGGGGAAAAAATGCATTTCATGGGGCACATTTTTAAGAGCGATTAACCCAGACTCTTAATCTGAATACCCAGATGTTGGAGTGTATATTAGACACACACAAACAGCATTGCATGCCTAAATTGTGGAGCTCTAAGTTGCAGCATGCTGTCACAGCTTCTAATTATAGACAAAACTTGAATGTTAAAGGTCTGCATCACTCAACAGTTCAAGAACTGGAACTTCCCAAGTGTCCACCAACATGACCATATCCAATCATCCCTCAGTCACAATGTCCTTTCTTTAGGAACAAATAAAATGTTACTGCCTTCTTAAACCGGAGCTGACATTTAATATAGGACTCTGGGACTAACATCGTCTTGCTGGGCAGTTCATATTAAAACTATAATTTATAAATGGCAACAGATTCTGGCTAGTCATTCACTACCATGGCAGCAGTGAGGAAGGTGGCTTGAAATAAAGAAAAAGATAAGAGTCTGAGAAAGTGTGTGTATGCACGCATGTGCACAAGAGAGAGCGATAGAGCAAGTGAAAGACGTGTTAGTTCTACAGAAAACACAGCTCCTCTTTTCACCTGATCATATCAAATTTAGAGGGTTATCTGCTATTTGTATTGCAGTAGTGCCTAGGAGCCCCAGTCATGGATGAAGACCCCACAGTGTTAGGGACTGTCTCTTAATTTGTGCATAGATAATGCCCAGTACATTGTGGGAGCTATTGAACTACAATCAATAGGAGTAGCAATAAGACTTTTATAAAACAGTTTTTCTCTCTTCAAAATTAACCAAAGAGTACAAAGGCTATTAAATACAGCAAATTTGTTTTAAGTTTACTACTGTAGAACCACACTAACAACTAGAAGAACATTTGCTAGTTAAGAAAATGAGGCACCTTAGAGACTAACCAATTTATTTCAACATAAGCTTTCAATGGGCTATAGCCCACTTCATCAGATGCATAGAATGGAACACATAGAAGTAAGATGCATTTATATACACAGAAAGCATTAAAAGTTGGAAATTACCATACCAGTTCTAAGAGGCTGTTTAATTTGGATGAGCTGTTATCAGCAGGAGAAAAAAAACATTTTGTAGTGATAATCAAGTAGATCTATGTCTGACAGTTGACATGAAGGTGTGAAGGAAAAACTTAACTTAGGGAAATAGATTCAATTAGTATAATGACTAAGCCATTCACAGTCCTTGTTTAACCCTTGGCTGATAGTGTCCAGTTTGTAAATTAATTCCAGTTCGGCAGCTTCTCGTTGGAGTCTGTTTTGGAAGTTTTTCTGTTTTAAAATTGACTCCTTCACGTCTGTAATAGAATGGCCAGGGAGACTGAATTGATCTCTTACTGGTTTTTGAATGTTATGATTCCTGCTGTCAGATTTGTGTCCATTTATTCTTTTGCGTAGAGACTGTCCAGTTTGGCCAATGTACATAGCAGAGGGGCATTGCTGGCACATGATGGCATATATCACATTGGTAGATGTGCAGGTGAATGAGCCTCTGATGGTGTGGCTGATGTGACTAGATCCTATGATGGTGTCAGTTGAATGGATATGTGGACAGAATTGGCACCGGGCTTGGTTGAAAGGATAGGTTCCTGAGATAGTGTTTTTGTTGTGTGGTGTGTGGTTGCTGGTGAGTATTTGTTTCAGGTTGGGGGATTGTCTGAAAATGAGGACTGGCCTATCTCCCAAGGTCTGTGAGAGTGAGGGATCGTCCTTCAGGATAGGTTGTAAGTCCTTGATGATGCGTTGGAGAGGTTTAAGTTGGGGGCTGAAGGTGATGGCTAATGGTGTTCTGTTATTTTCTTTGTTCGGCCTGTCCTGTAGTAGGTGGCTTCTGGGTACTCATCTGGCTCTGTCAATCTGTTTTTTCACTTCCCCAGGTGGATATTGTAGTTTTAAGAATGCTTGGTAGAAATCTTGTAGGTGTTTGTCTCTGTCTGAGGGATTGGAGCAAATGCAGTTGTATCTTAGAGCTTGGCTGTAGACAATGGATTGAGTGGTGTGTCCTGGATGGAAGCTGGAGGCATGTAGGTAAGCATAGCGGTCAGTAGGTTTCCGGTATAGGGTGGTGTGTATGTGACGACCATCATTTATTAGCACAGTTGTGTCTAGGAAATGGATTGCTTGTGTGGATTGGTCCAGGCTGAGGTTGATGGTGGGATGGAAATTGTTGAAATCATGGTGGAATTCCTCAAGGGCTTCTTTTCCATGGGTCCAGATGATGAAGATGTCCTCGATATAGTGCAAGTAGAGTAGGGGCATTAGGTGACGAGAGCTAAGGAAGTGCTGTTCTAAGTCTGCCATAAAAATGTTGGCATACTGTGGGGCCACGTGGGTACCCATAGCAGTTCCGCTGACTTGAAGGTATATATTGTCTCCAAATGTGAAATAGTTGTGGGTGAGGACAAAATCACAAAGTTCAACCACCAGGTTTGCCGTGACAGTGTCGGGGATACTGTTTCTGATGGCTTGTAGTCCATCTTTACGTGGAATGTTGGTGTAGAGGGCTTCTACACATCCATAGTGGCCAGGATGGTGTTTTCTGGAAGATCACCAATGGATTGTAGTTTCCTCAGGAAATCAGTGGTATCTCGAACATAGCTGGGAGTGCTGGTAGCGTAGGGCCTGAGGAGAGAGGCCACATAGCTAGATAATCCTGTTCTTAGGGTGCCAATGCCTGAGATGATGGGGTGTCCAGGATTTCCAGATTTGTGGATCTTGGGTAGTAAATAGAATACCCCTGGTCGGGGTTTGAGGCATGTGTCTGTACAGATCTGTTCCCGTGCTTTTTCAGGGAGTTTCTTGAGCAGATGGTGTAGTTTCTTTTGGTAATTCTCAGTGGGATCAGAGGATAATGGCCTGTAGAATGTGGAGTTAGAGAGCTGTCTAGCAGCCTCTTGTTCATATTCCAACTTATTCATGATGACAACAGCACCTCCTTTGTCAGCCTTTTTGATTTGATGTCAGAATTGTTCCTGAGATTGTTAATGGCATTGTGTTCAGCATGGCTGAGGTTATGGGGCAAGTGATGCTGCTTTGCAACAATTTCAGCTTGTGCACGTTGGCGGAAGCAATCTATGTAGAAGTCCAGTCTGTTGCTTCGACCTTCAGGTGGAGTCCATGCAGAATCATTCTTTTTGTAGAGCCGGTAGGAAGGTTGCTGTGGGTTAGTATGTTGTTCAGAGGCATGTTGGAAATATACCATGAGGCGGAGACATCAAAAGTAAGATTCTAGGTCACCACAGAACTGTAACATGCTAGTTAGTGAAACTTCTTCATTAGGCCTTGATCCTGCAATGATATCAGTGGGTCTCTATGTGGAGGCAGCAGACTGCCCACTCTCATACTTTTCAGGATTAGGGTTTTAGCTAGTACTCAAATCAGTCAGGGTAATACACCAAAACACGCAATTTGTACATTTGTTTTGATAGCTACTAATGCTACACAGCATACTAGTAAATTGACTGTAAAATATTTTGTAAAAGAAATGAAGCCTTGGTTATAAAATACAGCTCTCTGTTACCAAATCATTACACAGACATGTGTAGAGAGACAGCCAATGTTTTGTACAAATTATAAAACATGAATACTAGTGAAGTTCTACTATGTGTCAGTTATAAATATTCCTGTATCCCCTTCCAGATACAGGCTAAAAAGTAATTACCTTAAAAAAAATCACAGTCCCTCTTTATTAAAATGTCTAGGCTATTCACAGATTATGCTAGGGATTCTGGCACTGTGTAGTCAGCAGTAGAATGTGTGTGTGGGGTGGAATTGCTGATGAGTACAAATTGTCATTATTAGAGTAATGCAAATTTCTCAGAATCTCATTACAGCAATTATCCATAAAGTGAAACTCTTCCTTGTGGAAACCTTGCTTACATTTTATTTATTATTTAGGACAGACCATATCAAAGTCATTTATACACTAGACAACATACAGAGATGGTATATTTACTCCCAGGATACTTGATGAAGGATTATTTGTGACTGCAGCAACAGCAGCAGCTGTCTTTCTGATATAATTCCTGGATTTGTATAAGTTTCTCAAAATGGCCAAGAGAAAATATGGGACATTAAGGGTTCTGCAGAAACAACTGGTACCTGTTAGCTCTATGGCTGGACTCCTATATTACTGTGTTATTTTTAGAAATGCAGGGGCTGGGTACTTTGCTCAAGCTTTAAAAGTCTAAACTTCAAATGCCAGTGCTACTACTTAATATATAGCTGAAAACCAGTATACTCCTAAAAATAGCCAAGGTACAAGCTGACACAGAAGCTTGGCATGTAGATGAAATACAAAACCTACTGAATGTCCCCTGCTGTTTGGGTTAAAGATTCATCAGTTAGCCTGAGATTTCAAGCTAATGAAATCACAGACATGAGGTTCCCTAAATTCTGAACAGGCTTTGCCGGAGCAGTTTATTTGATGGTAACTGAGGTCGGAGGGGAAATCATGAGGGAGTGTTCTACATAACGCAGTGTATCAGCGAGATGGCATTAGGAGTGATTTACGGTAGCAAATCTGAAGCAGTGCAGCACTAATGGTCACAGAATATCTCTCAATTTCTGCCACTATAAGAGGATTGGGATAAGAGACAAAGAGAAAAGCAAGGATTAGAAACCAGAATGGAATAATACATTTCCCTAATGGGGCACACAGGGAAACACATACCAATAAACTAGAGAAGACTGTTGGCACTTAAACAAACAAATAAAATCATAATAATTGATACTGAGAAATACTATGCTGCTCTCCAAAGAGCAGCAAAAATCCAACATACTGTACTCTCATTGAGCTACAAAGTTCAGAGCTTGATTGAGACAATTTAAATACTAACATGACTGAATGCAGGCAATATGTTTTTGATCTCCATTTTTTCTGTTCTTAAAAAAATAAAACTGAAAGGAAAGGAAATTAAATGCAAAAGATCCTATAGGTTCATAACTTTGTGTATGAAAAGTATTATACAATTATGTAAATGAAACATTAAGGTTGTACAGGAATGACCACAAAGAACTACAGAATTCCAAAGGTGAGTTATCAGCAGCAATGTTATCTACGCATACACACGTGTTGCACGTTGAGAGAGAGGCTCTAAAGAGGACTAGCTGGCTTTGACTCAACCCAGAAATGACAGAGATAATGTTGGTTTGGGGAAGCAGCAGGTAGGTTTTGCAGAACTTTTCCTAGTATGCCTGAGGGAATATTATATTTGTAATACATAAGCACAGCTCAGGTGTGTTATTAGATCTTCCTCAGCTGTTCCCATAAGTCTAAATAAATGTTATGGCCAAGAACCTGTCAGGCAAGCAAGGACCTAAAGATCGTTGTATTGTTGTTTAAATTCATCATAAATGTCCTGATTTGTAGTCACCAGGCTCCAGTCTTGAAAGTGTGGATCAAATAACTAGGGGTACAATTTTACCACCCCCTCTGAAATTACTGGCATCCACATTTGAGGTCACTTAAGTGTCCAAGAACTCCATTTATTGATGCAGTCAGGTACTTAAATTTATAAAAAAAGTGAGCCAAATAATAATTATCTGCACTGTGACAAAGCTCCAAGTCTGTACTTGTGGGTCCTGCACTTCCTGGC